>PVJX010000664.1:18146-224467 GCA_004027295.1 Dolichotis patagonum
ATATATATATATATATATATATATATATATATATATATATATATATATATATATATATATATATCCATCCTAAGCTAATTCTTCTGATCGTCCTGTCTTCAACCTCTTGCTTTTTTCTTCTGCTTAAAAAATTTCAAAATGAAAAATTTTCTCCTTGCTTTACCTCTGAAAATCTGCAGGATGGACATGTAGAGGTGGCACGTTTGCTTTTGGATAGTGGTGCTCAAGTGAACATGCCTGCAGATTCATTCGAGTCTCCCTTGACACTAGCTGCTTGTGGAGGACATGTTGAATTAGCAGCTCTACTTATTGAAAGGGGAGCAAATCTTGAAGAAGTTAATGATGAAGGGTATACTCCCTTGATGGAAGCCGCTCGGGAAGGACATGAAGAGATGGTGGCACTACTTTTAGCACAAGGTAAAATTTTCTTTCTTTTAAGGTTAAAAAAAACTTTATAGAAAGCAAAGTTTATTTCTTCATTGATGTCATTCCATTTTAGAACATTTTCCTTCAGATTATAAAATACAGGGGGAAGGTGACAGAAAGAATAAAAATGATCAAGATGTATTGTGTCCATCCACCATTCCTCTAAGCTGAATGTAATCATTATGTATCCAAAACATACCAGTAAATTTTTTTAATTTTAATTTTTATTAGTACATATTTGTAGTACATAATGGCCATATTCCTTGTTCAGAGTTGGAATATGTACATAATGTCTCAATACTTTTTAATTTCCGTATCCTCCATTTCTTGATACCCTTCCCATTCGAAAAAGATCTACCTTCCTGTTATCTGTCTTTTTATTTTGCTCTTTATATTTTGAGTTTCTCATATAAGAGAAATCATGGGATTATTAAATTTATGTATACAGTGCTTGCTTCGGCAGCACATATACAAAACTTATGTGTCTGATTTTTATTTCACTTAACATAATGGTCTCAAGGTGTATCCTTTTTCCTGCAGACGACTGAAGTTTATTCTTTATGGCAGAGTAGTATTTTATCATGTATAAACCCACATATTCTTTATCTGTTCATCATCTGTCAATGGGCATGAAGGTTGCTTTCATGATTTAGCTATCATTAATTGTTCTGCTGTAAACATAGATATGCATGTGTCACTGTAATGTTATGTTTTTAACTCTTTCAAGAAGATACCTAGAAAGGACTAGGTGGGTAGAATGGAAATATGTTTTTAGTTTTTTGAGTACTTCCCATACTGATTTTCATGGTGGCTGTACTAGTTTACATTTGCACCAAAAATGCAGAAGGATTCCATTTTCTTCAAAACCTTGGCAGCATTTCTTATTATTTGATTTCTTGATGACAGCCATTCTTTCCAGAGAAGATGGAATTTCAGTATTTTAATTTGCATTTCTCTAATGATCAGAGGCATTTCATTTCTTAAAAACAGCAGAAATAGTTTCCTCTGGGTGTTTTGTGTCAGTAGTAGCCAAGTTTTGCTACATATAAAACGTTAATGATGAAGTAGATTCTCAACACCATGGAAGGAACCACAGAAACAGTGAAGATAGAGATGATTATCACAGCTCAGGGTAACTTCACTGTAATTCTTTTACAACTATTTTTATCTATTGTTACGCTTTTCCAGGAGCAAATATAAATGCCCAGACAGAAGAAACTCAGGAAACTGCTCTTACCTTGGCTTGCTGTGGAGGATTTTCTGAAGTTGCAGACTTCTTGATTAAGGCAGGGGCTGATATAGAACTTGGCTGCTCCACACCTTTGATGGAGGCTTCTCAGGAGGGACACCTGGAATTGGTTAAATATTTGCTGGCTGCTGGTATGTGTCTTTAAAAATGCCATATAGCACAGAAAGACAAGTACAAGTAAGACTTCACTTAATATACAGAATCTAGAAAACGTGAACTCAGAAGAATGTAATATCAGTTACCAGAGTCTCAGGATGGGATTGGGTGAGGTGGGGTGTGGTGTGGACATGTAAAGGGGAAACATTTACATCAAAGGTCAAAGGTCCTCCAGGCGTGGTAGTGCACCTCTATAATCCCGGCACTCTGGACACTGAGACAGGAGGATTGCTTTAAGTTTGAGACCATCCAAGGCTACAAAGTGAGTTCAAGGCCAACCTGAACTGCATAGTGAAACTGTGTCTCAAAGAGACCTAAATAACTAAACAAAATAAAGGACAAATTTCCAATTATACAGAAGGAATAAGTTTTAGCAATTTATTATCTAGCATGGTAATAATCTAGTGTCTATCTTATAATTATTAAGAATCAAATTTAAGACTTTTGGAGAAAGCTGCTAAAGACAAAACCTGGGACTTTCTACCTTCCGCTCAAGAGAGTAGACTTTAAATGTTCTTACCATGAAGAAATGATAATTATGCAAAGAGGTAGATGCGTAAAGCATCATATTACAGCTAATAGAGTATTATTTTTATTTTTGTTCTTTTTGCCTTGAAAAATAACTTCAAGAAAATGACATTTATTTAATTATTTAGTGATACTAGAGATTGAACCAGGGCATGAAACATGCTAGGCAAGCACTTTTCCACTGAGCTATGTATCCCTAATCCTATTTTTATATTGCTTTTTTTAACTTTAGCAGTTAACCTTTTCATTTAAATAAAAGTTCAAAGGCAGCTCCACAATTTAACTGCTTTTCTTAGCTAGTCTCTTAAGTCTCTAAAAATGTCATTTTAAGAATTTCTTATTAATGTTTGCTTAGTGACCATAAGGATTCTAATTTATCTCTCTCCATGGTTTATAGCTTCTGGGAGTTAATTCTTCCTACTTAGTCTTCATTAATAACAAGGATATGGGTTATGGGATATGGGTTATGGGATATGGGTTAATTCTTCCTACTTAGTCTTCATTAATAACAAGGATATGTTATTTTAAGCTTGTTTATTTCTTGACGTTTCTAACTTGTCTCCAAAAAAATGTGGTATTAATTTTTGAGCAGAGTGATTTTTTTTTTTTTTTTTTTTTTTGGTGCTAGTAATCAAACTGATGACCTTGCGCTTGCCTGGCAGGCATTTATGCCACTAAGCCAAATATCTGGCCCCTAGAGTGATTAATTTAAAAATAGGGTTTATTCATTATTAAACAGTAGTAAATTATTACTGTTTTGTAGAATATTTATTATTTTATAGGATATACCAGAAAAATTTTGAGCCAGATAAAAGCCTTCATATGTCTTTTGGAAGTAATGTAGAAGTTTTCATTTTATCTGGATTTGGTATATTTTTAAATTTTGATATATAAAGAAATGAGTGTAAAAAGAAAGTTAAATATTTAACAAAACTTTATTCATGTTTTAGAACTTTCATTGTTAACATTAAATAGGGCTCAGCTCAGTTTTTCTTTTGAATTACTCATTTCTTAAACCAGATTGTTAAGCTTGAATGATTTATGGATTAGGTAAAACTACCCATAAAAACTGACCTCTTTCCTTACTCACATATTTGTACTATTAATCTCTAGTTAATGTATGTACTATTTAATCATTGTTCCCCTTTTATTTTCTGTAACTCTCATTCAAGAGTCTTTACTAATAGCATCCTTACTGCATTCTTCCCACATTCCTCTGTGAAACTCATACCATGTGTTTTAAAAAGAGGAGTGAATGTTTATTAAGAAGTTACTGCAGTTCGAGACCAACTCTCAACAATTGAGAGAGAACCTGTGTCAAAATAAAAAATAAAGAGTCCTGGGTGTATAGTTCAGTGATGAGAGTCTCCGCACTCTATTCCTAGCACAGAAAACAAAACGTACACTAGTCATTATACTTAGCTCTTGTGTCATCTCCATTAATTGCTACTGGTGTCTGTGTAGTAAGAATTATTTAAAACATTCTTGTAGATCTGGAAACTGATGCACAATTATGTTATATAACTTCTCTAAAGTAAGCACACTAATAGTGATGAGCTAATATTCAAACTTAGAACTCCTGTTATGTGTTCTGTTGCCATTACCATTGATTCAACATTGGTTGCACGTTTAGTTTCTTTTACTGATTTGAAGTATGTAGTTCCCAATACTATTTCAGGAGTTAGAATTACTTTTTTTATATGATTATTATCTAAAACTTTTTCTCCCAGATTTGAATGACTATTTATATAAAGTTTTTATAGTAGACTACTATAGAAATACCTGCCTATATAATTAAAAAAAGAAAACTTTATACGTTTTTGGTAGAGTATTTCTCAACTCTACAGAGAATATAGTATTATGAGCCCTAAAGAAACCGTCACCCAGTTTGAACTAGGTAAATGTTTACTTATGGCCACTCCTATTTTATCTACATACCTTCCATATCCTAAATTTATTTTTAAAATATATTTCCTAAGTCTCAATCTGTAGCCTCCATTTTTCTTTTTCCTGATAACTTTTTGATTAGAGAAATGGAATGTTTATGCTTTAGGCTCCCCAGAGTGTACATTTTACTGATCTTCATTATTTCATTTAATTTGAATTTTCATGAATTAGTTGTTACATCTAGAGACTTCATTGTGCACTGGTTTGATTTTTTTTAATGGAAAGACTTCACAGGTAGTATTGGAGAAGGTAATAAACATGTGATTAGCTATTGATTGCCCTTAAATACATATCACGTTGGAATAACAGGATAAATGCTTGACTCTACCCCTCCCCTTTTATTATCAATTTCCAACATGCTGAGATAGTCCTCTTGCATCTTTCAAAGGTAACAAATGAACTGCTTCATTTGTTTTCTTTTTTTGTTGTTGTGTTTTGAGACAGGGTCCCTATGTAGCGCAGGGTGGCCTTGCACTTGCTTGTGTAGCCGAGGTTGGCCTCAAACTCCAGGGAATCTTCCTGCCTCAAGCCTCCCAAGTGCTGGAATTACATATAGGGCATGCCACCACATCCAGCTTTTTGAACTTTTATGTTTGAATGTACATGTTAACTTTTACTTCTTTACACTTTCTTTTCTTTTTTTCTTTCCTTTTAAGATAGGGTCTTGCTAAGTAGTTCAGGTTGACCTTGAGCGTACTTTGTAACGCAGGCTGGTCTCGACAGTCTGGAGTGCTGGGATCCTTTTTGATGCAAAAATTATAAGTAATGGGACAATTTGAATATCTTCTGTTAATATTAATCCTTTAATATGACTTTGTTTATATAATTTCCTTTCCTTCTTAGGTGTTCCAGGCAATGTGTTCCAGGCTCATCTTATCCAGTTCCTGGTCTAGTCTTAGAATCAATCATTTTCCTAAGATCTAATTCTACTTAGACACCACAATCTATGCTAGAAATTTCTGTTTGACCTGTCATTTTCTCTGGGCTCTTTACAGATGGTCAGGGTTATGAAATACAGGTTATTCTTATAGATTAAAAATATTACATCAAATTCATGTCAGTATTTCTATGTCAAACCACAGAATTTTTATATCAAGAGAATCATCTTAAATCTGTTTTGTCTTAACCATGACCAAAATTTCATTTCTATTTATTTATACTACAATATCCAGAGAACTGTCTGAAAACTGTGTGTGTGTGTGTGTGTGTGTGTGTGTGTGTGTGTGTTTCCGCTGTTTTATTCCTGAAGGTAGTAAATATGTATTTTGTTGTTGTTGTTGTTTGCTAGGTGCTAATGTACATGCTACAACAGCAACAGGAGACACAGCCCTAACCTATGCTTGTGAAAATGGACATACAGATGTTGCAGATGTTTTACTTCAAGCAGGAGCTGACTTAGTAAGAAATTTTAAATTTCAAATATTTTTGCATGAACTTTAATGCTTATTCATTCATATTTAACAGGAAACATGAGTAAAGATCAGTAATTTGCAAACTTCAGATAAGATGACTTTTAAAATAATGACTGTTAGCTGGGTATGGTGGCACATACCTATAATCCCAGCACTCAGGTGGCTGAGGCAGAAGGATTGTTTCAAGTTTGAGAACAGCTTGGGCTACACAGTGAGCTTCAGGTCTGCTAAACTGCATAAGGAGACCCTGCCTCAAAAAAAAAAAAAAAAAAAATCATGACTACTTACACTTGTTGAATGTATTTGAAAATACTTAGTATCTAACAGGGAATACATTTTCATGGGTAAAACTATTAGTTTCTTATTTTACCCTCATTTGACCTTCCTGTAAGTTTTAAGATTTTGTTAGACATACCATAAATTCAGTGTGTTCACAGAATAAAATAGAATAACATATCAAATCGCTGAGTAATTTTTTTTGTTTCTGATTATTTAAAAACAAACCTCCTGTTTTATTTAACCTAACAACATTATTAAAACATTCTACTCTTATGTTCTTTTAGCATTTTGTTTAGATGTCAGGTTCATATGTATAATAATCCTTATAAGTATAACAAATTGTAAACAGTTGCAATACTTAAAAGGTTGATGTTTCTTGCTAAAATATATGCTTTGACTTTTATTTTCTAAAGGTGCTTTAAACTGCTTTCAAAAGTTTCTCTCAGAATTATCTTACATATTTCTTTTCTCTTTTTTTGGTACCTGGAATCAAACTCATAACCTTATGCTTGCCAAACTGGCACTTACACTGCTGAGCTAAATTCCTGACCCCTCTTACATATTTCTTAAAAATATGTGTAAAGCATACATAGCTACACATGTAGAGAACTGACTTTATTAGAATTATTTTTTAAAACTCTGTATTGTCTTGAATCATTTCTAATAACATTTCTCAAATAAACACTTGAGAACACTGTGGGAAAATAATTGGCTAAAATAAAGTAACACATTTATACTAATATTAAATATTATAATAATGACAGTATTCTTCTTTCTAATGAGGATCTGCTGTATCAAAGTTTTTAAGTAGAATACTAATGTATAGAATAGTCAGTTATAGCTAAAGTATAATTAAAATTTGCTAAAATCAATTATGAAATTCGAAAGAATACAGGTTCTTTATTCTTTATTCTTTATTCTTTCTAATGAGGATCTGCTGTATCAAAGTTTTTAAGAAGTGTACTATTTCTGTCAGAGAATTATAACAGATATAACTAGATCTTAATATTTTGTCTCCTTTTAATGTCTTTTTTCCCCTTTAGAGTTGCTTTGGGTTATCTATAAAAATTAGGAAATTGAAGTATTTCACTATAAATAAAAAAATTGGATATAGCATAAAAGTTCAGATAATATAGCCAAAGTTTAATCTCTTATCTGAATTCTTACCTCAATTCTGTCTTCCTTTTTCAGTTTTTCTCTTTTCATCTTTTCGTTGTTTTTCTGAAAATATTAAATAAGAAAAAGAAACTGTTAAATGTATTCTACTACACAGCAAAACCTTAGTGATTTTTGACTGAATTAAAAATTTGCTATAAAACATGTTAAAATGTTAATAAAATAATGTTTACAGTTACATATAGTCTTTAAGTCTTTAGGAATTAGTGTTTATGATTTGATTTCTTAGAAAATTGCATTAAACAAGTATTTGCATTTACCATCTCTATTTAAATTTAAAATATAAGGTTATAAAAGACATCTGTTAAATAATTACTAAGTACAAAAGTAAATTCTAATATGCTTATGTTGTAATCGGTTTTCACTTTCATTTTACATACAATTCTAGTCACATTCGAATACGCTTATGTTGTAATCTATTTTCACTTTCATTTTACATACAATTATAGTCATGTAATAAATACATTTGTTTTCAGTTTTGTCTACTGTGCTCTAGCCATAATCATTTCCATACTGATACATGGTCTCTATGACTTGTGTAATACTCCATCAAGTTGATGAACCATAATCACTCACTTCATTATTGAACTTGCTTTTTCTTTTTTCATTATTGTAGATATTGTTAGGCTTAATAATTATATATATATAACTTTGTGCTTTTTCTTTCGAATTTCATAATTGATTTTAGCAAATTTTAATTATACTTTAGCTATAACTGACTATTCTATACATTAGCCATCTGTACGAATATATCTCAATTTTAATATTGAATTTTTCTTGGTAATAAAAAGTTACTGTTCTTTAGTATAAGAATGTATGATAATTTTGATATTTAAATTTTGTAACTTTGGGCTTTGCTACAGAACAGAAGAAAGAAGTTGCAGTTAAAAACAGGAAGCATTTTAGGTTAGGGTGTAGTTTAGTAGTAGAACATACATTATTTCCTCATACGAAATGAGGTTTTTGGATTTACATTCTAAATAAGTAGTAAGCATAATTTAGAACATCGTTTTAAAAGAAACTTTGGAAAATTCTTTTAAAAACTCATAGCTAGAATTTATAGCATACTTAAGCATTTTCAGAATATGTGCATTTATGTCAAAGTATGTACATGTTCAGTTTGTGATTTTTAGAGTTATTTTTTATTTTTTCGGTCTTTTTGAGACAAGGTCTCCCTGTACAGTTCAGGCTGTCCTTGAGCTCACTTTGTAGCTCAGGCTGGTCTCAAACTCACAATGATCCTCCTGCCTCAGCCTCCCAAGTGCTGGGATTACAGGCGTGTGCCACCAAACCCAGCTTTTTAGGGTTATTTTAAACTGCATTTTCTCTAATTCTAAATATATTTTAAATTAAAAATATGTGTATTTCTCATTGGAAGCACACTGAATACCCATTTGTAGAAAATCTGGATTGTATTTTGGCTCTTTGATATATGGCTTGTATGTTATTAGTGAGTGCAGAAACTTGAATAATCCATTATTTAAAACTTTTAGACTAGCTTAATATTCTTAAATAGGCCACTTGGCATTTTGATTTTTTGAAAATGAAAATATTAAAGGAAATAAAAATTGTCTCTAAAAACAGGGCTTTAATGAATAAGATTACCTTAAACAAGTGACCAAATCCTTCCTGCTATGTGCATCTCTAGTTATTACTGTAGTGGGATTCATGTATATTGAAATAAAGATTATTTCTGTTTTCTTTCTCTGCATAGCATTTTGTTTATTGGACTTAGATTTACTTTTAATATATGTTGTGAGTACATGTAGAAAGTTATCACAAGAAAGTTTTTTTTAATTAGCATTTTCTAATGAGCAGGTTGTTTAAAAAATTTTTTAAGCCTTTGGAAATCAATCTTATTTTTCTGATAAGGATTTTCCTATCCATGTTCTTTTTTTTTTTTTTTTTGGTACTGGGGATCGAACTCACGACTGCGTACTTGCAAGGCAGGCGCTTATGCTGCTGAGCTAAATTCCCAGCCCCCTATCCATGTTCTTATAACATGTAACTGAACTACTTGACCAGAAATAACCCTTTAAAAACTGAAGTAGACCAACTTCCATAGTCTTGAGCTACTCCTGTGGTGTCCTGTATTGCTCCAGGATGTTTTTTTCCAAATACTGAACCTTAATGCTGAAAACAGAATTTTAGTATCTCATATTACTCTCAGCTTCATAACTTTAGCCAAAGTGTATATCTTTTATCATAGTCCTTCAGCTCTCCTTCACTATTCTCACATTCATGATGGAGAAATTATATAATTAACAGTGTAATTGGTGTTATGAAGCACTATCCTGTACCTTTCTTTTGCTTTTTTTTTAATTACTTGGATATCAGTGTTTTTCAGGCTTCCATGTTCACTTATTTTATTGTCATAGACATTCTTGTTCTTAAGAGGGAACTTTATGAAGTCAGACTTTCCAAAGGCACTAATAGATGGTGACATAATGTTTAGGTGGCATCAGTGTGTTGGCTAGCATGTTAGGAGTGTTTTGTTGAGTTTTTGTATTTTCCAAACTGGGGGGGGGGGTCTTTTTTCATTATAGAATGTTAATTTCAGCATTAAAATTTTTGTATACTTGTTAGAATGGAATAAATATTTGTCACCTATATAATTACTTTCCTATGAATTTACCAACAAAGCTAAGTTGGAATGGGAGAAAGAGCAATGGGTAAAGAAAGATTCCTTTCTCTTTCCTAGTTCTTCAGTCTTTTATACCTAGATGAAGCTGACAAATATGTTCAAAATGTAAGCAATATTTACCCTAATAAATCAGGAGACAAAGTAGATAAATACATTCTAGCTATGTTCATGTAATTAGATTTTGTGATCAAATTTAGCATTTTATAGGCCTGCATTTCTATTCAAAAGTAAATCTACTAAATAAATAAACACCTGTAGAAGACATTCTGTAACTCTGTTACTGAATGGAGAGGTCTTACAAGTGACAAAGGCTCCATTTGGTTGTTTAGGAAGAACTAATGCCCCTGAACATTAGAAAAGGCACTTAAATTTTTATCATTGCTATCAAATCACTGATTTATAAATGAACACTTGCCTCACCATTGTCATCTATATAAAATTTATTGTCATCTGTATGAAATTTATTACTTTCTTCTGGACATTATTCCAAGGTCATATAAATATTTGTAATTTAGGATTTGGAAGGGAGATATTACAATGTAATAGAAAGTGACTTTTCCTGTGCTAGGAGATACAAAACCTAGATTATTATTTTGTCTTTTCTGAGTGTCCTGCAACAAAACACTTAATTTTTCTATGTATCTTTTATTCTTCATTCTCCTCCTCTTGTCTTTGTTTTATGAAGAGTTTAGACCAGATGATCTTTGGTGACCTGGCTGAAAAAAATTAATTGCATGACTTCTAAAGGACATGTCAATCCAACTACCTGTTTGGATGTATAGATTATCTTGAGTACTTTTCTTTGTGCAGGGATACGTAAATTGCTATTGAGATCCTTGAAGAAAATGACATTTTAAGGTTTACTAATGGTGATATTATATAAGATGTTGTTTTAAAATCTTTGTATATATTGCCTGGATGTGGTGGCACCCACCTGTAATCCCAGCACTTGAGAGGTTGAGGCAGGAGGATTCCTGCAAGTTCAAAACCAGTCTGGGCTACATAGTGAGTTCAAGGCCAGCTTGAATTACATAGTGAGACCCATTATGCTGAGTGTGGGGCGAAAGCCTTTATATTAATTAGATATATCATAAGTTACCCCAAACACATTCTTTTGGAGGGTTATTTACAATGAATGGTTGGCAGATTTAGCTTAATCTAAAATAATTTATAGGTTAATTTAATAAAATATGTTAATCTTTAAAATACACAATTTCTAAATCTGCTCCAATAAAGAATAATCTGGTATTAAAATCTTTTTCATTCTAAACCTTTTTTCTCTCAATGTTTATGCTACCTACATGTTGTCAAGGAAGCAAGATGGTTTTCTTTGACACTGATTTTTAATTATGAACATACTCTTCCAATTTACTCATTATTCAAGTAAAGATTTTTTTCTTCTTCCAACTTAGAAGTCTGCTTAGGTTGCATCACCTTGTGCAGCCATTTAAAGAGTTCATGTTCTCTTAACTTATTTGGAAGTATAGGGGAATATTTAGCTAAAATTTTGTTCTACATTTGTTTTTATGGAGACTTTGGATAGGGTCCATGTTTGTGTTATTATTTGTGTTTGAATGGAGTTTGCTGTTAGTTAAAAATAACATGGTTAAGGAGTGAGGAAAGGAAGTAAATTTTAGTGGTAATGGGGATTGTAACGAGGGCCTTTGTACTAAGCTATATCATCAGCCCATTTTTAATTTTTTAAGATAGAATCTTGCCCATGCTGCACTTGAACTTGCAATCCTGCACAGCCTCCAAGTGCTGGGATTACAGGTGTGTGCCACCACTCCTAGAAAGAAGTAACTCTTTTTTTTTTTTTTGGCTTTTTTTTTTTTTAACACCAAGTACATTTATTAGAAAAGAAAGTTATAAAATACCCTCATATCTTTCCTTAAGAAATTAGAAATAAAAGGTAGAATAAATAAAAAACAGAAGAAAATAATAAAGACCAGAAAACACAACCCCTTATCAAAATGCCAACATCATTTTTCATAAAAATTAACATTTTGATTCTTACATTTTTGTAGAAATACAAAACACTCAGGACAGTGTGACTCGTCATACCTTCTTTGGATTGTACCATTGTTTCTTACTAAATGTTTACCATAAGAGATGCATCCTTTTAGGATGAGCACATCACCCAGGAAGGACATTGGAGTCGTCCAGAGTACATTTCTAAGCTACATTTCTTTTGTTTGGAGACTACTTTGACTCTGGTCAGTGATTGAAAAGCTTCTTACTCGTTCTCAGCTGTGTCCCTGTCATGTCTTCAGGTAGTTTCTCCCTGTATAAGTCAAGTTGTAGGGAAAACACAGATATTTTATCTCTGAAATTCTTTTAAGGTTCTTGTTTTACTTGGTAAATGTAAGCACTAAGTATATTTATAAAGGGTAGGAGGCTCTGTAACTAATGATTTTATTAATATTTCCCTTACTATTTTCCCTCAACTTTTCTCATTCTCAAATCTTGATTATTTCCCTTGGCTAAGTATTTCTAAATGTTTCTTTTGCTTTTGTGGCTTTATTTGCATTTTGAGATAAAGGCATTAGTACAGATTGAGCATAATTTTTCATAGAAAGAGGTGTAGACTGATGTTTTCTTGAAAGATAAACCACATTGTTGTACACTTAATAATATACTCTACACATAAGATTATAGTCTTTATAGATGAGATCTTTTTAGTTGAAAGTCCTGAGTTAATAAAGCTCAGCATCTGAAGTACCAGTCACAAGATCTTCCTTTCCCAAATGTGACTTTATCTTGGAATAAGATCCGTGAGTTCTTTTTCCTTTCACAGGATAAACAGGAGGACATGAAGATTATTTTAGAGGGCATAGATCCTATGGCATGTCATACGTTCACCACCACTGTGCTAAAAAGTTCACCATCACTGGCATAGATCCAGCCAAGCATCATGTGAGAGTGGCCTTTGATGCTTGTAAGCTACTACATAAAGAGAAGATATAGGTAACCAAAACTTTGGATATCCAAATTCTGATGAAAAAGTTCTAGAACCCTGCTTGGTGCCAAAGAAAAGCCTCCTCAATTAAAAAGAATTGTGAAATCCCAATAAAAAGAGATTTGCATCATTTGTTTCCTTAGTATTCTTGTTTAAGTAATACTTTAAAAAAAGTTCTAAGGTAAAAATAGTTTATTTACTTTCTTCTTTATTGGGAGAGCTAGGATATCCCGAGTCTCAGTTACAAAGTCCTATTCATTGTACTTTGTTCGTCAAAAATCTGAAACCCAAGTTGTGTGGGGGGTGGCACATGCCTATAATAGCAGAATTTAGCAGGGTGAGGCAGCAGGATCAGCATTAGTTCAAGGCCAGCCTTGGACTACATAGTAAGACCTTGTCTCAGAATCAAAACAAAACAAATCTGAAACTCATCATGTGGATGTGGCTTGTGCCTGTAATCGCAGCCCTCTGGGAGGCTGAAAGCAATTCAGTGATTTAGGGAGACTGTCTCAAAATTTTAAGAGGCTAGAGATGTAGCTCAGTGCAAAGGCACTGGGTTCTAACCCCAGGACTGCAAAATCAATCAACCAACATATAGGTCAGCCTGAAACTCAGTTATATATGATTCCTTAAATACAGAATATATGATTCTGTAATCCTCAGATAAACAAAAAAAACTAACCTAGTTTAGTGAAACATTTACTATAGTCTACTTTCTCATATCTATAAGCTGAAAGTTAAATTTTACTTTTTAATTTTTCTTAAAATTATCTCATTCTGAAATAGATTTTTCACAAGATATTTTGCGCATAAGAAGCATTTCTTTTTTCTAAAAAAAGTGTGAAATTTATGCCTAATGGTTTTAAAAGTCAAACAACATTAATATCCATTGTAATCCAGAGAAATTTGCTTAAACTCAGGACCAGTTCTTAATTTGTTCTTCAGTGCCAGGCCAACTTTAATCATATTGTATGTTAAGTATCTTCATTATTGGCTTTTTGAATAAGGAATTATATTTATTCTATTTTGAACTAAGATAAATTTATTTCAAAAACTTTTTGTACCAGGAATTGAACTCAAAACCTCGTGCTCACCAGGTAAGAGGCACTTGAGCCACTCAGCTAAATCCCCAGCCCTCAAAAACTTTCTGAAAGTGTGAATTTTTACTGTTTGCCTAATACTGTAGGCTTTTATCAAGAATGTTAAACTTCAGTGTTAATTCAGATGAAGTACTTCATCCTGAGAAGGAACCGTGATTCTAAATCTTTCTGGTTGCAAATCTCAAAACTTGATGTTATTTTAAAATGAGGTTTGTGGCCCCACTTTTAGAGGTTTAGATTCAAAAGATCTGAAATGGGCAGTCTGAATTTTAACTGATATCTCAGTGACAGATTTTCTAAGGCTTATACTGAGACGTTGTTATAGTTCAGCATTCTTTATTTCTGTTTTTTTAATCTTTGCTTTATTATCATTCTTCCTTCATCCAAACTGAATAAACTTTTTTCTGTCTGTTGCTTGTGATTTTTAGAAATTGCCATATCCAAGTTCCAGATCATTGCTTCTAAATTTTTTTGCCATCTCAGTTCTTACAAGGAATATGAATCTGAACAGTAATAATAGTTTACAATGGTAGAGATTAATATAAATGGTGGATTGAAAGAACATACTCTATGAGAAAGTATCAAAAAGTACATAGCATAAAACAACTCTCCTTTTCTCATGATTCTTGTTATTCTCCTTATAGAATGTCCTCCCTCTAACTCTAAAATATAGGGCCTATACGGTATAGTTTCAGTCCTTAAATATATATCTTAGGTTCTCAGTGGCTGTGATTTTAATTATTTTAAAGAAAAATTGAAATTAAATTGTATTAGCTAAAGCTAAGTGGGAAAAATTCCACCTTTTCTCATACTGTTCATTCATCAGAAACAGAACTTGGCAGTGTGTTTTTTATGAATAAATTTGTAGAAGGCTCATGAACTCTTGATTATCCACTTACAAGTATATATTAGTTATTAGTGAGCAGCTTACCTTAAAAAGCATTAAATATTACTTCTTACCTTTTTTTTTTTTTGTACTGGGAATTGAACTCAGGACCTTGTGCTTTCCTGGCAAGTATTATGCTACTGAATTAGTGAATGAGTATATCAGATAATACAGCATGAAATAGTACAGTATAGCATAGATGCAGAAAATATAAAAAATATGGAATATGTAAAAGAACAAGGGATAAAGAAGATACATTGAAAAGCTGCACTATACATCTGTTAAGAGTTCCCAAAGGACATGATAGAAATTGAGGAAAATGGGAAGTGTCTGAAGAGGTAATGATGGAGAATTACCTGGAACTGAAGCTAGAATCCTTGATTGAAAAATCCTGTCAATTACAAAACAGAACAAATCAGCTTATAGAATCTTAAGGTAAAAGAAAAATACTGTTTTAAATGCTACTAGAGGGAAAATGAAATGTGTTATCTGCAAAGGAACAACCATCAAAGTGTTGACATTTTCATCAATAATAATCACAGGAAACAATGGAAGGTAGTAAAAGCCTCAAGATACTGGAGAAAATGACACAGTATAGAATTCTGTAATCAGTTACTAGTCCATAAAAAAAGGAAGGATATTTTCAGATCTACAAAGAATGAAATAGCTTACACTGTCTTGCCAAAGAACTACTAAAGAATATGTACACTGCTAAGCACACTGAATCCTGGAGGAAGATATGGGATGCAAAAAAATACGGTAAGCAAAGAAATTGATTTCAAAACACTAAATTTTTGAGGTAAAAAATGTTCACTATAGCAAATGAGTTTTAGGAGAAATAAAATATCTTTTTATACAATATATACTAATGGCAAGCTACTGCTGAGATTTGCTTTTAAATTCTTTTAGTTATTTAAAGAAAACATATTGCATATTAGTTTGGGATGTCCAGCAATTCTTAATCTTTTATTCTGTAATTTGGCCCTTCTACAAAATACTAGAGGATTGCCATTACTGAATATTACGAACAAAGCTATTTTGACTAAAAAGTAATGAAAAAGTGACTGATTAAAAACATCTATCAGTTGCACATTATTTTTGTAAGTATTAAGTGAACACCATATACAGGTAACTGTGTGTAAGCTCAAATTTTAAGGTCTAGCAGAAGCCAACTATTCCATTTAACATTTTATTGACTGATTGATTGATTGTCTTTTTGTGACAGGGTTTCCCTATGTAGTTCAGGCTGGTCTTGAACTGATATAGTAGCCCAGACTAGCCTTGAGCAAGTGCTGGGATTGTAGGCATTCACCACCATGCCCAGCTGATTGTTATATTTTAAAAATTCAGTTAACTATAAAATTTTAATCAAATGATAAACACTTTCATCCTATATTGTTTCCATTTTTAAAATCCTTGATAGAAATTCTGTATATAACCTGACAAACTGCATGCAAAAATGTATATGCATATATACAAAAATACCTGCTCATATATCATTAACTTTGCATTTCTATAAACTTACTTTGGTGCATGTGTAGAATACTAACAACTGAAAGATTCTAGTAAAAATTTCATCTCAACTATTGAGAAACATTGGTCATTGAAAATTCTGAGGCCAAAAAACTGCTACACAGCTTATTACATGTCAGATAAAATTTTATTAATCAAATAAAATGACCACCCAATACATTTTTTCTCAATGTTTCCGTCTAATAGTAAAAAGGAAATACTTTACAATGAGCTTTCAGTTTTTAAATTTTAATTACTAAGGAAAAATTTCACTCATTTTCAAAAATACTAAACTATAGAAA
Organism: Dolichotis patagonum; assembly: GCA_004027295.1. Taxonomy (NCBI): domain Eukaryota; kingdom Metazoa; phylum Chordata; class Mammalia; order Rodentia; family Caviidae; genus Dolichotis; species Dolichotis patagonum. The sequence continues at coordinate 34,723 of PVJX010000664.1, forward strand.
TACAGTTTTCTTATAGTTGAATTCTTCAGTGAGAATGTATTTGTGAATCTTCCTTTGGATTATGCTATTTAGCATTTCAGATTTCCATTCGGCAACGCTTGACAGCTGTCTCAGATTTGTTAGGTTTACATCAATCACATCTTTCAGAATTTGCTCTTGTGTGTATATACAATACTGTAAATAGGAACTGCACCAAATTTTAAAAGCAACCTAATGAAAAATTCAATAATATAAAAAACATAAGTACAACCACTACATTTCTGCCACATTAGTAAAATATAAGCCTTTTTATACTTTTAAATATTGTAATTTTCACGTTTTAACTTGTCAAGAGGACAAAGTAAAATAGGCAAGTACCGTTTTTTTAATTTAAAAACTTAGACCAAATTACTTTTATTAATACACATATCAAGTTATTGAAATGACTTCATAAGGTTTTCCCTTTAAAGATTGCAGTTGTAAGTACCAAATGCTATAGATGTTTACTTGAAAAGATTCTTCAACACCAGTTTGACAGTGTTTCCTAATCTAGCTGGATATTCACAAATTCTTCATAATCAAACTGATACCTTTGCTTTAGCTGATTAACGAGATTTCTAGTAATCTAAGTTTCTGCAAGGAAGAGATGCACAGAAACTATCTGAAATAAGTGATTTACTGTACTAATACAGTGATGCAGTAAGTGCCGAATTGTAAAACGACTCAACACAAGGTTCACTTAAAGGTTTAATGCCCAGAAGAACCTGTATTATATTGGTAAGTGTCTTTATCATCTGATGTGGATGTTTCACTCCTATTACTGTGACTTATGGAAGCTTAAATCTGAAAATTTGTAATGATAGAAGAAACACCATACTTACCCTGATACTTCTTATAAGATTTATAATAATGCCTCACGTGGCGGGGGAAGTTTTGCACAGGGTCTACAGCTACTGGGAAACGACATGACGTTTCAAGATCTAAGGCCATTCAAGACGTGCTCTTTCACTTCTAGTCACATTTCCACAACACGGGGACAACGCATGTCATTTTCTCACTGCAGTCACGAAACATTTTCTACAGAAAACATGCTGAAAGGCTGTAGTCTGTACGGACGTTTCAAGCACCTGACTGATGGGACAGTAGAAATCATCTTCAGTGTAGCTGGCAAGCTTCAGTGTCTTCAGGCGCAGGGGCCGAGGGATATGGTGATGGCGCCGGCTACCGGCCAAGGTCGCCATGGCTGCCCGGGTTCCTGTGGAACCCAGGAGTAGTGTTACGAGTCCACATTTTCCGTCGTGGGTTGGTAAAAAGGCGCTTTCCTAGGTCTTCTGGCTTTGCCGCACTACCAGTCAAGGTCCTGGGCGGTGTGTGCAGTGCTCGCCACCCGGGAATGAGGCCGCAACGAGGCTGGCAAAACGCTGGAATCCCACTGCCCCCGCCAGCAGCGCTCTGGTGGCGTCACTGGCGGTTGCTGAAGACGCGAGGGCCGCTGGCACAGGGTCGCCAACCGGGACAAGCAGGGGCGGAGTGGCCAGGTGACCTCCAAGGCAATGGCACAGCCAAAAATCTTCTTTTAAAAGATGTTTTAAACCAAAGTAGTGGTAAAATTCTAGATATAAAGAAGATAAAGGTTAAAAAAAACCTAGCTAGATCTGGGCGGCACTCACCTCTAATCCCAGGCTGAGGCAGGAGAATCACTATATACGTTGATTCGAGGCCAGCCTGCACTACAAAGCGAGACTGTGTCTCAAAAAAAAGTCTTTTGTTGTTCAAAAGGATAAAGTACTAATAAAGGGGAGAGGAGATACCAAGACTTATATGTTACTAATTCTCCCCAGTGACAACTCCTCAGATACTTTCAGCTAGTTCTGCGCTGTTAGGAGACACCAAAATAAAAAGATAAAAGGACCTTTAGTCACTTTAGCCACTTTCAAATCCACGTTACATAACGGCAGGTGCGCAGTAAACATTGTCTCAGTAGGTGGAGTGCGGGTGGGACAGGTGCAGATTCTAGTGGTCCGCGGTACTCCCAGGCTTCCCGCCTCGGGTGTTTTATGGAAAAATGTTTAGATTCATCATAGCTTTCCTTCCTTCTCAATCTCAAATGCAAATAAACTTTTACTGATGTTGTCACAGTGACAAACTTGACTAAGTAGATACAAAACAAATAATAAAAGTATTAGGATGATTTATTATATTTGAGTTTAAATTTTACGACTGTCATACTTAAAACGTTTTCTTTAGTCAGAATTAGTACAGAAAGGACTTATTTAGCACTAGCTCATCATTGCACACTGCTCCAAGTCTCAAGGCGACTGCGTTATCAAGAGGTTGGCTAATCATAAATGGTAAGAAGTGTGGTCATTATCCTTGGGATTTTTAGCAGTGGTCTCAAAAGCTTACTGTATCAGAAGGGTTTGTTTTTGTTTTTGTTTTTTGCTTTCATTTTTCCAAATCTGTGGGCACCTGTATAGCACTTCTCAAGTTACATTTATTTCCAAGAATCTGTGGTATGTCACTGGCTGGCCAATGTGCCTTGCATTCCTCTATCCAAGATGGCAGGCTTGAAACTTCATGTCATATACAAAGAACACACTGATAAAAGTGTTGTGCCACTGTTTTCGGATCCATTCATGTTCTGCTGTGTCGGGTAACTGGATCTAAGTGCAAACTCATCAATCTTCCACTGGTTCTTGGAAATCCAGAGCCTCCATGCAGTTGGAAGCTGCTGAAACAGCACACAACGGGTAGGTCAGGCGCGTCTGGCCACATTGGAGTCACTGATGATGATCTTGAAGATGCGTTAGCGGGCTGGAGGCAGACATCCGAAACCCCTGACAGCACGCAGTTGGCCTCAGGAGATGACTGCGTCTCTGAAGCCATTCCCACCTACCCTAAACTGGGGCAAAGGAAAGGAGACTCTAGGAGGCTGGGCAAAGACGCCACCGTGTGAGTGACCCTGGAACGCTAGCTCCACTTAAAGTTTGTCATCTTGGAAAATAGTTTTCTGTGTTTATGAAGGAAAAATTAGTGTTCTGTGTTTATGACGGAAAATTTTAGAAATAATTTTAATCTTAAATTAGTCCTCAACTATCAATTTAAAAGTTTAACAATTATCCAACAATTTATCTAAAAATCAATGCTCAACAAATATGTCTATACATAAAGCTAACGTTCAGAAGTAGTATGTACAAATTTGATTCCTGTTTTTTTATCCCTATTTTAAAAGAAGGATTTAGTGATCAAATATTTTGGAGCGAATGATAAATGTTGTGGGGTATGTTATTTAATTTAATTTTGGTGATGAAGATTGAGCCTACACTTCACATACACTGAGCACAAAGCTGTACCATTGAGCCACATTCCAGCCCTGTTACTAATTCAGAACATGAATAGGTTACAGAGTTGGGTGTAGTGATGACTACCTTTAATCATAGCACTGTGGAAGACTGAAGCAGGAGGGCACAAGTTTAAGACTACCTGGGGCAATTTAGTGAGTTAGTGACACCCTGTCTCAAAATAAAATATTAAAAAAGGGCATTAAAAATATTAAAAAATATTTAAAAAGGGCTATTGTGGCTTTATGATAGCCTGCCCTATGTCCTCAAGGATGTGCTTTGGTTAGGCACTCAGCAGAACCAGTTTTCTCCCTCATTTTTCAGTTTTACTTTTTAAAAGAAACTATCACTATGAAAGGGGTAGGGGGGCTGGGCATGTAGCTCAATCAGAAGACCCTGGGTCCAATTTCCAGTACTGTCAAAATTTTTATATGTATAAAATTGCTTATATAATTATATATAAGTCATACATATGTGACCTGTATATATGACATATGTGCATGATGTTTTATCAGCCATTTTCTCAAAAATGATTATATTATTCAAACAAAATGAGTGAATTTATTCTAATAGAAAATAGGTAGCTTTGCATATCTTTTATTTCAGTAATTTCATTTTATTTTATTTTTAATTTTTTTGTATCCAGTATTGAACTCTCGACCTTGTGCTTGCCAGGCAGGCACTTACGGCACTGAGCTAAACCCCCAGCTATTTCAGTAATTTTAATATGTTGAATTTTTGAAAGACTCACAATGTAGGCATATACTCACGATTTTAGGTGTGTGCTTTCTGATTTTTTAAATATCTGTGGTAATATTTTAAATGGAACTAGCAGTGTTTAATTTTTTTTTCTTTTTTTGAATCAGGATCTCGTTTTGTTAGTGCAGGCTGGCCTTGAACTCACTGTGTAGCCAAGGCTGGCCTTGAACTTGTGGCAATCTTCAGCTTCCTAAACACTGGGATTATAGGCTTGTACCACCCGGACCAGCATAGAATAAACTTTTAAAAATGAATGCTGAGCTGGGTGGTGTGGTAGCGCGAGTCTGTACTTCCAGCAGTGTAGAGGCTGATAGAAGAGCATTGCTGTGATTTTGAGGCCAGCATGGTCTGTATAGTGTGTTCAAGGCCAACCTGCACTACAAAATGAGACCCTGTCTAAAACAAACAAAAAATGTATTCAAAAGCAGAGGTTTCAAAAATCATTAGTATTTGCCATTACTTGTAGGACCTAGTTAATTAATACTGATGGGTTGCCAGATGAAGACAAAAATGGGAAGAAAGGAAAAGTGATACTAATATTGCTTGTCCATGTTCTAGTAATGTATTATCAATTGCAGATCATTAGTGTCTTTGAAGTTAAGCTGCTAGTAATTTCTGTTTAACGTTTTTCTTTTCTTTTTTGTTGTTGTTGTTTTGTTTTGTTTTGTTTGTGAGACAGAGACTCCCTTATGGAGCCCAGGCTGGCCTTGAACTCATAGTGAATCTCATGCCTTAGCCTCCTAAGTACTGGGATTACAGTTGTGCACCACACCTGGCTAACTTTTCTTTCTCTTACTTAACTAATAATAAAAACTTCAGACCTCTGTACTGAGAGGAAAGATTTAAAAGATCAATTATACTTAGATTCCTACCTGGTAAACAATATCCAGTCACTTAATTCTTTTATGCATTAGTTGTACAGTGGTGAAAAAAAGTGTACATGCTTTCATAGAGCTTATAGTTTAGCAGAGAAGACATTACATAAATATTTGCACAAAGCAGTATATAATGAGGAAGGGATTTGTGGAGTTGCAAGTCAATCCTGGGAAGAAATCTAATTTGAAATTTCAGAGGGTCCTTCCTTAGAGAAATAACATTTAATTTGAGATGCATGGGATGAAAAGGACCGTTAGGGGAGAAGTGTTACAGAAAAGAGAGATGGGGCATTTTCTTCAGTGAGGTTGATTGTAATAGTAGTTTAGAAATCAGCTGAATCAAACAACTGGACAAACAACTTTCAAGATCTTTGTATGTCAGGCCTTCATGATGTATGGTTTTTTTTTTTTTTTTTTAATGTCAACTGCCAGAATGTTAGGTTTACCTGCATTTGAATGTAAGTTCAAAACCCATTCTGAAGTGAAATTATTTTGGTATATCTCTAGTTATTGTTGCCTAATCAACACATATAACAAAAAACTGAAGCATGAACTAGTTTTAATAGGTTGAATGCCTGGAAACAACCTAAGTGCCCATCAACTGAAGAGTGGATAAAAAAGCTGTGGCATTTCTATACAATGGAGTACTACTCAGCTATAAAGAATGATCACATTGAGATATTTATAAATAAATGGACACGACTTGAGACCATTCTCTTAAGCGAAATAAACCGAATAGTCTCCCTAGTATGAGAGTTGATAAGAGTATATAAGATTTTAGTAAGCATGAGTCTCCATCTCATAGCTTTGAAGCCTTTCAATGTTTTCATTCATCAGTTGGAATGGTTTTATTCTGTTTTGTTTGACTATATCATGCGTGATGATATGAACAGCTGTTTTGAAAAAAACATTATGACAGCTATTGCTGATTTAATATCATCCTTCTTAGACGTCCTACCATGCTTCTATTCTTCTACTACCATTGGTTCTATCTATCCTATTGTGTCTTATTGGGATTTTAATATGTGTGATAGTTTAAACAAAATTTTTCTATCGAAAATGAGATATTATAGTACCCATTGATCATTTTCTGTTATTTGGTTCAGAAAGCCCTGTAATTCTTTCACTCTTTGCATGGCTTTATATTATTTTGTTATGTTTGATATTATTGTATTTGAAACTATGCTCAACTATAGCAGAGTAAGAGATACTGTGATAGCTACTGTTGATGTCCGGTTGTTTTAATGTAAAGTACTGTGTTGCCTATGTTGTCCTGTTCTGATCTGCTCTGTGCTGCCCTCTTTTGTTTTATTCTCTTTAAAATAAAATTTAAAAAAAAAAGTAAGAAAAGCTCATTTTACAATGTATTACTTCCTTATGCATCGCTGTAACCCTAAAGCAAGCAACTGGAGAAAAATTCTTTTAGCAGTAAATTTTCTTACTTATTCCTTTAGGTTAGTGAATGTCCTCTAGTTAAAGAACCAGAATAACTTTGTGGTCATAAAAATAATCTTAAGTAATTTTATTTACTGCTGGGGAAATATAAAGGGCAAGCAAAAAAAAAATAGGTTGAATGATACTACTCTATCATGATTTATTTATTTATTTATTTATTTATTTATTTCACTGTCTCAAGATTTTACAGAATGTCTTAGAATGGGTCTGTCACTGCAGTCCTGTTTAAAGTTACTATTGGTTTGACAATCTACTAATTATTGTTATTCTGTATAGATCCGATATAGTTTTGTGAACACACTAAGTAGTATTCATTTGGCAGAGCATCTGTTTTTAATTGACTCGGTAGCTAGAGGATTTTCTGAGATAATTTAGAACTAAACTAAAGCCTTATATAATCAATTTTTTCTTAGTGATAAAACAACTAGAAAAACAAGAATTCATGTTTAACATCATAGTTAAAGACAGGTAAGAACTTTTCATAGAAGAAAACTGTCACCTACATTTCAATACTTAGGTGAATGTAATGAGTTCTCTCTCCAGATAGTACTACTCACCATGCTCCTTTTAGTACCATTTGCTAAGGGTTGGTTAGAAGCTGTTTTATCCAGAAGAGAACCAGAGTTCAAGAAGTAAGCTCTCCCTGGAGAACCAGTGCCATAAGCGGGCCGCTGCAACCCAGGGACAGCCAGACCCCAGCTTATTCCCGTGAGTCAGCGCCATTCACAGACTGCGGGAGAAGAGAACCAGAATTCACCAAGAATCAAGCCCTCCCTGCGAACCAGTGCCATGCGCTGGCCACCGCTGAGGGGATAGCCAGACCCCATCCACTTCCAGTGCGTGGGCAGGGAAACAAGACCCAGCACCCCCATTCCTCCCCCCATAAGCAGCCGGCTGATATTGAGAAACACAGGCTGCGATGATGATAGCTGTTTAGGTGAAACGCAATTTGATGCTTGTGGTGTTTGGTATTCCACTGACTTTGCATGTCTAGGGCTGGTGATCTGATCATCTATTTAGAGGATAATTGTATGCAGTGTGGCATCTATTGGGGCTCTCCTTATAAGGGTAGTGGCCACTGTTAATTCCCTGTTATCTTTTTTTGAAGTCCTGAATAATTTTCATTGTTTTGTTGGGTTGGGTTTTATTCTGTTTTGTTGTTGTTGTTTTGCTTTGTTTTTTGTTTGTTTGTTTGTTTTGTGTTTTTATTCTGACTTTGTTATATCTGATGGCCTGGGCAGCTGTTTCAAAAATAGCAAGATACATTATTGTAGCCATTTTGGATTTACTATTGTCTTGCTTTGAAGTCCAATGAATTGCCTTCATTGTTTTGTTTTTATTCTGGTTTTATTTTATTCTGTTTTGTTTGATTTTTACTATGGCTGAAGGTATCTACAGCTATTTTGTAAAAGGCAAAAGATTTATACAATCTGAAGAGAAACCAGAGTATCTACAGCTATTTTGAAGACAATGAGGCATTATGATAACCATTGTTAGTTTCATATTGTTTTGAAGTCCTATGTGACTTACACTGGTTTATTTTCATTGGCTTTATTCTGTTTCGTTTTGCTTGATTTTATTCTCTTTAAAATAAAATAAGAAGCTGTTTTATGATTCATTCATTCATTCATTCTTCTTTTTTCCCCTCATACTGAGGATCGAGCCCAGGACATCACACTAAGCATTAAACTATATCCCCAACCTTTAAAAAATTTGTTTGAGACAGGATCTCAATTCATTGCTCAGGCTGGCCTTGAGCTTGTGATCTTCCTGTTTTAGTATCCCACATGTGCTAACATGCCCAGAAGCTTATTCATTTTTGCTGGTAAACGTCATAGTAAGAATGATTTTTTTTTTGGTACTAGGACTTGAACTCAGGACCTTGTACTCACCAAGCAGGCACCACATTGCTGAGCTATATCCCTGGCCCAATAATGACCTTTTTACTATTACAAGACTACACTTTTTGCCTTTGACTAATCAAGTATTTAATATCTACTCTTAAAAAAAAATGTCTGCCCATTACTGTATTCTTTTTCTGTTTCTTTACTCCTAAAATACTCTGTTTCATTTTATGGATTTTTTCCCATGTTTTGATGGAGATTTTAGGGGCTTCTGATTAAAAATCAAGATGCTTCTAGTCACTTTACAGTTCCAGGTTCTTTTTTCACAATTCAGGTGAATAGCTGGCAAAGTATCTTCTTAACCTTAGCATTAGAAAAATAAAGTTATTTCTCTTGAGGATTTATACTAAACATTTGTATTATCTTTAATAACTTGCCTGGTATGCAAAAGTGAACTTCCCCTAAAAAGTTATACCTCCTAATGTGGACTAAAATTAATCCTATACAGTATATTGGCAGAACTGAGGTAGGTAAATAAGCCTACATTAAATATGTATTAAATCTTCATTGATTCTCATATCATTAGTACTAAACTCTTACAATAGATGTTTAATCAGTTGGCACTGGTGGATTTTATTTTTGTTTGTTTGTTTCTTTAACAGGAGCATGAATCTGAAGGTGGGAGAACACCTTTGATGAAAGCTGCAAGAGCTGGGCATTTGTGCACTGTGCAGTTTCTTATCAGCAAAGGTAAAGAAAATACAAGTAATCATTTACAAGAGGCTAACTGTTGGAATCTATGTTAAGGCTATTGAACTTACAATATGAGTACTATATTCTAATCTTTTTAATTTAAAAAAAATTTTTTTATTTTTTTTAATCGGTACCAGGGATCGAACTCACGACCGCATGCTTGCAAGGCAGATGCTTATGCCGCTGAGCTAAATCCCCAGCCCATCTAATCTTTTTTAAATGTATTATAAATTATTATACATAGTATCACAAACTTGGTGGCTAAAACAATAGAAATTTATTGCTTTATACTTCTGAAGGCTACAGGTTCAAAACCAAGGTATTGGCAAGTGAGTGTCAGCTGTGGCCTGTGAGAAAAGTATGTCCCATGCCTTTCTTATTTTCTGATGCTGCCCTCAAAATATCTGGCATTCCTTGATTGTGGCAGTATAACCCAATCTTCATATGGAGTTCTCCCTCTGTATTCTATTCTTTTGTTGGTGTCTTTTATTTAATAAGCATGGTGTTTGTGTGGTGCTTACTGAAATTTTCTGTATTAGTTTTAAGTTTTTGTCAACAAAACAACATATGATTGCTTCCTAAAATTGGAAAAGCCAAATGTCAGTGTCCAGCTATGCTAAATAGATGTTTAATACTTAATGGTAAGACAGTTCTGCTGGTGATAAGAATGGGAAGCTATCCCATGTGTGTGGTATAGTTGAACTAACAGAATATAAGGATCTTGTTTCTTATGTTTGCCATGAGATCTTGCTGTGTTGTCCAGGCTAGATTTGAACTCCTGGCTCAGCCTCTCAAGTAGCTGGAATGACAGGCATAGCCACACTAACTGATTTTTTTTATATTCTATTAGAAATTCTGTTGTTAAAAGAATATATATGCAATATGCAGAATCCACCAAAAATGTATACACACTTCAGGAAAATAAAAAGTTGTATAAATATGTTAATATTAATTTATTGAGACATCATGAGAATAATACAAGTTACCTTTAGCCTCAACAGTTATAAGATGTGTTCAAAATGGTGGCCATAGCTTTTAGACATTTATTAGGATGGCAAACTGCTGCTTGGGTAACCTTGGTCACTGAGATTGCTTCACATGCATTTTCAATTTCTTCTCTAAGGGCTGGCAGTGTAGTAGGTTTTCTGTGATATACAACATTCTCTAGGGTTCTCCATACAAGGATAATGCCATTTGTTGAAAAAACATACTATTTTTCTTTTCATGAAGTGTGTATTCAGTTTTTTGGCAGACTCTGTATTTAGGCAAAGAAGTTCACCTGATGGGTGAAGAACTAATTCAGAACTTACTAAAGAAAACTGAAATGTTGCTGAACCCATTTTAGTTTGAATTATTCCAAATTGTCATTCTGTAGATCATTAGTATCATTAGCTTCATTTGGTTCAGTATTTATGTATAGTATCAGAGGTACTCAAATATCTGATGGAAGATCTTAGGATAGAATGCTAAAATGCAAGGAAAATCCATTCAGGGGATGTCATATTATTAAAATTGAAATGTGTCTATTTAAAGTGATTGTTTTTGACTAAAAATGTAGTGTTAGATTTTCTCACTTGAAATGTTCTTGTTTAATTTGATAAAACTGTTTATTTTCATGTCACTTTTTTGCTGATTTTCTCAGTTTAAATGTATTTGTTTTCTTTTATTGGGTAAAACTGGTTTTATTTTCTTCATATCACATTTTTGCTGCCAAATAAGGGACACCTCTACATAATGTTCTATAATATAGTTTGTAAAAACCATTTACCTCAATTACACAGAAATAACATAAAGATGAATAACTTTTGGAGTTCTTATATGCTTCTTTACTAGTGAATGTCAAGTCATACTCAGTAACAACCCTGCGAAGAAAATGATCAGGCTTGTCAGGAATAGGAGCACACTGATTGGTGATTTTAGTTATTCTAGGCCATGGAAACTGCCAAAGAGTCCCACAATCTAAATTTATTAACAACTTTAAAAATAGTCTCATACTGCTAATGTAAGGCTGTTCATTGCTGTCTTATCTTTCCCAAAGCATACTTTTATGTAACTTAAGCTTGGAAGTCAGCTATGCCACCACTATACCACCAACACCGCATGCCACTTAAATTTGGGATTACATTGGGATTACAGTTAGATATATTTCCTGAAAAATTAAATGAGTTAGGAGTTTTATACACAGGCTTATTTTTCTCTTATATAAAGTAAGTCTGGAATTAAAGAAAACAAATGAATATTTGGATTGTGTTAATATTCTAGTTGAGACCTTTTAGGACTATAGATAGTGGCCAAACTAAAAGATCAGTTCCTTTTTTCAGGGATCAAAAAAACTATCAAAAAAGAGGCTAGCACCAGGCATGGTGCTGCTCACCTATAATTCTAATACTCTGCGAGGCTGAGACAGAAAGAGTACAATTTAGTGAGACCCTGTTTAAAAATAAAAGGAGTGGGGATGTAGCTCATTGTGAAGGCTCCAGTACCACCACTACACACACACACACACACACACACACACACACACACACACACACACACACACACAAAGGCTAAGAAAAGATTTTGCACTTAAACTTCAGGTCATATTGTACAAAATTATGTTAAACTTACTTGTCTTTGAAATAATATATTTGAATAGTCTTGTTTTCTCTCCATATCCAGGTCGCTCAGATTTTTTTGTTTTGTTTTTGTTTTTTGTTTTTGAGGCAAGGTCTTGCTGTATGGTACAGGTTAGCCTCAAATTTATGGCAGTCTTCCTGCCTCAACCTCCGAAGTGCTGGGATTAACAGTCATATACCACCACACTTGGCTCTGTCTGATTTTTAAATTACACAATATGAAGAATTATATTTCTCTTTTTGTGGGGGAGGAGGATGGTTTGAAACAGTCTGGCTATGTAATTGGCCTTGAACCTCACCATGTAGCCCATGTTGGCCTCAAACTCATAGTGATCGTCCTACTTCAGCCTCTGGAGCAATGGAGCACTTGGTGTGTGTCACCAAGCCTGGCTCTGTAATTTTCTTAAATATTGGCTTTTAAAAATCTATTTTCTCTACTTTGAAACCCAGCTATATAACCACTTTCTGTATCAACAGTAACTATGAAATATCCTAAGAATTATATAAAATGGTATTTTTGATGCTTATATTAACATATATATATATATTTATTTATTAACCTTAGTCTTCTAGATTTTCCACTTAAAAAATATTGAGTGAACAAACTACAACTACGTGCAACAATGTGGATGAATTTCACAAACATAATATTGAGTGAAAGAAGCCAGACACAAAAGAGTATATTGTATGGTTCAATTCATATAAAATTCAAAAACTAAAACCAGTTTGGAAGTGAGGGTAGTAGTTACCATTGGTGGGGGTCGGGAGTGACCAAAAGGGAACCCAGGATGGGCCTCTGGTATATGGATAATGTTCTTTTTCTTGATCTGGGTGCTGGTTACACAAGTGTATTCATGTTGTGAAAATTTTTTGAACTGTACACTTATGTATTCACTTTTTTGTGTCTATGTTATACTTCAAAAAAAAAAGCTTTAAATATTGTCTGTGAACTGGATTGATTTCAACCTTCTCTAAAATTATTGTGTTTCTTTAAAGGTGCCAATGTGAATAGGGCTACAGCTAATAATGATCACACAGTGGTGTCACTCGCATGTGCAGGAGGACATCTGGCAGTTGTTGAGTTACTCTTAGCTCATGGAGCTGACCCTACTCATCGACTCAAGGTATTCTACTTAAATATAAGTAAATAAATAATATATATTACTTTACAAATGTTTGCTCTCTTAATTTTTTAATTCTCTTTACATGAAGTTTGATTTATATGAAATTTTAAGAAAATAAATGTATATATCAATCAAGTTATAAGAAGAGATTTCCAAAGAATTAATTGTGGTATTAATTTTTTCTCAGGATGGTTCAACAATGCTTATTGAAGCTGCAAAGGGTGGCCATACTAATGTTGTTTCTTATCTGTTGGATTATCCCAATAATGTTCTGTCAGTTCCTACCACAGATATATCTCAACTTACCCCCCCTTCTCAAGATCAATCTCAGGTAAAGTAAAATGGAGTTTGTTAATAAAATATTCTTCAAAGTGATTGAAAGTTTTTGTTGAAAATTAGTTTTAAGCAAAATTTTTTCTGTTTTCCATTATATATTGAGACAGTCATGATCCTAAATTCTTTAAAATTTATTTTCTTCAGAGACAGATGGAAATTTTTTGTCTGTATTTACTAAAGATAATAGTAAAAAAAAAAAACACTATCAAACATAAGTATTCCAAGTTATTATCTAACCATAACTAGGTTTTTAGTTTTCTGTTTTTTAATGAATACATTGAGCATAATCTTGAACTAAAACAAAAAACTTTTCCTTAATACCTCTCCAAACAATGTTATCTTAGAGTAAGTAGTTTTTGTCAACTGGGAAAAGTAGAGTTAACCAGGATATATGTACCAAAAATTCTTTTAAGTTAACTTTTTTTTTTTTTTTGGTGCTGGGGATCGAACTCATGACCTCGCATTTGCCAAGCAGGCATTTACGCCACTGAGCTAAACCCCTGGCCCCTAAAATTAACTTTTAAAGCTACTTAAAATCATAGAGAAAATAAAGTATACGGAGCATACTAAGTTTTGTGAAATCTTTAATTCTTTTTTTACACATTTATCCTGCAAATTGTGAGAATGACCCAATTTAGTAAATATTTTACATTGTTATTTCCTTTTTTTGCACTTATTTAAAGCTTGACCAAGTGTAAATTGACCAAGGAAGAGTATGAAAATTATACTCTTTTGGGTGCTGGGGATTTAGCTCAGTGGCATAAGCTCCTGCCTTGCAAGCTCGAAGTCATGAGTTCAATCGCCGGTACAAAAAAAAAAAAGAAAATTATACTCCTTTAAATAACTGGTATGAGCAAGACTTTCTTTTCAGTAAGACAGTAATGTTAATTTTATTTGGCTTAAATCATTTACTACTTTTAGATTGTCTCAGTTTCTCAGTTAATATTCTCAGAAATTGTTCCTTGGCAAAAACCTTTTTCTTTTTCAAGCTTTAGGAAATAAAGTGAATTTGGTGGCATATAAAGGAAATTTCAACCAGTGTCTCAGTTTTATTTATGGACTTTTGTTAGTCTATGATCTGAGATGATTTTTTTCTGAGTTGACTTTTTAGGTTCCACGTGTACCAATGCATACACTTGCCATGGTTGTACCTCCCCAGGAACCTGACAGAACTTCACAGGAGTACTCCCCTGCCCTTATAGGAGTACAAAAAGGTTAGTTGTTGAATCATTTGCCTTACAATTGGTATTTTTTAAACCTAATTTAAAAAAATCTAAAACCGTAATTTAAATTTAATAGTTCAAAAAAATAAATTTAATAGTTCACAGTTGCTATGTAGCCATAGTTGAGGTAGATAATTCTGACTAATACAAATACTTTTACAGCCTAAAGACATAAATAGAAAAAATAACTTACAATTTTTTTGTTAATATATTGTTAGATGTAGTTTTCAGCTGGCTGGCAGAGATGAAAATACTTAAGCAAACCACATTTTTATTATATTAAAGTAGAAAATTTTATCAGTAATTTTGTACTTTAGCTAAACAATAACATAATAAGAATGAAATATGTTTGCTATATAATTAAATCTTCATAGGATCAATTCAATAAATGAGACATTTCAGAATTGCATTCAGTTTCACTTAGGTAATATTGGAATATAGTGAGTTAACATCTGTCAGTACATGAACCTTGACAACAATAATCAAAATGTATATAATAAATAAGACCCAAATGACTGTTAAAGTATAAACTATAGAAAGTGCTAGAGTTTATGAGCTCTGATTTTTTCTGATGTCTTTTCATTTGTAGATACAAAGTACCTTCAATCGATAATCATGTACAGTTATAATATCTGAGTTCTCTGAAATAAAGAAAATAGGTAATTTTTAGGATTTTTAAAAGCTATGTAAGGATTAGGGGTGTAGCTCATTTGCCTAAACTCACAAGACTCTGGGTTCCCTTTCCTAGTATCCCTCCAAAAAAAAAAAAAGCTAATCTAAAATTTTTTTGAATATACCAAAAAATTTATTAATTTGTGTGATAATAAAATTCTAGATTATTGAGATCACAATGCAATGTATAAATGTATGTGAATATGTAATACTATGGTTAGGCACAAACAGAAGCTATTTTCTAATTATGTCACCTTAAATAAAGTGTTGAGGGCCTTCACTAAGGATTACTTAATTTTGAGGATAAATATCCGTAGTGTATTTCAGAGATAAAGTATTTGCGCTCTCCGTCTCTTTGTCTCTGTTTCTCTTTCTCTGGGTCTGGGTCTGTGTCTCTGTCCCTCTCTGTCTCTCCCAGGCAGGGTCTTGATATGTAGTCAGGCTTGGCTTGAACTTGTGGCAATTCTCCTGTCTCAGCCTCCTGAATACTGGGATTATATGCATGCATCACCATACACAATTTGTAGTCTTTTTGATTTAAGCTAATTCTAGAAGTTTTCTGTCACCCCCCTATTCTCCCTATTGAAGTTTTTCCCGCCTCTGTGTGTGTGTGTGTGTGTGTGTGTGTGTGTGTGTCTTTTGTTTGGTTAAACCCTATAAAAGACTATAGTAACACTGGCTGGGAAAATTCAGCCCTAATGAAAAAACACTTTAAAAAAAATTAATACACACTAACATGGTGGCACATGCCTATAATATCAGCATTCTGGCAGGCTGAGACAGAAGGATTGTGAGTTCAAGTTCAACCTGAGTGAGTCAGCAAGATCCTGTCTCAAAATAAAGATAAAGAAGGGCTGGGAACGTAGGTCAGTGTGAAGGCTCTGAGTTCAGTTCCCAGTACAGTATTGTCAAAAAATTTTTTTCTAATTAATTGATTCTCACAAAATAAGAAACAAGATAGGATGTGTGCAGAGAGGAAAAAAACATTTTAAATTTGGATTTACTATGTAAGTAAACTTAAATCTTAGTGATGTTTAAATTGATACTATAATCATATTTTTTGCTTACTGAATGAACTACCTTATATATAGTATTTATTTTGTGGCTTTGATGTTTTATTATTTACTGAAAAGTATAAAAACAAAATAACCTTCTAAGGAAGCTGTCATTTTATTAAATTCTTAGGGAAGGAAAAAAATTAATATTTATATCCGTGCACTTCCTGTTGTTAGCTACCTACCAGTTCTACAGGATCAAAATGTGCTAATGTATTGTGTTAAGATGCACAGCATGGAATGCATGTTACTATGAATTAGGAAAAAAATCAGTTGATGGTATAAAAGTACTTACTGATTTATCAGGATAGTCAGAAAAGCCTGTCTTAAAGATACAGTACTATTTTTTTTTCCTTAAAGCTGCTTTTTTTCCTTAAAGTTTCTCTTTTATGTCTCTAGAAAAATTTTGAGTGTGAACTCAATGTTTGACCTGTTTTTCTTCTAAATCTGTATATTGTATGTACAGTATGTGATTAGAGATGGATGAAGTACTGAATTCTTACTCTCTAGGAGTCTCTATCAATCATCTTTTCAAGTTACTAAATTTTACTCCTGTATTTAATAAACATTTTTATTTATATTCCCACCCTTTTGAAATACATACATGTCCTTAAATCTTACCCAGGTGTTTGATATATATTTTCTACTCAGATATTCCACCACCATCACCCCCACTTTTGAAAAGGGATTTCACTAAGTGGTCTACACTGCACTGAAACTTGTGCTCTTCCTAACTCAATCTCCCAAATAGTTGAGATTATAGGCATGGAGCACCATGCATGGCTTCAGATATTCTTTCATGCCTCATATGTACCATTTATCTAGGCTCTATCCATGTGCATTTAAATACTCCCTCATTTAGGCACCTAATCTCATTGGTCCGCTGTTGGTTTTAAGGATTTAAGCTTTTGGTGGCATCCAACAAATGCCTTAGTATCATCACTATAAACAAAATATGAAATTGAGAATGATGTGCACAATTTTTTCTAGCATTATTTAACTTTATTAACTATAGTTATGAATATCTAGATGACAAAGGCTATAAAAATAATGAAAACCTTTTACCTTTTCAAAATCAATCTTCTAAATACATTTGTTGGTCAAAGACACTTTGTTTATCTAATTTATTTGCTGTATGTAATTGGTTCTGCAGAAGATTCATGTAGGTCTTCTGCAAATTATATAACATAGAATTAATCTGCTCAAAACATTTAAATTGATGTTGGGGAATGGAATACAACTCAGAGGTCGAGCACTTGCCTACCATGCACAAGGCCCTAGAAGCACAAAAACAAAAACAATCCAGGAAGTACACACATCTTTTGTGTGTACTTCAAGCCCTTTTTAAAAGTAATTTCTAGGGGCCAGGAATATAATTCAGCTGCCCAGTGGCTGCCTGGCAAGTTCATGGTTGTGAATTCAATTCCTGCTACCAAAAAAATAGTACTTTTTTTCTCTGAACTTCTACAGTACAGTACTTTATTGAAGTTTTCTTCTGGCTCTTATCACTTGCGTTTATTTCCCTCCTTTAATTCCTAATGTTTCTCTCTTGTTTTACAGTATTGATTTCTTTCTTATTTCTCTTCATATTTCCCTACTCTCTCCATGTCATTCTAAATGTGCTTGATGTACAAATTATTTGTTCTTAGAAAATGTTTATTAATGTTATGTTCTTAATATAAATTATGTTGTGCTATAGATCCCATTTTATTTTTTACTTTTTATTACTAAACACTCTAAGTTCTATCGATATGTCTTCCTGTAGATTATTTATCCCTGCAGTGTTGTGCGTTACCCTGTACTGCATATCCTGCTTGTTTTACCTTTTTCCCAGTGATGATACCAAATTGCCATTAATTTCCTACCTGCTTGGACAATGCTTTGATAAATCCTTGTACTATATTTTATAAATCTATAAGAAGCTGGGCATGGTACCACATGTTTGTAATCACTAGTACTCTGGAAGGCAAAGGGAGCAAGACTGCAAATCAAAGCCCAAATTGGGCAATTTAGAGAGACCCTGTCTCAAAATAGAAAAATTTTATAAGACTGGGAATGTAGCTCAGTGCAAAAGCCCTGAATTCAATCCCCAGTCACACACACACACACACACACACACACACACACACACACACACACACACACATATCTGTATGAGAATTTTGTTGGGCTTTTATCTATTTATTTCCCCACTTAGACTGTAAGCTCCTCAAGGGCAGGGTTTATGTTGCTCATCTCTATATGTTCCATACTGCCTTGTTTATACTAGAAGCTTTTATGTTTGTTGAATAAACTAATGAGTACTGGGCTAAGAACACAGATTATTCTACGGGCAGAAGAACATTTTTAGAATTGTCAGGAGACACATTGTAATTAACAAGGATTTTTTTAAAAAAACAAAAAGTATTACAGAATGATGAGAAACACTGAAAACAGAAATATAAGTGTAAAGATAAGTGTAAAGTAAAAATTAAATTAATATACTGCTCTGTATCCCAGAGTAGTTTATACACTGAGTGAAATTTACTGTTCCTCTGTAAATTTTTCTAATGTCTAGTTTAGTCAGGTTTTTTTTTTCTATGTAGCCATGCTTACACGAATTTAACATATGCCCGAATTTAGTAATATCTTTTTACATTTAACTGTTCTTCGTAAAAGGAGAAGGGTCAAGTGAATCTGTTAGCATGTGGAATACAGATGATCTATCTTTGGACACTCTTACTTAAAATGTTAAAAGTCTTCAATTTGGGGATTTTTGAGATAAGTGACAAGTATTTAGACATAAAGGAAAAGTTAGACACTTCCAGCCCAATGATTTTAATTTTTTACTTTGACCAAAATAAATACTGTTTATTGAAACACAGAACACAACATATATCAGCTTATCAAAGACCAATTCTAGGGGCTGGAGATTTAGCTCAGTGACATAAGCGCCTGCCTGGCAAGCGCAAAGTCACAAGTTCGATCCCCAGTACCCCCCCCCAAGACCAATTCTATTAGAATATGTATATGTATATAAAACTCCACTTACTACATTTATGTTATTTGAAATTCTACTTTACCAATCCTATTTACTGTGGAAGACCCATTTGAGAATGCTACTCGTAAATATAGGACAGAGGCTGGGCATAATGGTGCATGCCTGTAATCCCAGCACTTGGGAGGCTGAGGCAAAAAGATCCTCAAGAGTTAGAGACCAGCGTAGGCTTGTTAGTGGGTTTAAGGCCAGCCTGAACTACATAGTGAGACCCTGTCACACAAAATAAAACTAAAAAAACAAAAATGTAGGGTATTGTGTGATGATATAAGAATCAAGGGAACTGCAGGTTAAGGTTCAAAGTTGATTACATAAGGAAATGCGAAAACAAGTCTGTATTCATCTGTAGATAATATATTTTTTCCTTTGCCACTATTTTTCTGTTGCACAGTATACTCATTACTTGAGACCCCAAAATGATAGGACTAAGCTCACTTAAATAATAAAAGAAATAGGGGTGCAGATTTAGCTCAATGGCACAGTGCCTGCCTGGTAAGTGCAAGGTCCTGAGTTTGATTCCCAGTACCAAAAAAAAGAAAGAAAGATAGTAAATACATGTTCATGTTCACTCAATTCCCTCACTGCATATCATGGTTTCTACTGAAAACTTCTTCTAATTTTTTTTAATTGGAGAAAAAGTATGAGGTAAACAGCAACAACAACAAAAAAGTAATATAGAAATCAAATTTAAGAAGATGAAATAGTGGCTTTATATTTTTAAATTGTATTTCATGGGGCTGGAGAGTGGCTTAGTGGTAATGCCTGCCTAGCATGTCCCAAGGCTCTGTGGGTGCAGTCTCCAGCACCCCCGACCAAAGACATAGCTAAATTGTTCCTTAGGGTGTCACCAATTAATGGATTTATGTATTTGTATCTGACAGGAGATGAATGTCTTATTTTCTGGTATCTAGTAATACTACCTATTGAAAATTTTTGTTGTTAAATGAACCCTTGTGACACCCTCTGCCTCACTCAGTAATTGGTGTTGCTATAGCTTCTAGGATTAATTAGAAGACATTATCTGATTTTTACCAAGCTGGCTTATTATTGGTGTCAGGCCTTGTGTTAGTGCTTCAATGTGTATCAAGGCAATTCTGCTAACTTCCTTGTTACAGACACTCAAACATTGACTGTTTGTGAAGAACTGTTTTTTGTGCATTACTTTCTTTCTTGTATTCCTTATATATTCTGGGTTTGTAATCTTTTTATTCAGTTAAATAAATTACTCTTAGTAAACTTGTGCTGTAGGTATAGTGTTTGTTAACAACAGACAGTACCATTTCTATTTATTAATGCCCTCAAAATTATAGTTTTATTTTGGATCGTCTTACTATTTGCAAGGATTTTAAATCTGTGAATGCCCATTGAGGTCATAATACAATTACTAATCTGGTTAATATTAATCCTAGTTATAATTACATAGTAACTATACAAGGATACTTTGAAATTAAAGAATATGTAAAGGAGAATCCAATCTTGCAGAACTTCTCAATTTATTCTGCTAACATCATTGCATTTATTTCAAGACATTGAAATAAACTTACACATTGTTATTTGTTACATTTTAACCTGTTATTATTTCCCCATTTTTTGCATGTTGATTATTAAGCACTTTAATAAGTCAAAACATGGGTTCTTATAAGGTCCTATAAAGTCACTATGACAATAGTGAGAAATTTCACAAATCTAATGGCTTTTGCTCTGAAACAATAGTCTTTTCCCCACCACTTTGCTTAGGTGGAAATATAAAATTGAATATAAACAATACACTTTGCTGAGGTTAACTTTTAAGGAAAAAGTGTCAGAAAGTAAATAGAGTCATACTAGAACTGTGGTTTTCTTATTTTTGTGGTGATAAAATATTTTGCATGTATGAACTACCTGCACTGTTGAGATCTCCAATTCTAGCAAACAGGAGGATGGATCTCTTACTTACTTCCTTATTTACCTATTTATTTATTTGTTTGTTTGTTTAGTACTTTTGTCATCCTCTTTAGAGCATTTTAACATCTAAAGGGTAACTTTTTTACTAGAATTTGAAAATCATTTTCAGTATATTAGATGATTTTATTTTTAAAATGCTTAAGTTACCCATGGTATTCATGTAAACTGCAATCCAAAAGAATAGGCAACTAATATATTACCTTAAAACAGTTTTATTGTTGTTTAATTTACGTATCATACTAACTCATTTTAAATATACAATGTAATGAGTTAGTGAATTTACCCAGTTGTGTGACCATCAGCATCATCTAGCTTTAGAACAATTCCTTCATCCCAGAAAGATCTCTTATGCTTATTTGCAATGAAGCTTTCTTCTCACTGCTCATGGCACAAGGCAGTTACTCTTCTCTCTGTCCCTATAGATTTACCTTTTCTCTATAGAGATGTAAATAGAATTGCAATGTATGGAAGCCATTTGTGCTTATTTGATGTTCTTGAGGTTCATCCATGTTGTAGCATGTGTCAGTAATTTGTCCTTGTTACTTAATAGTCCTGGTTTATCCTAAGCATGACTAAGCCCTGAATTTGCTTCAGAGTTGTTTATCGAAAGTATATTTCTTTCATTTCATATCAAGATCATAGGACAATTTTTAACAATTTTTCAGCCAACTTGCTATGAAGGGATAACTTAGATATGATTAATACATTAAAATAATACATATTTCCTTTGTATTTAATATGCACTGTCAGTTTGAGTAACCCTATATGGGAACTCTGATTCTCTACTAAGAATATTCATTGTTTACCTCACTGAACTTTATTATCTTTGAGATACAAATTTAATAGTGTTCAAGTATACAAGTATCAGAGACTTATTTAATGGAGAATTTTAATAAGGTAATATCTTGAGATAAACTAATTTCACATTATATTTTAATACAAGAGAAATATTTTGAAAGTTAAAAAGTTCTTTTCCATACTTTGATCCTTAAGTTTGGTTCCTTTAGTTTGACAATGTGAAAAGAACAGTTGTTCTATATAGGCCGTGAAGCAAGCATTAACATTAATGTTATTCTCAGCTGTATTCTGAATTGTATTAGATTTGAAGTTCTTTAAAAAGTTCAGCCTGATCAGCAAAAAATTCGAGATTCTTTTCTGTTTTTCTTTTCTGTTTACCCTTGTCTTTCCAAAATTCTCCTACCCTTCAGAGTAGTTACTTGAAAAATTCACATTTTTTTAAAAATTGGCAACATTACAGTTTATGCTGTGTGAAACAGATGAAATAGTAAAGGCTAACACTGGTGTGGCTCTGAAAATTCATTCTATGACATTAGTTATATTGGTTTGGGGAGGGAGGTCCATGTGTGTTGGGAAGGGGTGCTTTTTTTTTTTATAGCATGGCACTTTTTCAAACATTTTTCGTGTGCTTAGGTACATCCAAGCAGAAGTCCAGTTCCCTGCAGGTAGCAGATCAGGACCTACTGCCACCTTTTCACCCATACCAGCCTTTGGAGTGCATAGTAGAGGAGACTGAAGGCAAGCTGAATGAACTGGGACAAAGAATTAGTGCTATTGAAAAGGCACAGCTTAAGTCTTTGGAGTTAATTCAAGGTGAACCTCTGAACAAAGATAAGATAGAAGAACTTAAAAAGAACAGAGAAGAACAAGTCCAGAAGAAGAAGAAAATACTGAAAGAACTGCAGAAAGTGGAAAGGCAGTTGCAGATGAAAACACAACAGCAATTTACCAAAGAATACTTGGAAACCAAAGGTCAGAAAGACACAGCGTCTCTACACCAGCAGTGCTCTCATAGAGGAGTCCTCCCAGAAGGGGAAGGAGATGGTAGTCTTCCAGAGGATCACTTTTCACAATTACCTCAGGTTGACACAATCTTATTTAAAGATAATAATGTTGATGATGAGCAGCAGTCTTCACCATCGGCAGAGCAAATTGATTTTGTCCCAGTCCAGCCTTTATCACCTCCACAATGTAACTTTTCCAGTGACTTAGGTTCTAATGGGACAAATTCTCTTGAACTACAGAAATTATCAGGTAATCAGCAAATTGTAGGACAGCCTCACATTGCTATTACTGGACATGATCAGGGGCTATTAGTTCCAGAACCAGATGGACTAATGGTTGCAACTCCAGCCCAGACGCTTACCGACACTCTTGATGACCTGATAGCAGGTGGGTTAAGAAATATATCTGTAATAATTTCTCTTTAATCTGTGTGATCAACTTCTTTACACACCCTTCCAAAAACACAGACTTTGTACTTTTCCACTTTAGAACTATTTTGTAAAATTACTCATTTCTTGAGCTATTTTGAAAGTCAATTCAATTGAGCTGAACGCACTAACGCTTAAAAATGTTTCTTTCTCTCTCTCTCTCTTTTGGTCACATTTTGAAGGCCAAAAAAAAAATAAATAAACCAAGTTGCCATAATATTTTATTTCATGTTTTATTAATGTTAATATAAAAGCCACCCTCTCAAAGGAACTCTCAAAGTGTACTTTCTTTATAGTTTTAGAGGTATCTGTGTACAACTATACATAAAAGATTCCTGGTGGTGATTTTCATGTTTGAAAATCATAATTTTATATCACACTGCTTTTTATTTATAATGTTACCAGACCAATTTAATTATTTTTAACTAAACAAAATGTTCAGAGAAAACTAAGCATTCCATGTAATAAGATTTGTGGTTCGAAGATTAAATATAAATTATCATCACTTAGAGATTGGAATTTTTACATTAAATCTTGGTGAAAGCATACAGATACACCAAACATACAGATAGCCCTACACTCACACTCTCTCTCTCTCTCTCTTTCTCTCTCTCTCACACACACACACACAGAAAGAGAAAGAGAAAAAAAAAAGCCCTGATAAAGTATATGTTTCTGTTTATTGTTGTGTGGAAAATTACAACTAGATATGAAATGAGGTGCACAAGTTTACTTTCCCTTTCATTGTCCTTGCAGCAGTGGGAAAACAGTGCAATTAATCATTTACCTTCCTAAAGATGGCTGGTGAATGTATCACCTCCATGAGAGCCCAGTTCAGAAATGCAGCCAGAATGGCTGTTGACAGTGGATGAAGATCAAGAACTAAGATGTAGCTGGAGTGATATTCAAAGGCAGGCCAGTCCTCTGTCTCTTGATTGCAACATTTTTTTCTTTACTGTTGTCTGTTTCCTCATGTCATACTCTCCTCCTCTCATCCTGATTATGCTATCCCAGTTTCTTTTTTCTTTTGTGAGCCTTTTTAGTCTTCCTAATCATTACTGAATCTTTTAAAATGTGGAATAAGATTACTAAATCAGGAATTTTATTGGGCATGTGTATAACTTCCATTGGTTACAGAATTGTGATATTGCCTTTGCGAATCCTCTGATATGTAATAGGTATAGCTGTGTAGAAGAATGTTTTGGTTGTCTTAGAATGTTGGGAAATGTTTTAAAGAGTTACACTCTTTATTGTTTAATCTGGATTTTTGTATTTCTCAGCATGCAGCCACTTAACTCAAACTTTGTACTATTAGTATTAAACAAACATTGTGGATAAACTCTTGTAGTTCATTTATAGTTCTAATTCATAATCTGGGTAAAAAGATATTGGAATGTGAAATGTGATTATGAATAATAATGACCAAACTAGTGACCTGGAAATAACATTTTTAAGACTTATGGTTCTGTAACTAGCATTATGTTCCTAATTAATTACTTAGTTTATAGTTATGAAACATATATCAAAACAGAACCTTTTTTTAAAGAAATAAAAAATGTAGAGGCAGAGCATGATGACACATGTAATCTTAGCTGCTCAGGAGTCTAAAATAGGAGAATCAAAAGTTAGAGCCCAGTTTAGGCAATTTAGCAAGATCCTGTCTCAAAATTAAAAAAATAAAAATAAAAAGGACTAGGGATGTAGCTAAGTAATAGAATGCTTGCCTAGCATGTGAATGGCCCTGGGTTCCCTCCCCCATACCACACAACTGTAGAAACAGATCAAAAGGGAACTTATAGGTGTTAAATCTTATGGTAATACTTACAGATGACTTTTATAGGAAAAGTGTTTATTTCACTGAAGTATTTGTTAAATGGTAATACCTGTCACAAAATTCTCATGAAACTTTAAAAAATGAGCTTAGGAAATTTTTGAAATTACATATAATGTTAATATGAACTAATAAACTTACATTAAACATTAATATTTACCATATTTTACAGTATTCTCTCATTGATGAGTTTTAACATTTAAATCAGCCCAATAAGTTAAAAAATTAATTTCATATAAAAAAGTTCATCTGTATGAAAGTTATGTTTGAAATTCATGGCAGTAATTGTATTTGTTCAAGATGAATTATCTCACTCAAAATTTAAAATAATTATTGTTTCCAAATCTAAGTTTTTCTTAATTTTCTCAATTGAAGATAAAAGACATTAGAAAAGGTTAAGACCTAATTCAACATTGTAAAATACAATAATGTACTGATAGGCCACAGATACTGTTAATTTTACCTAAATTAAATTTAAATTTAATTCTCATTCACATTTCATAAAGGAGAGAATAATCTATATGTTAAAATTTTACTTTACAGAAAATATATACTAGCAATAAAGCTTGCTGTTTTACCTTGAAATACCTGTCATGATGAGTTAATTGTATACATAATTCATGTCATGTCTTGATTAGCTGAATAACTTAGCCTTTTAGTATGTAGTCCTATAAACGTCATGCTTGATATAGTCCTAAATAGAACATACACATTTTTTCTTGATTAGGAACATGGTTTGTCAAGTTGTTTTCTTTTGAAAGTGAGTGTTGGATTTTTACTAGTTACCATAGTAGCAAAAGTTTATATGTCTTGAAATTTAAAGTGATTTAAAGAAACTGAAAATAGTTTTGACTATTGAACAGTTCTAAAAAAATTTCATTCCTAATATATAAAGAAAATTGGTTAAATATCAACTAATATCAATTTCTTTACATTTATTGAGCACTTATGGATCAAGCGCTGTCCTAAATGCTTTATGTTACATTATCTCACAGGCTATTTGTAATTATCCTAAAAAATAGGTCCTTTTCCCATCTATTTTCCTATTAAAAAGAGAAGCTTAGGGAAATTAAGTTGCTAGTAATTGCCAAGATTCAAACTCAATTCAGCCACATTTAAAAATCTTAGATCTAGCCAGGTGTGGTGGTATAAACCTATAATACAATGATTCAGGAGAGTGAGGCAGGAGGATCTTAAATTCAGTCTCATTCTGGGCAATTTAGTGACACCTGTCTCAAAATTTTAAAAAAAAAATTTTTTAAGGCTGGAGATGTAGTTCAGTGTAATGACCTTGGTTTCACTCCCTAGCACTGAAAACATTTAAAAAACAATTTTTTTTTTTAAAGTATGGTTGTAAATTCGATCCCCGTTACCAAAAAAAATAAAAATAAAAAAATAAAATATGGCTGTAGCTCAGTGGTGCATGACCTGCCTAGTAAGGTTTTGGACTTTTTGGTGCCTTGTTACTGTTGACAACCTTATATGTGCTCTTAAATTTCAGTTTTAACAAATGTTGGTTTAGGGCCAAGGATGTAGCTCAGCGGCACAGCGCCTGCCTAGCAAGCCTGAGGTCATGAATTTGATTCCTGGTACCAAAAACAAACAAACAAACAAACAAACAAAAAACTCCTGCTAAACAAATGTTGGTTTAAGTAACTCTGCAGCTGTCAGTGTAGGTTTAAGAATTTTTAAAAAGCTGGATGTGGTGCACACACCTATAATCCCAGCACTTGGGAGGCTGAGGCAAATCGTTGCAAATTCAAGACCAGCCTGGGTTACAAAGTGAGCTCAAGGCCAGCCTGAACTGCATAAAGAGACCCTGTCTCAAAACAAACAAAAAAAGAGTAAAAAAAAAAAATTATAAAATTGTATTTTGAGAGCATTCACATTAAATAGGGCATAGTGGAGCACGCCTGGTAATCCCAGTACTCAAGAGGCTGAGGCAAGGAGGGTTGCCTGGTGTTCAAGGCCATACTGAAATACATACCAAACATTTCTCACTCTCTCAAAAAAAACCCAAATCCTCTAATTGTAGTATTTTATTTTTAGCCTTTTATTTAAATGAAGCTAGTTAATAAAAGTTACTAAAAGTTACTAGAACAGATTATAGCAATTAAATTTCTTTTAAAAATCATACAACATATCTTGTGTACCCCTGATAATAAGAATTTTTGAAATAAGATTTATTACCTTCCATACCACCTGTAAAATCTTTTCTTCAGATTCATAGATCAAATTAATCTGGGTGTGGTGGCACATACCTGTAATCCCAGCTACTGCAGACTGAGGCAGGTCCATCACAAGTTTGAGGTCAGCCCAAGAAACTTAGATCCTCTGTCAAAATAAAAAATAAAATAAGGCGTGGGGATGTAGATCTGTGAGACAGCAACTCTCGATTTGATCCCCAGTACCATTAAAAAAACAAAAGTCAGAATAATATTGCTAGTTCTTCTATATCCCATTTTAGGATACTATATAAATTTATTTTGAGTTATATAGCAATCTTCGTGGTAGTGGTCTTAGTCATTTTCACACATAGTTCATTCCAGGTAGGATACATTTTAGGATTTATAAAAAATGTCAGAATTCTGGTATAATGTCCTCAAATTATAGCCTTTTTTCCACATGTACCTTTTAAATCTCTTTCTATTTTCTAATTTTATTTTTATAACTTTTCATTTGTAATTAATTCTATTAAAGTCACTTTCTATGGAATGTTTCTGACTGTCATTATTGCAAGGAGAAAAAATGCTTCTAGGATAATATAGTACAAAAATGTACAATAACTGATGTGACAGCATATTTTTGGTAAAAGAGCTGTTAAATACACAAAAGTATACTTAAAAATTCACTCTGTAAAGAAGTCTTTCATTGCATAATATTCTAACAACATGCCAACCATTTAAAAAATTTTAAATATCTGCTTTTCATAATAAAAATAATAATATGAATAAACAAACAATGACAGAAAAGTCGTTCTTCACTAAGTTATACCGTAACAAATCAGACTATACACTGTTAGTAAAGTGTTACATATCTATATAGTGTGGTGGTTTTTTGTGGGTTTTGTTTTTTGAGGTATTTTCCAGACAAAGCAACTCTTTTAAGGAGGTATAACAGAATAGTGTCTTTTTGTGTAATAAAAAATTTCAAAGCTTTGTTTTCATTATGCATGTTCTTATAGATGAAACAAATAAGTATATATAATAATCATTCCTATTTATAACTGGATAGTTGAATTAAGTTATTTATATGGTGATTAAATTTACCAAAATTTGTACTGACAAGATAGTTTTATATTTTGGCGGGGAATGGAGAAGATAGCTTATACAGAAGCACAACTAGGCATTTTAAACTTTGCAAAGTTATTTAAACTAGTATCTTAGTAAACTGAGTCATTCATACTTGTTGGGAACCTTGATTGGGATCAGTTATATCAAAATCCTTGTATTGGGACACAGTATACTTGATTGGGATTTAGTTACATCAAATGCTAGAAAAAAACACTTTCCAACAGTTGAAATCCTTACATTTTCCTTTAGGTCTTTTGTGACTTTTAATCTGAGTGCAAATATGATTATTGTCATCATTGAAGCTTCATTTTTTTCTATAGTATTGATGATTGTTTTCTTCTGATTTTTTTTCATGAGTGAATAGTTTTCATTTTTTATACAGTGAATAATAGTACTGTGAGTCTTGTAAAATATCTGATAATTACTTTTACTGAGCACTCATGATGTGCCAAACACTGTGTTAAATGTGTTAAATAACATTATCTCATGAACTGTCACAGCATCTGAGATAGGTCCTGTTCTTTCCTCTGTGGGTCAGGTTCCATATCTTATGAGATTTTAGAAATATTCAAAGATGTAAAAGATATACCTTTTAATTAACTTTTCAAGCGCCATATTTTTTAAATTCGTAGAGTTGCAGTGTTCATTTTTAAAAATTTTCTCCCTAACACTGATTTATTTTAACAAATTTTGAAAGTAAATACTGAATATTAAAAACACGTATTCCATATTATGTAAGAAATATTCTAACTTTTTCCCTTCCTCCTCTTTTTTTTATTTTGCGTTGTCCATAGGATGTTTTTATCTTGTTAGATAAACTAAGATGTATAATTTTTTTTAAGCTGGAAACTATATTACTCCTCTTGACAATGTAAAAAGCTGTTATTTATTGTATATGCACTACATATCAGGCACTGTGTTAGGTATTTTATATGCATTGTCTCAAGTGATCTTGCAAACAGCTTTCTAAGACAGGTACTATTATCCTCATTCTGCATATAAGGAAAATTAAGGCTCAGACAAGTTTGATTACTTGCTCAAATTCAGAAAGTCAGTGATAGAACTGAGAATCCAATTATAGGTTTTCCTGATTCCAAAGCTTGTGATTTAACCTTTATAGTATATTACTACTGTGGAAATTTTGGGTTTTTTGTGCTTTTCTATGTACACACAACCTTACTTTTTAAAATGAAATTTAACAATATGAATATTGTTTTTCAGCTGTGAGTAGCAGAGTGCCTACTGGTTCAAATAGTTCCTCTCAGATCACAGAATGTCTTACACCTGAATCCTGTTCACAGACTCCAAGCAATATGGTTCCCCAATCTATGCCCCTGGTGTATCCTTCAGTTGACATTGATGCTCATGTGAGTAGACTGATTTAAACTTATTTTGCATATTTTAATTTTGTTTGGAAAGGAAAATTATCACTGTATATTCATAATAAAGCAAAATATTGTCTCTTCAACTGAGAATTTTTGTAAGAAAAAGCAACATTTTTAGGCCAGGCTTGGTGGTACACATCCATAATCCCAGTTTTAAGGAGGCTGAGACAGGAGAATCACCCACAACTTGGCTACATAACAAGTTCAGGGCCAGGCTGAACTACATGGTGAGACCCTGTCCCCAAAAGAAAAAACTCCAAAAAGTAACATTTTTTTTTTCTTTTCCTAGACTGAGAGCAATCATGACACAGCATTAACACTAGCTTGTGCTGGTGGTCATGAAGAACTTGTATCTGTACTTATTGCACGGGATGCTAAAATTGAGCACAGAGACAAAAAAGGTAAGTGTCAGTCACAAATAAAATCTAAATGTAGTTACATCAGTTAATAGTTTTAGCTTTTTTTACCTGTAACTTTTACCTTGTCTCAGAGAGATGATGAAGCAATACCCAGTTTTATTAATCTACACAGCCAAATAATTCTCTAAAAAATTTATTTTAGACATGAATCATAAGTCAAAGTCATAGTGTTGAGGGTGTTGCTCAAAGGTAAAAGTCTTACCTAGCATGCTTAAGGACACATGCATCCCAAAAGTATGCCTGCCTTTCTTCTTAATTCTGAGGTAGTTCATACAAGAGCATCAAAGTTCATTGTGACTATAGGCTTTAATAGTTTTTATTAACTTAGTCAGGTGTGTTTAGATTTTTGTTATTAACAAATTAGTTTTAGAGCAGTTTTATGCTAGAAAGTTATCAGTTACTGCCCTGAACTTTTTTTAAAAATAAAATAACAGAATTAAAAACAGTGGCTTTAAAATAAATAAAACCCACAAATTTTATTTTTATTTTCTGCTTCAGGTTTCACACCACTGATCTTGGCAGCAACAGCAGGGCATGTTGGAGTTGTTGAGATCCTTTTGGATAAAGGTGGAGATATAGAAGCACAATCTGAACGAACTAAGGATACTCCACTTTCATTAGCATGCTCTGGTGGACGTCAGGAGGTATGTTAATTTTCACTTTGTATTTTGACATGTTCCACATAGTTTCTGAGGAGTGGGATAGTTTTGTTAAGTTTAATGGGCATAGCAAATGTACTTTTTTTTTGGTACTGGAGATCGAACTCATGACCTCATACTTGCCAGGCAGGGGCTTATGTCAGTGAGCTAAATCTCCAGCCCCAGAAAATGTACTTTTAAGGAATCTGCTTCTTGCCCTTAAGGGTAAATAAAAACTCTTACTTTTACATTTATTGGGGCTGAATGAACTATAATTCTAACACATGTGAAATTTAAGTTTACTCTTCTACATTTGGAAATGTCATCCTTCAACAGTCTAAAATATATTCAGCCTGGTGTGGTGGTGCACGTATGTAACCTCAGTACTTGGGAGGCTGAGGCAGGTGAATTGCTATGTGTTTGAGGCCAGCCTGGGCAACATAATGAGTTCAAGGATAGCCCAAACTACATAGTGAGACCTTGTCTCAAAAACAAAATTATCATATTTGGACAAAGAGGTTATTAGGTTCTGTATCTTTGTGCTTCCTTCATTGTAAGTTGATCCTTTGCTGTGAACTGGGTGTCTCTGTTTATACTTTGCAGGTGGTAGACTTGCTGCTGGCTCGAGGTGCAAACAAAGAGCACAGGAATGTGTCTGATTATACACCCCTGAGTCTAGCTGCATCTGGAGGATATGTCAATATCATTAAGATTCTGCTTAATGCTGGGGCAGAAATTAATTCAAGGTATCACCTGTTCATTCATTTTATTATTCATGGCTACTAAGTTACTGCTTTGAAGTTGTGTCTTCCCCTAAATGTTTGGACAAAAGCATTAATCAAAAAAATTATTCCTATAATCCAAGTTTATTTTAATGATATGGCTTCTTTTAAAGAGGTCTCATTACAAAAAGTATTTTATTGTATGTAGTTGAAAACTTACAACCCCTAAATAGGAATTATGTTTTAAATTGTG
The DNA here is from genome assembly GCA_004027295.1 of Dolichotis patagonum. Classification (NCBI taxonomy): domain Eukaryota; kingdom Metazoa; phylum Chordata; class Mammalia; order Rodentia; family Caviidae; genus Dolichotis; species Dolichotis patagonum. The sequence goes on from PVJX010000664.1 coordinate 66,510, forward strand.
AGATTTTCCTATTCCTTATTGGTCTAAATAAATAAAATCTATTCATCAGTCTTAAAGATCTTTTTACTGAAACATTTTTATCTTGAATGGTTTTTTAAAAATACAAACAACATATTATTTTAATTTTCTAAACATCTCTTCCCCCCGCTTAGGACTGGGAGTAAACTAGGTATTTCTCCCCTGATGCTGGCTGCGATGAATGGACACGTTCCTGCAGTGAAACTGCTTCTTGATATGGGTTCAGACATTAATGCTCAGATAGAGACCAATCGGAACACAGCTCTCACCCTGGCCTGTTTCCAGGGCCGAGCAGAAGTAGTGAGTTTGCTTCTGGACCGCAAAGCCAATGTTGAACATAGGGCAAAGGTAAGCATTTTATAATTTATCAGCTATTTCAGAAACAGTTCTCATAAAAAGAACATTGCATTTCAACTGAAACTGAATATAATGTTTTAAATTATTGTAAGTTAAAACTGATGACTCAGTGCAGGTTTGGTGAATTACTTTATATAGTAGTCATTTATACCTTGACCATGTATGACTTTTATTTAGGGCAGTAAAGAAGAGATTCACTACATTCCCCACCGCAGCCTTGGATACCTTTTTATTGACTTTGCAGCTTGCAATTTTTGTTTGTTTTATTTTGAGACAGGGGCTTGTTATGTAGGTCAGGGTAGCCCTGAACTCACTAGGTACCCCAGGCTAGCTTCAAACTTGTGGCAGTCTTCCTACCTCTGCTTCTTGAGTACTGGGAGGATAGCTTTGTGCCACCATGTCTGGCTCAGCAATTTTTAAATCTAATATTATTTTGTATTAACTTTTAATACAGGGTTTTTTTTTTTTTTTGGTACCAGTGATCAAATTCACAACCTCGCACTTGCCTTGTTTATGCCACTGAGCTAAATCTCTGGCCCTTAATACAGATTTTAAAAGAACTTACTTCTTTTAAGGAGGCATGTGTATGATGTCATTAGTATAAAAACTCCATGCAAAAAATTAGTTCCTGGATTATAAATTTAAGAGCTAAAACCTAGCATTGGGTATTTGTTTGGTTTTTTGTTTGTCTGAGACAGAGTCTCTTTGTGTAGTTCAGGCTGGTCTTGAACTCATTATGTATCCCACACTGGCCTTGAACTCACAGTGATCCTCTTGTCTAAGCCTCCCAAGTGTTGGGATTACAGGCATGCACCACCATGCCCCGTTTAAAATCTAGTTTGACCATAAAAGATTCTGACAACTTCTTGACTGTTTGTCATTTAGAAAATATGAGCCAGTTACTTGTGATTTGAATTCCTTTCTTCAAACTATTAGGCTCTGAGAACCATAGAAAAGCGTAGCTTGTATTGGTCTTCTTTATAGTCAGACAACAGTCATTTCAAATTGTAAAGGTTTGAAGGAAATTTGATATTTTCTCCCTGAATTCCATTAATTATATTTCTTAAAACTGAATACAGAATTTACTTCCTTTTAATCTAAGAAATGAGGTGTTTTCTCTCAGATTTTATCACACAAAGAGAAAAGAGCCTTTCCTGTTACCTAGTTTGTTTTTTTCTATTATAAGTATTAATTGTGGCCTACTTACCTATTAAAAGTCCTAGAGAAATCCATATTGCTTTGGGAATGTTATCAGAAAATATCTTTTAACAAAGAAAGTTTGAGATTAATGTACAGAAGGCACATATGCAAAAAAATTTAGAAGTGATAATTTATGTTTTAATGTCTCCGTTTTGCAATGAAGATACTATACTAAATTTTTAACTGTATAGAAATTAGAAAATAGTTTCTTTTTGTTTTTGCATAAGGTGATAGATTGTAAGTGAATTCATTCTAGCATGTGTAACTAAATTCACTTGATATTTGGTAAAATTGCTGAGTTATTGATTCTGAGTAGGGACTGAACTCAGGCCCTGCTTTTGCACTGAACTACATCCCCACACCTTTTAATTTTTATTCTGAGACTGGATCTTACTAAGTTGCTAAGTTACCCAGGCTGAGCTCAAACTTGTCATCTTTTTGCCTTAGCCTTCAAGAGTCCTGAGATTACAGGGGTGCACCACCATGCCTGGCTTGTTTCCCTCTTATAAGAGTAGAATCCTCAGTAGTTTAATCTCCTCAAGAAACTATATCATATAATTGTATAATTTATTATTTATTGGCTTAAACAGACTGGTCTTACCCCCTTGATGGAGGCTGCTTCTGGAGGATATGCAGAGGTTGGAAGAGTTCTCCTTGATAAAGGTGCAGATGTCAATGCCCCTCCTGTGCCTTCCTCAAGAGATACTGCTTTAACGATAGCAGCAGACAAAGGTCACTACAAGTTTTGTGAGCTGCTGATTAACAGGTAAGCAATATTCTATATATATATATACGTATACATACACATATGCATACACATATACATATACATATACATATACATATACATATACATATACATATACATATACATATACATAGAGACAATTTCCCGTGGTTCCCTTCATGTTTCAGAGTCTTCATAGTAAATAAAACTGTTCTGTTTAAATTGATAATTTAAAGTATAGATTATTTGCATTTTTTTTTTTGTTCTATGACTGAGCTATGTGGGCTCACTGCATTTTTTTTGTTTGTTTGCATTTTTTTTTTAAACAAGATAACAAGATAATAGAGGAAACAAGAAAATGTTGGCCTTTTCTTATAGGAAACAAACTATTTACATTCTTTGTTTATAGGGGAGCCCACATTGATGTTCGTAACAAGAAAGGAAATACACCACTTTGGTTGGCATCCAATGGCGGTCATTTTGATGTAGTCCAATTGCTTGTGCAAGCAGGTGCTGATGTGGATGCAGCAGATAACCGGAAGATCACACCCCTTATGTCAGCATTTCGCAAGGTAATTTGATATGGGGGGGGGGTAACATTTAGTAATTTTTTTTTTTTTTTTTTTTTTTTGTACCAGGGATTGAACTCAGGACCTCACGCTTGCCAGGCAGGCGCTTAAGCCACTGAGCTAAATCCCCAGCCCTACATTTAATAATTTTAAAACTATTCTAAGTTGAAACCATGTGAGAATGGAAAATTGAGTATATTTCTGTACAATAGCCACTGCTGTCTGTGGCCAAACATAAAAGCTATGTGATAGTTTACTGTAGACAGCTTTATTGTTGAATCCATGACTATTTTTATATTTTTGTACATAAAACATGACATTTAATAAAAGCTACTATATGCAGATGGATATTTTCTCGACCTGAGGAGGGAAAAAATGGAGTAAACTTTCATAAAAATTTATACCTCCTATTAAAAATGCTCATTTGTCTGCTATGCTTTAAAAAGCCTTTATGACAATTAACTTTATAAGGACTTTAAGATAAACAAATGAATCCAATGCTGGTAAAAAGGAGCTAGAGGGAAGGGGAAAATGAAAAGAATTTAGATGTATATATACTTGTAGCAATTCCCTACAAGGAATGTAATCATGTACAGCAAACATGTACTAATAAAAGATTAAAAAAATTAAATGCCTTCCCATAGCAATTAATGATGAGCTGTAAACTATTTAACATGGCCTACAAAAGCTCTCCATAATTTGGTTCATGTTATTCACTTTATCTTCTTTCTTGCTTACTGTATTGAATAGTCACTGGAATGCACTACATGTTTAACTGCCTCAAAGGCTTTTACACACAGGTTTTCTTTCCCTAAGATGTCTTCCCTTGTTCTTTACCTGGCTCACCTCTGCTCATCTTTAGATCCCATTTTAAATATCACTTTTCAGATTCTTTGCCAGTACTCAAAAAAGGTTCTCTTTTGTAGTTGAATTTTTATTTTCCCTGGCCCAGGTGTAATTACTATTCAAACATTTATTTACCCCTATTTTGCAAATAGGAAATCCAAGAGGGGACTGTCTCTTTCGCCATTGTTTCTACTGAGTTGTAGAGTATCATTGTGAGTTCAAGGCCAGCCTGACTCTTGCACTGAGTGACACCTCCGGTTCTTTTTTTTGTTTGTTTGTTTGTTTTTAATTTTGAGACAGGGTCTTGCTAAGTTGCTCTAGTTTTTTTATTGACAGGTTTATTCTAGGAGATACTGTTTTCAGTGAAAGGTTCTCAACTTTCTTTTTTTATTATTTTTGAGATAGGATTTTACTATGTAGTTGTGGTTGACTTTAAACTCACTATGTAGCCTCAAACTCAGGCTGGCCTTGAACTCACAGTGATCCCCCTACCTCAGCCTCCTGAGTGCTGGGATTACAGGTGTGTGCCACTACACCTGGCTTTGTTTCTCTACTTTCTATAGAAAGTGGTTATATTAAATTCAAGACAAATATTTTTTGGACTACTATATATTCCTGAACATGCTGTATTTGTCTTTGTTTATAAACTGAATACTTATTTTAATAATTTAAACATTAAATCTAGTGCCTATCTTAAGAGTTTTTTGTCAAAAGTTATTAAGAATATGGGCAAAATTTCAAGAATTTTGTGTTTTTTTGTTGTGCTTCTTACAGGGTCATGTAAAAGTTGTTCAGTATTTGGTGAAGGAAGTCAATCAGTTTCCTTCTGATATAGAATGTATGAGATACATTGCAACAATTACAGATAAGGTAAGTTTCTTTTGCTGTTAAGTCACATTTTTGTTATTTGTGGAATGACAGGGTGATTATATCTTGAATATAGTGGATGTTCAAATTTTTACATTTTATTACACTAAAAGACCAAACAAACTTGTGCCATTCTTCTTGCCACTTATTGAAATATTTCTGGAAGTGCTTCTTGAGTGTCTTTATAAGGTGTGATGAAAAATAAGATGAATGCTGCTGCCAGGTGCCATCCTATGAAAAGGTAGACTCATAAAAACACTACAGTGTGTGTTCTTCCACTTTATTCACTGGAGCTGACACTGTGTGACTTCTGGCTCTTCCCCAAAAGGAACCTGGAAGGTAAATGATTTGAATCAATTCAGGAGTTTGAAGCAACCATGACAGCACAACATTCATGAAAGAAGACTTCCCAAACTGCTTCAGAAAGGGGCAAGAATGATGAATCTGAATGATGAATGTGAGGGAGAATATTGACAGAGATTAACATCAGTGTATCTTTTACTGTAACAAATTTTTACAATTTCAACATTCACTGTATTTTTCAATCATATCTCATATGCCAAGATGTTCAGTTAAAAAGTTGTTCTTTTTGTTCTTGAAGAAGGCAAAAGCATGTACCTATGCCTTACTTTCTCCATTTGCAAAGTAGATTGATAAAAAACTTTTGATAGCGTATGTTAACATTACTTTTGTGAACCACATGGTATTGACTAAAGCTGAATTGATTACTAAACCACCAACCTGATTAGGTTTTCTAAAAACACTAATTTCTTGGGAAAAGTATATATTTTGATGAAAGAATGATACAGGACTAGACCCAGGACAGCTTATCTTGGCTTACTGAATTTTCAGTTATGGATGCTATAACCCTTGGACTTGTGGTTTGCTTATTAGCTCCACTTTTATTTGGCCTTATATGTTATATATTATTATGTTTATGTAATTCCATTTCCCACTGTAGGAGTTACTGAAAAAATGTCACCAGTGTGTTGAGACGATTGTAAAGGCTAAAGACCAACAGGCTGCAGAAGCAAATAAGAATGCAAGTATTCTTTTAAAGGAACTTGATTTGGAAAAGGTAAGTGAGAAAAATAATTTTCTTTACTACAAATTGTGGAAAATCAGCTGAAATAAATTTGTCATCAGTATGACAATCTTAAAATATGATGCAGGGGCAATAGTTGCCTGAGCTATCATGCATAAAAAATATTTTGACATTATATGAATCAGGGACTAAAGCTGGGTATGATGGCTTATGCCTGTAATCCCAGCACCCAGGAGGCTGAGACAGGAGGATTGTTGTGAGTTTGAGGCCAGCCTGGGCTACAAAGTGAGCTCAAAGCCAGTTTGAACTGCATAGTGAGACCCTGTGTCAAAAAGACAAAAAATAAAATAAAATGAGGGACTAGATTTTGAGCAAGATTTACCAAATGACATTACTGTCTAGGTGATTTTATTATAAATCTGAAAAAAAAAAAAATAGTTTTGTTTTGTTTTTTTGGTGCCGGGGATTGAACTCACGACCTTGTGCTTGCCAGGCAGGCGCTTAAGCCACTGAGCTAAATCCCTGGCTGAAAAAAAAAATAGTAAAGCACTGGAAATCTTGTTTATTTTTTTAAAGTGTAAAATCTAGGCCAGTAATGGCAAACCTTTTAGAGCTTTCAATAACACAGTCCACTGCGGCACACATTCCATAGGTTTACCACCACTAATCTAAGATATAAGCTGTTTATTAGATTCCCTATTAAAAACTAAATGACTAGTATCCTAGGATTTATGGCATAATGGAAAAAGTTCTAAAAAGATTGCCTTTCCGAGGCTCTGTTTGCTGACCTTGAAAGTGATAGTGTTGATACTGAATCTAGAAATTATATTAAAGGAAGAAAATACCATGATTATATTTATGTAGAGTTATGCTAAGACTGCAAGGAATAGCTTAACATGGAGGGGTTTTAATGATTTTTAAAATTAGTCATTTTGAAAAGGACTAAAATTTTGTTACCAGTTTTTAAAAAAAAACTTAGTAAAATAAAGACAGAAGAAATTTGATTCTAAATCAATGAGATTTTTAAAGAAAAATAGAACCCAGAATAAGAAATGGTTACATTATCCGAGCACATTGAAAGAATGGAGTGAAAGGATTACTTGAGCCCAAAAGTTCAAGGTCAGTCTGGGCAACATAGCAAGACCTCCATCACAAAAAAAGCAAACAAAGGAAAAGAATGAAAAATATTAACATATGAATGGATAATTCTCAGAAAATGAAATAAAAAATGTCTAATAAACAAAGAATGCTCAACTTTATTAATAAAGAACTGCACACAAAACAATGGCTTAGATTTTCATTTCTCTTGGGTATATACTTGAGAAGGAACTGCTGTGTCATATGATAATTATGTGATTAACCATTTGAGGGACAGCCAGATTGTTTTCCCAAGTGACTATGCATCATTTTGTAGTCTTGCACATAGAATATAAAGTTTTCAGTTTATCCACAGCTTCACCACACTTTGGGGGTGAGGGTAGGGAGTCTGGGAATTAACTCCCTAGTCCTTTTTTTATTTTGAGACATGGTTTTGCTGATTTGCCCAAATGGAACTTGAACTTGTAATCCTATTTCAGCCTCTCTTTCAGGTGTACACTGCTATACCCAACTTGTTACTACTATTTTTTTTTTTTTTGAAGACAAAGTCTGACTATGTAGTTCAGGCTGGCCTTGAACTCTCAGCAACCCTCCTGTGTCATCCTCCTGAATGCTGAGGTTATAGGTTTATACCACCATATGCAGCTCTGTTATTACCTTTTTTATTATAGCCATCCTAATGGATATCAATGGTTTTCTCATTGTGATTCTGATTTTCTTTTTTATTACCTTTTTTATTAGTTCATGCTAACACTACATAATGTTTACACTTATTTAATGTATGGAATTGGTACATGTACATAACACATCTTAATTTGTTTATTCCCTTTCTCTTTCCTCCTTTCATTTCTTGACACTCTTCCCATTTGAGAAAAATCTATTTCCTTATTCCTTCTTTTCTATCTTTTATTTTGGTCCTTATTTATATGTTACATATGTTTACTGACCATTTGTATATTTTTTTTGGAGAAACATCTATTAAGTGCTTTTCTTTTAAATCTTTTATTAAAGAATAACAGAAATAAACATTATATATTTATGACTCAGTGCTTTCACAGTCTAATTTTTAGTTAATAGTCTTTTCATTATTGAGATGAAGAGTCTAGATACACGTGTCTTACCAGATGTATGATTTACAAACTTTTTTTTCCCATTTTATGTGTTTTACTTTCTTGATGGTTATTTTGAAGTCCAACAGTTTTTATTTTTGATGATACCCAGTTTAGTTGAGATTTGTTGTTTTTATAAATGTGTTTTGAAACTGACCTCTGCAGGAAGCCCTGGGTATCATGAACAAAAGTGTCATTTTATTCTTTATTGTAGATTACTGCATTATTGGTAACATGACATACTTTATTTTATGTGCAGTCAAGAGAAGAGAGTAGAAAGCAGGCTCTTGCAGCTAAAAGAGAGAAAAGAAAAGAAAAGAGAAAAAAGAAAAAAGAGGAACAAAAAAGGAAACAGGAAGAAGATGAGGAAAACAAACCTAAGGAGAATTCAGAACTACCAGAGGATGAAGATGAAGAGGAGAATGATGAAGATGGTGAGAATGACTCATCTGAATTAATTACATTTTCCTGTATTAGCCTCAGTATGAGTCTTTTTTACACTAATTAACTCTAGTTAAGAGTGATTATTTTAATCTAAAATTGATAATTGACTTTTATAGTAAATTCAAATGTTTTATAAGTTGATACATATAAACAGAGGTGAGAAGGCAAGCACATAATTTGAAGTAGTTCAATTATAATTTAAGTCACCTTCTGAAACACATTATTTATATTAAAAGCAATATAATATAAGGGTTGGTCTTGGTGGCACATGCCCGTAATCCCAGCACTTGAGAGGCTGAGGTAGGAAGATCGCTGTGAGTTCAAGACCAGTCAACGCTCCACATTGAGTTCAAGGCCAGCCTAGAATATACAACAAGACCCTGTCTCAGAAAAAGAAAAAATATGTATATAGTATAAGGATTTGCTAGCCTTTCTTCAGTTCTTCTCTACCTCTAACTCCTCTACTTAAAAAGTAGGAAAAGATACAGTTCCTCAATAAATTCGTAACTCAGGTTCAGGTTTGAACTACAGAGGGTACACATGTTAGGAGAGACAGGGTTCATTACTCTCATGAGTTGTTTATGGTGCCATCTGTTAGTGCTTGTAGTAAGCAAATAATACTGCTTTACTTGAATTCTAGTTCTGAAATGCTATTTGAGAAATTTCCTAAATTCAGACTAAATTATCATTTTTGCCTAATTCATAAGATTACCATTTCAGAGTTTACCAATATTAATGGTATATAAATTGCATACCAACTTAGATACTAGATTATATCATATATTAGTTCTAGTAATAGCCAAGGTTACTTATTAGTGAATACTGGTAAAGGGAAAGTGACCTAAAGGATTGAATTATTATAAGTTACTACATTTTATGAAAATTTATGTTAAGATCTGTGGCTCTGAATGTGCCTTTTATCTGTTTTTATAATTCTAGTGGAGCAAGAAGTTCCCATAGAACCTCCTAGTGCTACTACCACCACCACAATCGGAATCTCGGCAACATCTGCAACATTCACAAATGTATTTGGGAAAAAAAGGGCCAATGTGGTGACAACACCCAGCACCAATCGGAAAAATAAGAAGAATAAAACAAAAGAAACCCCTCCTACAGCACATTTAATTTTGCCGGAACATATATCTTTAGCACAACAAAAAGCAGATAAAAATAAAATAAATGGAGAACCTAGAGGTGGTGGTGCAGGTGGGAATAGTGATTCAGATAATTTGGACAGCACAGACTGCAACAGTGAGAGCAGTAGTGGTGGTAAAAGCCAAGAATTAAATTTTACTATGGATGTGAATTCTACTGGTGATAGGAGATACCCCTCGCTGCTCCTCAATTCCCAAGAAGAAAAGACAATTGCAACCACTCCAAAAACTCAAACACGGTAAATTTTTCTGACGTGTTATCTCAATGTTCACCTTTCCATTTTCATTCCTGGCACACAAATTTGAAGCACAAAATTCCCCACCTTGAGATCTGGGCATGGTGGTGCACACCTGTAATCCCAGCACTCAGGAGTCTGAGGCAGGAGAATGACCATGAGTTCAAGGGCAGCCTGAACTACATAGCAAGAACCTGTCTCATAAAAACAAACAAATAAAAAGAAGAATTTAAGTCTACCATGTTAGCTTGTCTTGGGAACGCAAAAGTAAAATTGGTGTCTTCAGCATGTGGTAGTTAGGAAGTAAGATTATTAGAAAGTATAGTAAGACTTGTAGTCTAATGTTGAAAATATTACCATGCCTTAATTTTATTTACCTGTAATTTTTATTACTATCTAATTTTTGGCTTTTGAATCTGTGTTAATACTAAAATAGATGATGGACTCTGTTGTATTTCTAGTTTTCTTCCTTATTTGATGTGCCAGTTTTAGTTCAAATATTTTATTGTAATTTTGTCTATCATAAAATTTCTTTTGTTAGACTTAACATTTTTCTCTTTTCAGGCTTGATGGTGAAGTGAATCCCAATGCTTTGTCAACAAGCTACAAGTCAGTGTCACTGCCGTTAAGCTCCCCAAACATAAAGCTTAATCTCACTAGCCCTAAAAGGGGTCAAAAAAGAGAAGAAGGGTGGAAAGAAGTTGTACGAAGGCAAGTAGATGGAGTCTTGTCTTTTAACTCTAATAAAATACAAAGGTTCCCTTCTCTTGCAAGATGGTTACCAAGTAATTTGAATCTTGTCATTATTGTAAACTACAGTTCTAGATATGATACATAAATCTAGAATATGCTAAAGTAAAATTAGAAACAATATATAAATTTCTGCATTTTATGTAACATAGCAAGCATTGACTCTTGGATAACCAATGAACTTTTTATGTTGATCAAATGTAGGACTATATGCTTAAATTATGAGTTTAATATAATATTTGTTATAAATGACGATGTAGGCTGGGGATTTGGCTCAGCAGCACAAGGGCCTACCTGGCAAGTGCAAGGTCATGAGTTCAATCCCCGGAACCAAAAAATAAATAAATAACAATGTAATTTTCAGCTTACTTAAATTAAATTCAGTGAGAGACCAATTTGTAAAGCAAAACGTTTTAAAACTTTCCTCTTTAAAATTTGAGAAATAGTATTCTATAGATGTCCATCAACATACTTGTTGAGACATCCTTTTTAATGAAGACATTTGTTATTCAAAGGTACTTACTTGATTTCAAGGTTCGTCTGGTGGAGCACATTTGTGATCCCTACAATGTGGGGAAGCTGAGGCAGGAGGATTGCAAGTTTGTGCCCAAGATGGCTAATTTAGCAACTTAGTGAGACTTTGTCTCCAAATGAAAAATAAAAAGGAATGGGGGTGTAGTAGCTCAGTGCCAACATCCAGGATTCCATCTCCTGTGGTTTTTTTTTTTTAAAAGATTTTACTTCATAAGCTCATATGTAGTCCTCATTTTATAGGTCAAAGAAATTGTCTGTTCCAGCCTCAGTGGTATCCAGAATAATGGGAAGAGGAGGATGCAACATCACTGCAATACAAGATGTTACTGGTGCCCATATTGATGTGGATAAACAAAAAGATAAAAATGGCGAGAGAATGATCACAATAAGGTAATTGTGAAAAACATTACTAGCTTTGAGTTGGAATTTTATCATAAGTGTATTTTGGTAAGGTGTAGCATAATTAAGAATTTTATTGGATGAGTAAGATTATCTGTTCATGTTTTTAATCTTGTTTTTCTTTCCCCCAGGGGTGGTACAGAATCAACAAGATATGCAGTCCAACTTATCAATGCACTTATTCAAGATCCTGCTAAGGAACTAGAAGACTTGATTCCCAAAAATCACATCAGAACACCTGCAAGCACCAAACCCATTCATGCAAACTTCTCACCTGGAGTAGGTACCACAGCAGCTTCCAGCAAAAATGCATTTCCCTTGGGTGCTCCAACTCTTGTAACTTCACAGGCCACAACATTATCTACGTTCCAGCCTGCTAATAAACTTAACAAGAACGTGCCAACAAATGTACGTTCTTCTTTCCCAGTTTCGCTTCCCTTAGCTTATCCCCACCCTCATTTTGCCCTGCTGGCTGCTCAAACTATGCAACAGATTCGGCATCCTCGCTTACCTATGGCCCAGTTTGGAGGAACCTTCTCACCTTCTCCTAACACTTGGGGACCATTTCCAGTGAGACCTGTGAATCCTGGCAATACAAATAGCTCTCCAAAGCATAATACAACCCGTCTACCTAACCAGAATGGGACTGTCTTACCCTCAGAATCTCCTGGATTAGCTACTGCCAGTTGTCCTATCACTGTCTCTTCTGTAGTTGCTGCCAGTCAGCAACTGTGTGTAACTAATACCCGGACTCCTTCATCAGTCAGAAAGCAGTTGTTTGCCTGTGTGCCTAAGACAAGTCCTCCAGCATCAGTGATTTCTTCTGTGACAAGCACTTGTAGTCCCCTGCCTTCTGTCTCTTCTGCACCTATCACTAGTGGGCAAGTTCCCACCACATTTCTGCCCATAAATGCTCCTCAAGCACAGCTTTCTTCACAAAAGATGGAGTCTTTCTCTGCCATGCCACCTCCCAAAGAGAAAGTACCTACACAGGACCAACCGATACCAAACCTATGTACCCCATCTCCAGCTGCAAATGGTTGCAGTAGCTCTGCCAGCAACACTCCGGGAGCTGCAGAAACTCACCCATCCAGTAGTTCCACTCCTCCTTCCAGTAACACACAGGAGGAGGCACAGCCATCCAGTGTATCTGATTTAAGTCCTATGTCAATGCCTTTTGCCTCTAACTCAGAACCTGTTCCATTGACTTTGGCATCACCCAGATTTGTCACTGCTGATAATCAGGACACCAGTAATTTACCTCAGTTAGCTGTGCCAGCACCTCGAGTTTCTCATCGAATGCAGCCCAGAGGTTCTTTTTATTCAGTGGTACCAAATGCAGCTATACACCAGGATCCCCAGTCTATTTTTGTTACAAATCCAGTTCCTCTGACAACACCTCAAGGCCCACCAGCTGCAGTACAGCTTTCTTCAGCCATGAACATTATGAATGGTTCCCAGATGCACATAAACCCAGCAAATAAATCTTTACAACCTACATTTGGCCCTGCCACACTTTTCAATCACTTCAGTAGCCTTTTTGATAGCAGTCAAGTGCCAGCTAACCAAGGCTGGGGAGATGGTCCACTGCCCTCACGAGTTGCTGCAGATGCTTCTTTCACGGTTCAGTCAGCGTTTCTGGGTAACTCTGTACTCGGACACTTGGAAAATGTGCACCCTGACAGCTCCAAGGCACCTGGCTTCAGACCACCTTCCCAGCGAGTTTCTACTAGTCCAGTTGGTAAGTTATTGTTACTGTGGCTCAATTTGGAGCTCTGAAGGCCTAACCTTATCTTTCTATTATAGTAAAGCATTTATTTTGTCCTAATATTGCCTTACCTTAAAGAAATTAGTAGGCTGGGGATGGAGCACAGTGGCATAGCAAGTCCAAAGTCCTGAGTTGAAATCCTGGTACCCCCATTAAAAAAAAAAAAATTAGTGTCATAAATAGTACAAACTCTTTAATCAGTGCTGATTAAATGAGCAAAAAAGGAAACAAGGTAATCATTCACAAAGAAATAAGCTGCTTTATATTCTATGATTTCTGTCCCTCATAGTTAAAGAGGCAATACCTTGGATCTGTCCATTTTCTTGGAATTAGTGTTAGATTATATTAATATAAGGGATTCATGTGATATTTCAAGGATTACAGATTTATAGACTTTAAAAATTATACTGTGTATCTCCAGTTTAAAAAATTAGAATTGCAAGATAGTTAGGTATCAATACATAATTTTATTACTTAATGGTACTTGATACTGTTGGTACTAGATACAGTTATTTGAAGAGCTCTAGTCATTTATGGCCTCTTACTTAGAAAGAACAACTTAGATTCAGCTATTGATTTCTTGAAATTAGAAATTAGCTGCCAAGGCAATATAAGAAAAATATAGGTGGATTTGAAGCCATCATTGGCTTGGAGATATTTGGCAAAGCAAAACCTATTTTCCATATTTGAGCCAAATTTCAGTACAACATATACTACTCTGAAAAACAAATTAGAAAGGTAGCTGACCCATAGTATGGCTAAAAGGGGGGCTGAGAAGCACTATTGCCTCTTTGCATTTCTCTTTGAGTCAGAAAACTAGCCCATGGCCCTTGTTACCTTTTTGCTAGTTATAAACTGATCTATTTGAGTTATGAATATAGGATAGGCTTAACTTTCATTGTTCCATTTACTTGTTTTTTCAGGAAAACAGTATCATCTTTCAAATAGAAATACAAGCCTGCCCAAGACCATCTATAACCCAAAATATTCTCTAGAATTTTTTATTCTTTTCTTTAAGTAGGCATCTGTTGTCCCTTCTAGGGACAGTATGTCCCTTTTAGGGCTCAGGATTAATAAGCTTGTCCTCATATCTTAACTGCCTATATGGTTTCTTTTGTATATAATCTCTTCCATGGATATAGTTTACTCTCTTAGTTTTCAGGTAAGATGTAATAATACTTAAGATGGGGATGGATGTGGAGAAATTAAAATCATGGCTGCTGGCAGAGATGTAAAATGGTATAGCCACTTTGGAAAAGAGTTTCACAGTTCCTCCAAAGTTAAATAGCAGGAGTAGAATTACTGGATCACAATGAAACATATGGCAAGAACTCCATTCCTAAGTGTACTCAAGAGAAGACATACCAGGGTGATCAAAATATATGATGTGTTTAAATTTAAAATTTTTTATTATAAGAAAAGACACATTGCCATTAATCCCCTTCACTTTTAACACTCATTCTCATTATTCTGATGCAATTCTGAAAGTCCTCTTTTGTGAATGTCTTTACAGGGTATAATCCAAAATGTGGTGAATGCTGCTGCCAAGTGCCATCCAATAGAAAAATTACAGTGTTTGTAAAAACATTCTAGTGTTTCACTATCCACTTTATTCACTAGATCTAGTACCTTGTGACTCCTGGCTCTTTCCCAAAAAGGATCATAAATGATAAAAATTTTGAATCAGTTCACATTGAGGCAGCTACAACAGCACAACTAAAGATATTTGTGAAACAAGACTTCCAGAACTGCTTCCAAAAGGAGCAGGAATGATGGGATAAAGTGTTTTGAAGCAAGGGGAGTATACTGAGGGAGATTAATGGTAATGTCTTTTTTACTGTAATTTTTAAAAAATTAGGGCTGGGGATTTAGCTCAGTGGCTTAAGTGCTTGCCTGGTAAGCGCAAGGTCATGAGTTCAATCCCCAGTACCAAAAAAAAAAAAAAAAAAAAAATTTAAACATCGGGGCTGCCAGGGGTTTAGCTCAGCAGGCATAAGTGCCTGCTTGGCAAACGCGAGGTTGTTAGTTCCATCCCCGGCACCAAAAAAAACAAAAAACAAAAACATTTGGGGCTGAGGATTTAGCTCAGCAGCATAAGCGCCTGCCTTGCAAGCGCGCAGTCGTGAGTTCGATCCTTGATACCGATTAAAAAAAAAAAATTCAGGTATTTTTGCATATACCTAGTATGTCTGTACCAAATTGGTACACAATTTGGATGCATTGGCATGCTCCTATAGTCTCAGCTACTAGGGAGGCTGAGGCAGAAAGATCATTTGACCTGAGTTTCAGAGTAGCCTGGTAACAGAGTGACTACATCTCAAAACAACAATGATACATGCTGGAGGAGCTGTAGCAAGGATTTCTGAGAGTTACGAGGCCAGCCTAGGCTACCTAGTGAGTTCAAGCCAGCCTGAGATACATAGTGACCATTTCAAAACACAAAACAAACAAACAAGATTTTGAAAACAAAAGTGGGATACAAATATTTATAGCAGCATTATGTGTAACAGCCCAGAAGCAGAAACCCAGTGTCAATCAACTGATAAAATATATCTCACTAGGCATGGTGGTACATGCTGATTCCACCTACTGAGTGAAGAGGGGTTGCAGGTTCAAGGCCAGCCTGGATAACTTAGTGAGGCCCCCTCTCAAAATAAAAAATAAAAGGAGCTTAATGGTACAGTGTCCCTGGGTTCTGTCTCCAGTATCACAAAATCAAGTGATACATCTTTTTCTATTTTTGTGTCTGTTTTAACATTTTTATCTTGTGACACAATCTTGCTAAATTTCCCAGGCTTGGCCTAAACTTGCAGTCTGCCAGCCTCCATATCCCAGAGTTCCAGGATTATAGGCAGAACATTTTCTTAATTTAGCAATTAAAATAATTGAAGTACTGATTTATGATATACTCTGGAGGAACTTTGAAAATGTTTTAGTAAGTGACAGAAACCAGTCACAAAAGATCAAGTGTTGTATTCCTCCATTTATGTATGTCCTGAATAAGCAAATCTACAGACATAGGAAGCAGATTGGTGGTTACTTGTAAGTGGGAATATGGGAGTGTGAGTCATCAGTGAGTGATAGACTGTGGGTATGGAATTTGTTTTAGGGGGCGCAGAAATGTCCTAAAATTGACTGTGGTGATGATTATACAAATTGTGAAATAAAGTACTAAAATCAACTGAATTTTATACCTTGGGTAAATTATATGATTATGTGAATTATACCCGCAAAGCTATTGATTGATTGGTTGGTTGCTTGGTTGAGACAGGGTATCACTGTGTAGCCCAGGCTGGGCTTAGAACTCACGGTAGTCCTCCTGCCTCAGCCTCCCAAGTGCTGAAATTACATGTACCATCACATTCAGCTCAAAGTTATGTTTAAATGATAGAAGAATCAAGTTTTTCAACACCAAGACCCGCTGAAGAAAAATTTTGATAATTTTTATGTTGTTAATAACTACTTTTCCCTGAAGTGGGCATTTAGAATCCTTTTCCAGACCTTAATCCCCTTTCCTCAATACATTCTCCAGAAAAAGCAATGAAATTTGAGAGGATTGCTAAGTTCTGATTTGGGGATGTTTTGTCAGGTTTTTTGAAACAGGGTCTCGCTATGCAGTTCAGGCTGGTCTTAAACTCACTATGTACCTCAGGCTAGTCTTGAACTCATAGTGCTCCTCCTGCCTCAGCCTCCTGAGTGCTGGGTTTATAGGTGTGTGCCACCATGCCCAGCTCTCATGAATTTTGATAAGGTTTGAAATTATTGGTTTTTATTAGAATAAAATTTACCTTTAGTTAATGATATGCTTTCCCTTCTTGTGAGGAAGGAAACATACGTAGATTTTTATTAATTCAACTTCTGTAGGAAATAGCTATAATTATGAGGATAAACTGTATACTTTGAGAATTTTTCACAAGACAGAATACATATCTTTAATGAGCACCACTTATCACAGTATGCTCTCATCCATGTCTACTTCAGTTAAAAGCTTTGAGATTTATTGAAAACATTACCTCAGTGACTTCAGTTGTTTTGTTTTGTTTTGTTTGCTTTTTGAGACCTGGTCTCACTGGGTAGTTCAAGCTGGCCATGAACTCACTATGTAGCCCAGGCTGGCCTTGAATTCATGGTGATCCAAGTGCTGGGGTTACAGACATGCACCACCACGCCTGGCTCTGACTTCAGTTCCAAAACATTGGTCTCACTTTCTTATATTTACAGCTGTGAGGTGATACTCTTCTGATTGTAAGAAGATACTGGATTTGGCCAGATGGTATCACATAAATGGTGTTTTTGTTGTGATCTACAAAAATAAACTACATGCTTGGATTTTTCATTTTAAAGTTTTGGCTAATTGGATGTCTTGAATCTATTTTATTTCAGGGTTACCATCCATTGACCCATCAGGCAGCTCCCCATCTTCCTCTTCTGCTCCTCTGTCAAGTTTTTCCAGCATACCAGGAACAAGGGTTTTCCTGCAAGGGCCAGCACCTGTTGGGACCCCTAGTTTCAACAGACAACATTTTTCTCCCCATCCTTGGACAAGCACTTCAAACTCATGTAGGAATCCTAGAGGAACTCTTCCAAAAAGTATTATTGAATATGTTGTTAACCCATTTGTTTCAGCAAATACTATGTTGTAATTTTAGTAAAATAGATAGTACGCAGGTACTCAAGGTTTGTATTGTAGTCATCTCAAAAAATTGCCAGCATTTGTACAACAGAAACCTGAGAAGGATCAAGCTGTTCTTCCAAACCATAAATGTTTACATTAAGACTTGGACCATGAAGGGGTAATATAAGTAGTTTTACAAAAGAACTGTCTGTAGTAGTTTTACTGCCCTGTAAGGGTAATATTGTGAAGTAAGTTTTTCAAATCTGAAAAAAGTTGATTCTTAAATATGGTCTGTTTGGTATGATTTCTCATTTATTTTTAAATCTATCAATGTATTATTGCCCCTTATATTTTTTTCTTATTTGCATTTTAATAGTTAGAACAGATGAAGTATTTTAAATTAATGCTATTTGATTGGGGGTTTTTTTGTTTGTTTAATGAACATCATGAGTGAGTCGGTCAGTATTGGCCTTTTTGACAGGGAAGTCTACCCAAACCTGAGTCCAATTAAGAAACAAAGCTGTCAACTGAATCTTACAGTGCTTTGCTAACATTTAGCCTGTCTTCCTTATGGAGAAAAAGGTTGTAGAAAGGGGATAAAAAATGAAAGAACTAACAAGTATAAACATGTTTTCTGAATAATAAGCTAAGTATCATACAAACATTGCCATATTTTGATTAATTTAGAATGTAAGTATATACTTTGAGAAGATTATTTAGAATTAGAGTAAGAGTGAATGTGGTCTTTTTCCTTTCAAACCTTGTTTAATTCAAATGGAAAAAAATTTTAGACTATTTGCTTATACTTATTATACACAGAACTAGTCTAGAATGTCTATAGAAATTTTATAGTTTTATTTGAATGACCTTATAAAAAGAAAAAAAAATTTTGTCCAAGCTGTGTTATAGACTAGATCTTTCCAACAAGGTTTCTCAAAGTCCTGTAGTTTTTTTATATATGTAATTAAACAATAGAGAAATATTTTGCCACCAGGTGACTCTCCTATCCCATCTGTTTCTTCGGGATCATCTTCACCTCTTTCAGCCACTTCTGCCCCACCAACATTGGGCCAACCAAAAGGAGGCAGCGCCAGTCAGGATCGAAAGATACCTCCCCCCATTGGGACAGAGAGGCTGGCCCGGATTCGGCAAGGAGGGTCTGTTGCACAAGCTCCTGTGGGGACCAGTTTTGTTGCTCCTGTTGGACACAGTGGAATCTGGTCATTTGGTGTCAATGCTGTGTCAGGTATAGTTACCTTGCCCTCTCTCTCCAGAGTATCTCAAGTAAGTTGTGAGAGTTTGCCATTCAAACTTGGTTCCTTAAAAAAGAACAAAGAGCAATTCTTATGCTTAACACCCAATCAGAGAAGGGTATTTATACTTTTGAGGAATTCAGCCCAGTCTCAGAGTCTGTAATGTTAGTTGGGGTGAGTCATAGACTTGATCTGAAATCAAATGTGCTTCCTTTACCACTTTTAAGTTTTCCGGTATAGAATGGGACAATCATTTGAGTTCTTTCAGAGAGATGAGGTGTTTAGAATATTCAGAGGACTTCATCAATTTTCTAGGAATGTTTTTGGCTTGGAAAACTGTGATAGCCAGGTGTGGTGGCGCACGCCTGTAATCCCAGCACTCACGAGGCTGAGGCAGGAGGATTGCTGTGAGTTCAAGGTCAGCCTGGGCTACATAGTGAGTTCAGGACCAGCCTGAACTACAAAGCGAAACTCTGTCAAAAAAAAAAAAAAAAAGAGACAGAGAGAAATATTGTAATAAGTGTTTCTTGAGGAATTATTTTGATAAAATTTGGTATAAAGAAAAGTGAAGTAGTAATGTTTTGTTGTTTTATCTAAGTAAATTTCAAATCTTATTCTCAATTCTTCTTTCCAGAAGGCTTATCAGGTTGGTCACAGTCTGTGATAGGGAATCATCCAATGCATCAACAGTTATCAGATCCAAGTACATTCTCCCAGCATCAACCGATGGAAAGAGATGATTCTGGAATGGTAGCCCCCTCTAACATTTTTCACCAACCTATCGCAAGTGGTTTTGTGGATTTTTCTAAAGTGAGTTCACAAACATCTTTGGAACTTGACATTTTGCCAGCCAATGTAGTAAAATGTTAAGTAGTGTGTACCAAAGCAGTTCTCCCTTTTGTTTTCATGACT
The DNA here is from genome assembly GCA_004027295.1 of Dolichotis patagonum. Lineage (NCBI taxonomy): Eukaryota > Metazoa > Chordata > Mammalia > Rodentia > Caviidae > Dolichotis > Dolichotis patagonum. Next base: position 86,411 of record PVJX010000664.1, read on the forward strand.
GCTAGATCTTCTACTCAATTTCTTCCTTTTTAATTAATTAATTTATTACTTATTTATTTATTTTGGTACTGAGGATCAAACTCATGACCTTGCATTTGCCAGGAAGGTGCTGTACCACTGAACTATATCTCTGGCCCTTCTACTCAAATTTCTTGAGTGGGTAATGTTGTCTACAGGAATTTATCCTCAAACTATCCTAACGATATCCCTATCCCAGTAAAACATCTGTAGGATTGTTGAAGTTTTTTTGTTTTTTATTCTGCTGCCACATTTTTGAGGGAGACCTCTGCCCCTCTAAAAGGCCGGCTGTGACTCCAGTGCCTTCTTGTCTGTGCTGGCAGCTTCCTGATTGCTATAAAGCCAGATTATGGCTGTAAACATTTGTATAGATTTTCTTTCTTTACTTTTTTGGGGAGTGGAGGGTGGGGATGGGAATAGGGTTTCACTATATAGCCCAGGGTGGCCTCAAACTTGCTATATAGCCAAGCCTGGCTTCAAACTCATGCTGCTGTTTCAGTCACCCAGGACTATACTGGGATTCCAGACATGTCCCACTATGCCTGGCTAGATTTACCCTTTTCTTGCTGCAATCTAATATTAGTACAGCTAAAATATGAGAAAGTTGATGGTATCATATTTTCATCAAATATGGGACATTTCTTGATGGCCTTATCTTGGATTTTAGTTTTTTGTTTGGTTGGTTTTGGGTTTTTTTGTTTTTGCTTTTGTTTTCTGGGTCTTAAAAAATTTTGCAGATGCAGGCAAACACTTCTGGTCTCAATACTGTACCATACTGTACTTACAAGCTCTTTGGAGTTCTTTGAATGAAAAGAAATTAGAGCATTCCAAGTGGGTATTATGGACTGACTCACTGTGTATAATCAGTTCACAATTAAGCCTTTTTTCTTATCTTTTAGGGCCTGCCAATTTCCATGTATGGAGGCACCATAATACCATCTCATCCTCAGCTTGCTGATGTTCCAGCAGGCCCACTGTTTAATGGACTTCATGGTGCGGATCCTGGTTGGAACCCTATGATAAAAGTTATCCAAAATTCAACTGAATGCACTGATGCCCAGCAGGTAAAATGGGCTAATACTCTCTCACTTTTCAGACTTGTCATGTCACACTTTTAATTCTGTGGGTAGTATCAAAAGTCATGACTGACCACCTTGATCTGAATTAATAGCAAAATGATGCTACTAAACATTTTATTTCATGTATGTGTATTCTTCCTAGGCAAAAACAGTGAATTGCCATTGCATTTATATATTCATTTTGTAAATGTCTAAAGATTCCTAATTAGAAATTCCAATTTTTCCTCCCCCTTTTCAGATTTGGCCTGGCACGTGGGCACCTCATATTGGAAACATGCATCTCAAATATGTCAACTAAACAGTTAGAAGGTTTTACTCTTTAGCCTTGTTTGAGAAACCTATGACCTTGGAAGAACCCTGGGGATTTTTTTTTTAATGTGCCTAATTAAGAAATTTTCTCTGAGGCTTTAGCAATGGAAATTTGATTGCCCATTGTATAAGAACAAATTGATTTCCTATCCACCTGATTATGTTCTCTGGTTAGTTTAGCCATTTTTCAACTTAAGATCAGATGAACTTAGCGCTTTTGGCTAAACATACCGAATGCTACTTGTATGCAGAAGAGAATTAGATGATTACATGTTTCAGCCTTTTAGGGTGGTAAATACATGTATAATTGTTTACATACTTAAAAGAAAAAAATTGAGTAAATTTCTTGTCATATAGTGGCTCTACTTAATGTAGCCTGTATTAATGTGAAATATTTACCAGAATATTCAATAAAAAGATGAACAGTATTTAGAAGTGGGGTGTGATCCTTTCAGTGGTCATGCAGGTACTACCCAATCCACAATCATATTGATTCAGACTATTAATGCTATATTTGTAATATGCTTCTCACATTTTACACTTTAGAGCCCATTCTTAGACTGCCTTGAAGAATTACTTTTGTAAAATGTTATCTATTCCATGTTAATATTCCTTGCTTCTTTCTTTTCTTCTCATTTTATACACTGGAAACTATAAGCCTTGGTGATCGTCTTATCTGACTTTACCAGATGCTACTGTTAGATTTCACTCCTATGAATCATGAGTATGTTTATAAGGACTTTTGGGGTGGGGATATAGTTTAGTGATAGAGCACTTGCCTAGTATGTATAAGGCCTGGTTCAATCCCAAGTTCCGCAATGGGGAAAAAAGAGAAAAAACAAACAAAGATAAAAGAAAAAACTTTTGGATTTAAATCAGTTAATAATGGACAAATTTAAGAACACTAAAATCATGAACTTCAGGTTCTTTTTGTGCTTCCTTTTTTTTTTTAAATATCTAAAAGATGTATTTGGTTAAAGGCATTTTACATTTTGAATTGGGACATAAGAAGGGCATGACTCCTGTTTCTCTGTTATATTGTTGAATCTTCTTAGTAATGTTTATAAATATGTGACTAATTCTGGGCTTAGTTCCACGGTCCTAAGTATGAAAAGCCAATATGTTTAGCAAACTAACCACAGGAACACTGGAATGGGTTGGTTAAACAAAGAGTATGCCAAGAAGCTGATGCAATAGAGAAGGAAAAACTATCCCCTTGAAAGTATAGTCATCAATCGTTTGTATTTTAATATAGTTGAATTTCCTGGTCTTATGTATAGATAATGTTAAAGAAGAAAATAAAAAGACTTGAGGGTGACAGAAGGCAAAGAAGGATGCAAAAATAAATAAATACATACATACATACATACATACATAAATACATAAATAAATAAATAAAAACAGAACTATGCAAGCAGTGGCAGTTTTCTACTCCTACACCAACAAGAATTCTTACTCTACTTTGTTCAGGTTCTAAAGCAAGCACCAGATCAGACATGTTTGTTCTCTGTTAACAATAAACATTCCCTAAACTAATTTCTTATTTTCTATTTTCAATGGATTTGGAAAGTATCACTGGTATTGAATTTGTAGTGATCAAGAACCACATTAAATGTTTTCAAGAGGCTTCCAGACCCTTGGGAGGAATAAAGACACTTTGGATCACTACATGTCTATATTTTCACTTACAATTAACAAAAATAATCACTTAAGACTAGTGAAGTGAATCAAACTACCCTTGAAATATATACTAGTGAGCAATAATACTAAGTAAATCACTCAGAGGGACAAAAGGGTAAGTATTGTTGTATCATAACTATCTGTAATATGTTTGAATTGTCTGAAGGAACCCTTAAATCTATATTCTTTACCTGGAAGATAACAGAGTAAGAAATTTTTTTCTCAGATCAGGAAAAAAGAGGGAGAAACCCCTAGAAGAATTAGACAGAAAGAAGAGTTATACAGTGGAAATAAGTTCTTTAGGGTACCCTCCTCCCTTCCCTCTTACGAGCACTACCTTCCTTTCTTTCTGTTTGGATCCTGGTAGCCTACTCCCAATCCCATTTCGCCAGCTATAATCTCTTCTTCCTCTGCCTGCCTCTTCCTGGCATTACTTTACTGCTATTTTACCAACCTGAACATTGGATAAAACCTAGCGCAGGTAAGAACTTAATTACTTTCAAAATATACAGGGGTAATGGGGGTGGGGGAGGCAGAATGGGTATAGTAGAATAAAAGTCAGAAGCTTAAATTTTATTTTCATTTCTTCCATTTGAAGCTATATGATTTTAGGCAAGTCATTCTACCCTTCTGGGATTCACTTAAAAGAATTTTCTAGTTCTAACACAGATTTTCTTCTTTTTTTCTTATGAATGAGCATATATGGTATAGTACTAGAAACCATTAGATTATTTACAGTGCTATGGTTTGGTTCTGATGTGGATTCAATAGCCTGCTATTTTGGAAACCAGAACTGATTTTGAGATTTTAGTGGAAGCAGAAGAAAACCTTGTACATCTATAGTGAGCCCTCAAATCATTAACCATCCTGCCAAGGCACAGGTCAGACCCCCTGAGAATAAGAGTCCTTTAAGGAATAAAACTATCAAGTTTTCTGGATCCACTGATCAGGTAGTTCTCACTGTAATAAAATTCCACCAAAAAAATGACTGATATTTTAAGATGCTTTAAACCTGTTGTGGCTACAGTGTGCTGACTTGCCCTTTTGTAGGCCAGTCTGCTTTCTTCAGTCCCTGCTCTCAAAGGGGAAATCCCATCACCCCAGCTAATCAGACCGAAGAAGAGAGCTGGACAACCAATGGTGGCTTCTCCTAACCAGAGGTAAGAAATCTCAGGACTTGGAACAACGGTTTCAATCTGCTTGTGTAGATTCTGGCCAAATCCTCCTAACTCCCAGCCTCGTGCACAAAGGGACCATCCTTAGTTTGAATTATCTTGCGTAGGGGAAAAACAAGTCCTATGATAGTTTCAAGACAAATAGAGAATACTTGGTGTGCATGGTTCTGTCTGACTGCTAGAAGACCTTTGAACCACATTGTCAACCCAGGAAGAGGTAAACAAGAGGAAGACAGCTCCTAAACTTCTTGTCCTCTGACTAGTGCAAAGCACTTCTACCAAGAAGTACGCCTAGTCATGACATCTTCCCAGTGAACCCTGTCCTAGGGTGAGAAGCTCTAATAACACTACTGCATTTTCTATTCACCCTTAATGATTTGTCATTTGCCAAAAGGCAGGTACCTTCACCTTCACCTTCACTCTCCAGTAGGCAGTGAATGAGGAAAAAGGTGGTATTAAGTGTCAAAATCTTCAGTGTGCTAAAAGCACCTCCAATAGAGGACATAAGCCTGGGCTTTGAGGCCTATTTTGGAAAAAGCATAAATAAGATGATCTGACTGAAAATTTACCTTGTGGTTCCTTTTTACTTTTTTTTAATCTTGATGGTTTGTGAATCCAAAGCAATTTGCCTGGTAGCAGAGATGAAGCAAGGCTAGGTATAGATGTATTTTTTTAAGCTTTTATATCTAATGGGTAGTTAGTGTTATTCTGATCTAAACTTATTCCTTCATCCACATTGCATGGATGATGATTCTGGCTTTCTCTCTCAAATACCTATTGTTATGTTCCATGGCCCTTACACTATTATCTCCAAAAAAGTTGGCTACAAGCAATATTCATTATAGTAGTAACAGTAGTAACTGCTACTGTTGTTTTGTAGTAGAGACTCATAAAAGGAAGGCCTTACTCTACTCCCACATGGATCCTTCTTGAAATCCTCCTACTTCTAACTATTCTTTCTGGGTTTATTTTAGTGAATCCTTAACTTCAGTAAATATTGATGTGCTCATGTCTGTCTTCTACTGTACCTTTTCCCCAGGTGATCTCATCCCATACTCTTGGATTTTATTCTATTCAAATCTGAAGCACTATCTTCGAGTTTTTCCCCTGAGCTTCAGGCCAGTATTATCTAGTTCCCTGCTGTACTCATCTGGGCATTCCACACCCATTATTCAGTCCCCAATATGATATGTCCCTCTTCTTGCCTTCCCTATTACATTAGTGTTCTAAACAAATTTTTGTGGTACTGTGAACCAGTAAAGGCAAGCACTGTATCACTAAGCTATGCCTCAAGCATAGCTTATTATTAATGTTGTAGCTACAAAGACTCTCAGGCCAAAAGATTGGGAATATTCTAGGGCAGTGATGGCAAACCTTTTAGAGCTTTCAATGAAAACAAATACTGTGCTGCAGTATGTATACCACAAGTTTGCCACTACTGCCCTTTAATAAATCACTTTGCCATTCACCTCTGTCTATCTGATTCATCCAGTTATCTACATCCAGTTATCTACATCTGTTGCCCTCTGTGCTTTTCTTATATCCTCATTCTTTACCTCATTAGACTACTTCCTTACCTCACTTAAATGCTAATTTATATTGGAGGACTCTCCATCTGCTCCCAATCCTTACCCTCCAGCATGTTAATACACTTCATTTAGGCCCACACCACTTTGTAAAAGCTGTAAGTACCTTCTTTGGAACAATAAAATATACCTACCCTTGCTATCTAAAATGTGATTCTGAGGACCTGTGACATCTCCATTACCAGGGATTGTATTTAAAAATCCTGAATCTCAGCTGGGCGCAGTGGTGAGTGCCTGTAATCCCAGCACTGGGAAGACTGAGGCAGGAGATCAAGCCAACCTGAATTACATAGTGTGAGACATGTCTCAAAAAAACAAAACAACCAACCAAAAATCCTGACTTTCACCCCAGACCTATATTAGATTTTATCATTTAAAGAGATTGCTAGGAAATTTATGTGCACATTAAAGTTTGAGAAGTAGTAATTCATAAAACACAGTTTTTTTGCTTAAAAGATCAAGAAGATCAGAACAGAGAAAACCTGACAAAGCCAGAGTGCTGAGGTTATACTGACAATGAATGCACACAGGCAGGTGGGCTATATTTAATTTGGATATGGGGAAGGGGCTGCTGATGTTGAGGAAGCCACAGAGGACAACTGGATAAAGTAAAGATTTTCAGTGCCTCACAGGTACTAAGTTAATTCTTTCTCTAGTCTATCATATCACTATGCCTACACCCCCCCAAAAGTGATACTTTCTGACCTTCCTTTCTATAAAAGACCAAGTCTCCTCACCAGTCCTGTACTGCTTTAATTTGTCTTGGCAGATCAAAGGTCAGACCTCCTCACTCACGATGTCTCAGCTGCAGGTTCTCCTTCCCTCTGCTTTTAGTCATCCTTTAATCCAAGTACCACCTTTTTTTGGTACTCTGTGACCTTCCATCTGTGCTTAAGGTCATCAAAATACTTTTCATAGTGTATTACAACTCTTTTTTGAGGTGCTCGCAAGTGATGGGGATCAAACACAGGATCTGGCACATGCCAGACCAAGCGCTCTACCACTGAGCTATACTCCCAGGCCCAGTTTATAGCAGGCAGCATATCTCTATGCCGAAGGATCCAGACTCTGGAATCAGATAACACTTAATCTCAGCTTTTTCTCCTGCAAGGTGTGGCACTCTGAAGCAGAGACTTACCTCTCTCGGTTTATTTGCTTCGTTGTCAACTGATAGTGCTTAAAGTGTACCAAACTTGAAGGAATGGGTGAATTAATATAGTGCAGCAAGGTCGGCTATCTCAGCACCAACGTGTAAACACTAATCAGTTGAGCTATTGTAGCGGTCAGAGGCAGCAGTCAGGTGTTGGCCCAGGAAGAGCTGAAGGCCAGTGCAGCGCCTGGGACCTTTTTCCCGTGCTCTTCCGGAGACCAGAGGCTTACTTGCTAGCGAGTAGGCGGGACCGTCCTATTGAGTGACAGCGGTTGACCCGCCCCGGGCGTGACGTGGTCATAGTGTTGTTGCCTGCTGCTGCTGCACGTGGTCGGTTGAGTCCGCCTGAGTCTTAAAGCAGGCTCCACGACTGAAGCAGCTGTCGGTTACCTTTCTGCTCCACTTGCTCGCAATGTCCACGTCCACAAGCTGCCCCATTCCCGGCGGCCGGGACTCACTACCAGACTGCTACAGCACTACGCCGGGCGGCACGCTGTACGCCACGACCCCAGGAGGTCAGCGGGCGGGGCAGGGGTCAACAGAGTACTGGCGAAAGAGCACGGGTGTGCTGTTACTAGGCGGGGGGTGGGGGGGTGGCGAGTCCTGGGCTTTGAACTAGTTAGGCCGCTCTGGAGCTTGTAGCTTTGGGGAAAATGTCCGAAGCCTATAAGAGTTCTCAAAAACCTGAACGTGCCACGAGCCTATCTTCTGGGTGACTAGGCTGTAATTCCTTACGTGGGTTGGGTTCTGGATCCCTTGCAAATGATTGTTCCTACTATATTGTCTTGGGAGTAGGTGCCCCGGCCTTAAACGAGCCCTCAAGAAGCCCTAGATCTTGTGAAGCAGTTTGAGCAGTTGAGGGAAGGGAAAAGGGACTTTAGTGTGTGTGGCCGCCCCGTGGCTATTTGGTTGGGCCAGCAGCCTTGAATCATGAGCTGCTGGGCTCCTGACCCAGGTTCCTGCCACGTGGACTGGGCGGAGAGGAGGGGCGATTTGAGGACACCAGGCTGGCCAAGTTCCTCTTGGGCTAGGCTGAGGCTTCTAAGACTTGGGAGGGGACAGAATTAGAACAGGGTGTCCCAGTGTTTCACAGGGTAAGCCGGGGCACGGCTTCTCCCTGCAGGAGATAAGCGCCTAGGTGGCAGCACTGCATGAAACTATTTGACTTTGTGATCTGAGGCCGGGACAGCAAGGCCTTATGGCCTAAAGGAAGGAAGCTCCAGAGCATTAGAGGTGGAGGCTTAAATACCTGAGCTCAGAGTTTAGTGCTGCTCTGAGAAACAAGACCTGAAACTGCGCCTGCCTGGACTAGCTGCAATGTTCCACTTGCTTTATGGTGCTTAGATACCTAGTTAGGCCTGAAATTATGTCAGTGCTGTACAGGCTTGTAAGATCCTGGCTGGGCTGCAAAGCAAGTATCTTTTGAAACACAGGCCAATGTGACATGTAACCTGCCAGCCCCTAAAAGGCCCTGTCTAGGACCCTAGTCACCTGTGTATCCTATTTCATAACTCTTACATCAGCCCCTACCGCTCAACAGGCACCAGGATCATCTACGACAGAAAGTTCCTGCTGGAGTGCAAGAACTCACCCATTGCCCGGACACCCCCCTGCTGCCTTCCTCAGATTCCCGGGGTAACAATTCCAACTGTTCCACCCTCCAAGCTGGAGTTACTGAAGGAACAGAAGGAGACAGAGGAAGAGATACCCGGTAAGGAAAGCAAGAACTAAAATTAAGAAATGCCCAGCTCTTGGGTTTAAATGTCCTTGTAGAGTGGGAGCTGCATTGCAGGAGGCATTTCTGCACAGATATTGTGCTTGCAGTCCTTCAGTCCAGCAACTAGTCTTGCCTTTTCTTTCTCCAGATGATGCACAGTTTGAAATGGACATCTAACCCTGTACAGATGACCCTGTGTATGGAGTTATAGAGGGATCCCTCATGCTGCTGCTGCTGCCACCACCTCTTCCTGGGGTATTCAAAAGCCAGCTTGCCTCATCTAATTGGGAAAGGGGTGACTTGGTTCTGGGCCTCCTTTAGTTCTGAGGCAGCTAAACCAGGGATAGGAGCCGGCAACTTGCCAGGTCCTTAGTTCTCTTTGGTCTGTGGATACTCATCCCAACCTCCAGCCCTCTGTGCTCAGAGCTGGGACTAGGGGATAGAGTATGTCACTTTTGGGCTGCTTAGTAAACATTCAAAGAAATGTCTTGGCTCCATTGTTCTCAATACTGATCTTACCTCGGCCACAAAGCTGAGGGCCCCAGCAGTCCTAGTTAAGAGGCCCAAGATCTGTTGACAGTTCCCACTGGGACCACTTTCAGCAGCAGTTACAACCTAAGGCAAGCTACAATTGCCAAACCCTAAACATCAGTAGCTTGCCCTTCTAGTTACTGTTCCTGTCTTCTAAGGAAGCAGCTTTCCTGGCATTAGGCCTCCCCTGTGGCCACACTTCCTTACATTCTTAAGCAGGAGAAGCATTGCCCCAGCCTACGGACATCTTCTGGCTCTCCCCTTTTCTGCCTTTCCGGTAGGTGTGAATTCCCATTCCAACGCTGAAAAGCCTGTACCCTCCCTTCTCACAGCATATCTACTACGACCACCCCCCTCTGCCAAGCTGTGTTCAGAGAGTTTCGACATTAGTGCCCACACTGACACTCAAAATTAGCAGCTTGCTTGGTGAGTCAGATAAACAGTTATGATTCCAGATTGAAGTAATCTGGTATTTTTCTCTGTCAATTTATATAGCAGGTGCCAGGCATGGTACTACATGTCTGTAACCCCAGCACTTGGGAGGCTGAGGCAGGAGGATCACTGCAACTTTGAGGTCAACCTGGGCTACATAGTAAGTTCAAGGCCAGCCTGAACTGTACAGTGAAACCCTATCTAAAAAACAAAACAAAACAACCTTATACAGAAGATATTTCAGTCTAATTTTACTTCCTAACATCTATATACATCACAGATGATACAGTATAAAAAGGAGTCTTAGCTGAGTGTGGTGGCATATGCCTGTAATCCCAGTACTCAGGAGGCTGATGAAGGAGGATCACCAATTTTAAGGCCAGCCTGAATTACATAGTGAGACTGTCTTAAAAGACAAAAATCAAACAGAAGTACTTTTCTTGAGTCTCCTTGTGCTGTCTGTTTGTTCTCATGCTGAGATGAAATCATCTAAAGATAGGGGTGTTCCACACAGCAACAAATATGCTCTTCAGTTTAATTTTGGGAAAAGTTGCCAGTGGCAATCTGGCCAAGCCCAGCAAGGCTTACAATGAATGGAGAAGGGAGTATAGAAATTCAGACTACGGGACCATTAACAGCAGAAGGAACCAGTTTCCTGCCCAGCGCCCACCACCAAGGTGTTTTTTATTAAAATGCACATGTTATAGTTACAAGTGACCCCTCTGCAGCCCAGGCCTAATGGGATAGTCTCTCTGGTGGTAAAAGGGAGCCAAGTGAGAGAAGACCTCCCTCACCAAGGCCTAGCAGATTTTGTGAGTCTGGGGAATCTCCAGGATTTATAGAGCCTCTTGAAAGCCTGGTATGGTCTGGATCTCGGCTGCTGCTTCAGATTTCTCTTCATTTGTCTCTTCCTCTGAAGACAGACTCCTTTTTTCTGCAATTAATCGTTTAACTCCCACCATCCACTGACTGACCTCAGTCACATGGTCAACCATGAGTGAGCGATGGATGTCATCTGCTGTATCCCACCGATGATTTAAAAGCTCTGAGGAGAGAGAACTTGAGCAACCAGACTGGGATAAATGAGGCAGTAGCTTCCATGCCTCTCCTCCCAGTAAGTTACAGTTGCAGTACCTGTTCAGCTCAGCCAACTATGGCAGCACAAGGGACATCCAGTATATTAAGGAACCCACCATACCTTGCACCAGTATCGCCATCCTCTTCTTTACAGGAGTTGACAACTTTCCTCCTGCCCATTGTTCCTGAAGCAGTGCCAGGCGTCGGCTGATGTCATCACATACCTGCTTCTGAGACAGAAGCACCTACTTTCTCAGGCCTAGACCTCTATGCTAGAGTTCTCCTTCTTTACACAAAAGTTAGAAGTCCCTACTGAGAACCTAATGAAGTTTATGGACCTCCCAAGAAAAAATGCAGATATGGCTAGAATTTTTAAGTCTCAGAGACTTCTTTAGAAGCTTATCATGCTATTTCGCAAACAAGGAAACTTAAGAATCAAGAAGGTAAAATTATCATGTTACTTCCCCTTTCCTTGATCCCTTGCTTCCAGAGCTTAGAAAACACTACATAGGTTACTCTCTCCCTCACTGAGCACAACATAAATTCTCTGAGCCCAATTGGCAGTGTGTGCTTTGAATGACCTGGAGGTATAGAAAATTAAGCTGCTATTTTTACTAATGAGAGCTGAATTCAGCTTTTATTTCCATAAGCCATTATGACTGAGAAGTTCTGTGAACTCTCTTGAAATCTTGCTTTCATTTCCTTGGGAAAACCTTAACAGATTCTGAAGGGGCCATAACTATAAAATAATTAGGAGCCATTGCCCAGAGGGTCTCCCTTGGGGAGACAGAGCTGCATTTGGCTGTGGATAGGATTCTTTTCCACCCCTAGAGTGCCAGGGCTTACCTTCGTATGGCCACGGCAATCCTCCAATGCTTGTTCCAAAGGTCTCAGCACATCTTCTATCAAAGCCTCAGATTCAGTGACTGGGAAACTCACGGGTTCCACACTGGAGGCAGGGCAGCTCCCCACAGGTGGGAGCCTGGGAGCCTTACTTGAAGGAGGTGGAGGCCCCATTGGAGGGGGCCCAGAAGTCTCTGAGGTAGCAACTGAAAAAGCAGAATCAAGCGACATGGCTTAAATAGATAAGAAACCATTCTAAACTCACTTCTAAGAAAGTCTATGAGACAACTCATTCAGAAGAATATATAAAAGCTGGGTACATTGATACAGACCTATAATTCCAACTATTTAAGAGGCTGAGGAATGAAATGAATGAATGGTGATCACAAGTTCAAGGAGAGCCTGGGCAACTTAGCAAGACCCGACACTCCCCCCAAATAAAAAGCCTGGGGATGTGGCTTGGTGGTAGAATGTTTTTCTGGCATACAAAAAGTCCTAGGTTTAACCCCCCAGGACTAGGTGGTAAAAATCCAGGTGTAATAGCACATACTTGTAGTCCCAGTATTCTAGGAGGATCACAAATTTGAACCTGGCCTGGGCAACATAGTGAGATTCAATCACAAACTAAAAAGTAAAAAGGGCTGGGGTATAGCTCAGTCTGAAGACACTAAGCTTAATCCTGAGTACTACAAAAGAAAAAAAAAGTAAATAAAATCCCTATTATATCGTTGCCACGTATCAAAGATAAACCAGACAGATTTGGTTACTGACCTCAGGAATTTATGATCTAGTGGGAAAGGGATTAAAAAACCTATAAGAAAATTACCAAATTATGTACTACAGCATATATGATAAAGAGGAATACAGGGACCTAGGTCAACTGTTCAAGGAAAGCCTTCTAAGCTTACCTCAGCTCATGATCTGTGATCACCAACAAGTTACTTATAACCTCTAAACTTGGGTAAGGTAAATGGGGGCATTATACCTAGTTATGACATTCACAAGATTACAATAACAGTTATGAATATAAGCGCAGCTGATAGATTAGTGTTTTTGCAAAAAATACAAGGTAGCAGTTTTTATTGAGAACTAAGGAATACAATAAATGCAGCTATGAAGAGATTAAAGAACAAGTACTGTGTAGAGCTAAAAGCAATGCTCAGAAGGCAGGAACAGTCTTGTTCAAGGGGAGAAACAAGGTCTGTGGCTGGAAATTATCAGCACTGAAGAAAGTAACATGAGCTGTTACTGGAGAGATTAAGGACAGGATCCAGACACTGAGTTGTTTGGTCCTGACCTAAACAGTTCTGAGAAGCCACCACAGCTTTATAAAAGCAAGGAGTAATGTGGCCAGACTTACTTTGCAAGATGGATGCTCTGAGAAAAACTAATTAACAAGTCAAGAATGGAGACTGGGGATTTGGCTCAGTGGTAGAGTTTTCTTGCATGCACGAGGTCCTGGGTTCCATCCCCAGCACCACACACATACACACACAACATGAATAGGGGCAGGCACAGCAGATGGTTAATGGGAATGCTGACATAGAGTAAGATGAAGGATGACTGGAAACGGAGTTGTCTGAGGTTTTATGTAGAAGCAGGTGTAGTACCATAGGACATGGTGGTTGGGAGTGAAGAAGGAGTCGAGATGGCTTAGTTCCTGATTTCAGTGACTGAGAAAGACATGGAAAGGGAAAGTCTAGAACTTTAGGCATCATCATCTATCTACAAGAATAATTAATACATCTAATAATTTGGCCTCTGCGTTACCTGACCACTGTTAATCCATGATCATTCTGTCCCACCTTTTCATTTCCTTTTGTTTTGCTCACAGTACTGACCACTGTTAATCCATGATCATTCTGTCCCACCTTTTCATTTCCTTTTGTTTTGCTCACTTCCAAAATCTAATCAACCCTTCTTCCCAGCCTTCCAGCTCACCTATTCAGATCTTATGGGGAATTAAAAATCGGTCCCTTATAAGTATTTTTTCTCTTTTTGAGACAGGGTCTTGAGGTGTAGTTCAGACTGGCCATGGACTATGTAGCCTAGTCTGGCTTCAAACTTGCTGTGATGTCCTACCTCAAAATCCAAAGTGCTAGGATAACAGGCGTGTACCACAACAGCTCCCTTATAAACCAACTCACCTTCTCCCTCCCTCCGGCGTCCTTCCTTCCCTCATTAAGCCATTCTACTGCTTAAATCAGGACTTGTGAAGAGAAACAGAACCGTGCAGTTATACTTTGTAATTTAATACTTTCCAAGGCCATAGATTTTAAAAGGTGCACAACACTGCTTCATTTTCCCAGTCTTCAAAGTTAATTTTTTCATCTTCTGCCTTTCTCTACTATCTTTCCAATCTGACACTACCTCATTTTTCATTGAGAAAATGCTGGTCATCAAACAGGAACTCTCTCATCTTCCCTCCACTGGTTCTAATAACCTACCTATATACATCTTAGCTACTTTCTTCCTCCTGTTTTGGATAAAAAGTTCCTGCTGCTATCAAAAGGCATCTTACCAGCTGTAGTCTGCAAGCTAGCCTCTCATGTCTTTAGACATCCCTCCTGCAATTATCCCTTTTCTCCTGCATCATCAACTCTGGTTCTCTACTGAATTACTCATCAGCATATAAACATACTGTAGTATATACAGTACTGCCCAAAACAATACTGTCTTCACATTATTCCACTTTCAGATACTCTACTTAACAGAATTTCTTGATTGAATTGTCTATAATTACTCTGTATTTTTCAATTTATCTTCAGCCCATTCCAGCTGAGTTTGTTTTTACCAAATCCACAGAGACTGCTCGTCACCTTAACAATTGGCAGTGTTCACCAGATTTAATGGTCCCTTAATCTTGCTTGACCTCCCAGCAGCATTCTTCACTTTTGAGTCATTTTTACTCGTTCGTATTCTTCTTTGGCTATTTTTCAGTGTTCTTTGTGGATTCCTTCCCTATGCATCCTTGAAATGCTGGAAAGGGCTAGGACCTTGTCTTGGATCCCCTTTAGGTTCTAGCCACACATGAAACCTTATTCAAGCCTGTGACATCAAATATCCATATGCATGTGACTGTTTTTCTAACTCTGGCTTAGACTTCTCCCAAAGATAGCCTAACCATGATCCAAACCATAAGCCTCTTTCATCTCCCTGAAAAAAAAAAAACTGTGACCCCCCCAATCTTCTCATATCAGAAAAAAAATGAAATATTGACTACTCCTTTTCATTCCTTTTTCCACAACATATCCATCACCTAATCCGTACCACTCTTATAACTATCCTTGTGAAATCATTAAATCTTGCCTTACTAACACAACAATTTCTTGATTTATCTATTTCTTCTCAAAAAATCTTGTTTTTCCCCAAATGCTGGGAATCAAACACATGGCCTCACACATACTACATCCTACTTCTCACTGGGATTTTTCAAAGATGTAAATCCATCAGTGGTCTTAAACTGGGGAGATTTTTGCCTTTGGGGCTGCTTGGCCACAACTGGGTAGGTACTATTTAGAGGTCAGGGTTTCTGCTCAAGAACCTACAGTACAGACAGTCCTCAAACAGGAATAATCTAGACCAACATAACAGTAGAGCTAAAGTTAAAAACTATGCCCTATATCAGTGATGCTGAACCTTTTACAGCTTTCAGTAGTGATACAAACAGCCTGCTGCAGCACACATGCCCATAGGTTTGTCATCACTATCCTGTATTATTCCTCTGCTGGGGAAAAGGATAGAGGGATGCTGAAAGAATGAAACCTGAAGACTTCAGCTCATTTATTGGCTTGGGAAATTCAGGAGGGAGGGGCACAGCCTTTAACTTTTCAGTGCCTTCCAACTTTAAATTAAAATACAAACTCTGTATTCTGGCAAAACTTATTACACTGTAGCCATTCTATTCCTTCAGTCTCTGAACTGACCAAACCTCTTCATAGGGCCTTGGGCTGTTTTTTATGCCTCAAATACTCCCCAGTCTGATGGGGGGGGGGGTCCTGAACCTATGGTCTTTGCACTGAACTACATATATCCCCAGCCTTTTTTTTTTTTTTTTGGTATCAGGTTGTCCTTGAACTCACCATGTAGCCCAGGCTGACCTCAAACTCACAGCAATCCTCCTAAGACTCCCAGAATCCTGGGATTACACGCATGCACCACCACTGCCCCAGCCCTTATAAAATTTTCATTTTTAAATAGGATTTCAGAGTCATTCTGTTACCCAGGCTGGACTCAAACTTGTGTTCCTCCTGACTCAGCCTTCTCAGAGTGCTGGGATTTTTACATGGCTGATTTAATCATGCAGATGTCAAATGTCAGCCTCTTAGCTCATTTAGTTACCTAGTAACACATCACCTGGTTTTCTCTACAAGTCCTTACCAATTTATTTATCTTCAGCACTACAGTATAGACGTCATGAAAACAGAGCCTATTTGTCTTTCCCACTGTTTCGTTTGCCCTCTTACTAAGTGCTTAGTAAAAAATACTGATTGAATGAACGAATGACAGGTTAAGTATGAGGTGCTTATTATAAACCCAAGTGAAGGCATAAAAGCAAATACATATGGGGTTCTAATAAGAGTTCTGCGTTAGATAAAAGTTTTAAGTAGGGCCAGCGATTTAGCTCAGTGACTTAGGCGCCTGCGTGGCAAGCGCGAGGTTGTGAGTTCGATGCTCGGTATTAAAAAAAAAAAAAGTAAATAATTGAGGATATTCTCTCAGAGATCACATAGGATAAAAACAGGGTATTTTTTTAAAATCAAAATGTCATTTACTGACCTGAGTAGCAGAAGGGAAACTCGGGGAAAGCTCCTGCCTCGACCCCCTTCCTAGGGTCCCAACATCTTTATGGAGTCGTGGGAGGAGTAAAACAGGCCCAGGGGACAAGCTTGACCCTGGAACCGCCTTATTTTCCGCGGGCTTCCGCGCACAGGGACCCCACGCACCTCTAGGGGATCCATCCTGGGGGGCGGCGACCCTCTTAGTGAGCGGCGTGCGCTTGGGTCCGCCAGTCTGGGTCTGCAGCCCGTAGGAGAACTGCGGCGGATCGTTCCAGCCGCGCTCCTTGTTGCCTGCAGAGACGAGGGGAAATGTAAAGCGAGACCAGGACTCTGCCGCCGAAGGTTATATTGGGGTTCATGGAGACAAACTGTGCGCCCCCACCCCGACAGTCGCGCTCTAACCGAGCTCTCACCCGGCTTCACGTAAAGCTCCGCCATCTCCACTTCCGCACCGCCAGCAGGGCAGCGCGTCACTTCCGGGGCGGCCTCTCTACTCCCCCGGCCGGCGCGGCGGTTTGGGACTCTATAGAGATTGGCCAGTGCTTCGCAACAGCTGCCGTCAGCAAGACTCTGTCCACCTCTTTTCTATGGGACTAGATATCTCCTTCAGCTAATAGTCTATGGGGTCATGATCACAAGGCACCAAAGCGAGTATGTTTTTCCAAGGAGCTTGTGCGCCTAAAGCCCTAGCCCAATCTCAGGCTCCTTGTTCTAAAGTGCAAATTCAAGCCAAAAAGCTCCTGCTCTGTGTATGTTTCTCTGGGATCTAGCAAACCCCGGCTTCTGGAGCCTCACCTCTGTCCACTGCCCTCTAGGCTCGCTAACTAGTTCTCATCTTCCTTCAATACTTACATGTTAGCTCTTCAGGAAGTCTTCTGTAATGCTTTAGGGCCACTTTTAAGTGTCACCCGAGCTACCACAACCCTTTGAAACTTTCTAGTTGTCCTACATATTTTCTACCTCATTTGTTTTCTGTTCACCTCTTCAGTAATAGGTGTCTCAAGTGCTTTCCCAATACTTGGCTTAACGCCTCGCAGAGACCTTAGAAATGTTGAATAAATGAGGTTAGACTTCCATCACATCCACACTGTCATGCGCCTAGAGGCAGCCACCAAAGCCGAACACACACCTCAGGCAGGTTGTTCGTCCCAATCCTATTCCAGGACCAATATACTCACACCTAGTGAGGTCACTGAGGGATTTTTATTTGCACTGATTTTACTATAAAGTGTTGCTGAGGTAGAGCCAATTGCCCAGGGCTGGATGGGGCAAGGAACACCAGGATCCAAGGAAAGGAAAGAGGATCCAGGGGCCTAAGTGGTAGTGTAGGTCCTCTCAGTCATTGATATAAATAACAAATTGGGAAATAAATAACAGATCAGGAGCAGGAGCAGGAAGATAGGTGAGAGGGTGCAGGCCCCTGGGGAATAGAGGGGTATAGAATTGGGCATGGAGTCAGAGCTTCCTTCACCAGCCCTCTAATATCACTTTAGGGCATATGGAGGAGAGAGGGTTTCAGCCTAAAGGCATCAAGAAAAGAGAAGACACCCCGCTTTCGAGGGGCTGCCCCTGCACCCCCAACCCCTCCTTTGAGTAGGGGGAGAGGCAGGGGACCTCCTGGGGAGTCCATGGAGCTGGTCCGCTTGAGTCGCAGGCGGGAACGGGCCTGAGCACCCCAAGCCTTGCCTCGAGCTGCAGAGGCCACAAGACACTTCTGGTACTGAACCTAGGGAGAAGGGGAACATGAGGATCTGGCTACTCTCTGCTCCTGGATTCTTCAAAAGCTTCTGCAGGATAGGAAGCTGGCCAAAAGCTGGTAGAAAGCTGTCTGATACAAGGCTGATGGTACATCAGCAGACCCTACAGCATTCCCAGATAGCTCAACACATAAAACACAGAACTTTGCATTTACTGAGCACTTAAGGAGGGCTAGACACTTTGTCCTTTGTACAACAATTTAAGTTTATCCAGTTATTTATGAGGTGATATTATCCCCAGTTTGCAAATGAGAGTATTGAGACTCAGAAAACATGACTTACCCAAGGTCACAGCCACAAAATAGTAGACTTGTCATTCAAACCTCGTTTTATCTGATTGTAAAGCCTATACCCTTAACTTCATCTACCACTAAGCTGCCTCTGTTCCATCTCTCACTGGAGTGGACTAGTTCCCTGGCAAAGTAGATATAATAGGCAGTACAACTGTCCCAATTATCTCTCATTTGAACTACTCAAAGAGGGATCCTAAATCACTTCCCTGCCTAATTTGTGTGTCTTCAAAATCTTTCACATTTACTGTAGCATAAGTGGTTGTCCTAATCCACAAACCTGACTTCACTGTCCTGCTCAAAATCCTTCAATGGTTCCCAGTGTCTCAGGACAAAATGAACTTACCACTCTAAGGTTCTCCATCACCAGGTTCCTGCCTTCTTCTCTCATTACATCTTCCCTACACACCACATACACTAGATTCTTTCAGATACTCTAATCTACTCTCTCATGCTCACAGCTGTGCTTGGCATGCTTACCCTACTCCCCTTCACCTGGTTACCTTTCTCTTGGGGCCTTTTAATTTTCTATCACCTCTTACAGGTAGCCTTCCTGACCCTTGAAAGGGCATCTCTTTCATCATCTTGTGGTGTACAACTTCCTGTTGTGTTTCTGCTTTATCCTAAGTGCTCTGTAAAGGCAAAAGCTGTACCTTCTACACTGCTGAATTCCCAGGGTCAAGTATTGTACATATAGTATATACTCCTATTTGCTCAATGAGTAAATGAACTGAACTAATGCAGCTTAAGCAGTGCACGTTTAAATGACCACAGATGTCAAGAAATAACCTAATGAGACAATTAGGAAAGATAATGCCAGTCATATAGGCATAGCCCCTCACAACTACATGTGCATGCTGAAATGTATATATAAACCTTGTCAGTGATCCTTATGCTCTAAGAAAACCATGCATAGCAATTATTATATAAAATGTCCTGGCCTTTAAATATTGGGATATAACCAAAACTGACTAAAAACTGAATGAGGCCCAAAATACTTGTGAACCAGTGAGTGCTAGGATAACTGGCTTGTGATTTGTAGAGAAGCTGCCAATCTCGAGCTCAGTTCTTAGTACACAGCAGCGGAAAAGCAATTCCACCCCTCCCACCCACCTATCCCCACCCCCTAACTCACCATACAAGCAGCCTGCACAGCTTCAGAGAGTCCCCCAGCATGGGGCTGGCACCAGAAGGCTGCACACTGGAAGCTCTGACGGCCAAGGTCAGCAATGAGGCCAAATGTGTGTGGGTCACGGCCAACACCAATAAAGGTCACAAGGCGTACAGGGCACTGCCACAGTGGCTCCTCTTCTGCACTGGCTTCTGCCTGCCCACATCACACCTAGTCACTAGTGGCCCAAGCACAGGCTAGACCCACTCTTCCAGCAACAATGGCCCCCTCAGCATCCCAGCTCACCCTCCACAGTCCCCAACTTCATCCTTTTGTGGTACCTGAATAGGATGTGCAGTCATGACAGAGTCAGATACGCTGAGCATGGCGGGGACCCAGGTGTTTCTGTCCCCCCGGGTGGTGAGGGTACCAATGGCCTCGTTCAGCACATCCATGCCTACAGGGACATGCCCACTATGGTATCTCCCAGCAATTAAAAAAAAGGAGTCTGTAAAGAATATCTAGGTCCCCTTCTCACTGACTTGGGATTCAGAAAGAATGGGAAGAGGATAACAGAGACTGGGCTTAAAATTCTAAATTGGGAAAGCTAGTACATCCAAGGCTATGTACAGCCAGGGGAAGACTCAGACAAACGGTGATCAACCCCACCTCACCCACCTTCTCCTTGATTTATGTCATCCTACCCATCCAGCTGCCCCCACACCGTCCTCACCCATGGCTTTGGTGACTGGCAGGATCCCCATGTACAATGCCTCATACTTCTGAGCAGCCTGGCTTACTGCATCCAGCAGCTCCGCTGAAATATACACACCAAGTTGGCCAGGAACGCCCTCGGTTCCCCCTTTTCCCACCATTCTGAATGGGCCAGACCCAGGCCAGAACTGCTGTACTAGAAGAAAGCCCAGGGATACCTCTAATTCAGGGCTTGGGATCCCTTGGCTCAGATCCTTGGGCTAAGACACATCTCAAGGGAAGTGTTAAATAACCAGAAAACACCTTTTTCCACTTCTCTCTCCCATCTTTCTCCAAAGCAGCTACAAGTGCAGCAACTCCCTCCTCATACCTTGTCGAGGAAGGTCTTCAGGGGAGATGGGGTCTGGGGAGCAGCAAGCACCATCACCACTGATCCCAACTCGTTCTGACAAGATCTAAAACACAATGTGGTCAGCATAAGGCCCAGGGTAGGGGGAGGAAGTCAACCACCCCAGAAGCTTCACTCCTAGCTCCATACCCACATTCCCTGCCCTACCTCTGGCCCTTACCTGGGCACAAAGCCCATGTAGAGCACTTGCAATGGCCTTGGCAGGAACATCACAGTGAAATACATGACACTTGAGCATACAGCTGTCTTTGTCACCCGCCACAAAAGCAAAGTCCCTGGCAGAGGCAGAAATGGGGTTGTAGACCTGGTTAGGGACAGGGACCTATAATGCCTAAAAGGGGCTTTTAAAGTCAACCTAGGGGACAAGGTAAGAGTGGGGTAGAGAGGTCAGAGCTGGGGTTCAAGGTACATGGTTGTCACATACCTGTCACTGTTCCAGAAGCATGTGGGAGCACAGGAGAGAATCAGCCCAGTCTCTCAGCATCTCCCCTATCTGTCCCTGCAGAGCTGGGCCCACCCTCCCCAATCAGGGCCAGACCAGGCAGGGGAGGCAGTGCTGGGTTCATATCAGGATCTGTGTCCAGGGGTTCAAGTACAAGGGATCAGCATCAGTGGGTATCACAGCCTTCACGGGGAGGGAGAAGCAGCTCTTCCTTGGGGGATACAGAAGTCCTCACCGGCCCTTGGAGCTGCCCACGCCCCATACACGGATGTGCACCAGAGGCTGACAGTGGATCAGACTGTGGTCCAGGGGATTCACCAGACTCATGGCATCTTTCTTTAGAATCATCAACATGTCCTGGCCCTGTCGAGCACAGAGATCAGATAAAGATGACTGCCATGGAGAACAGGCAGTTCGGGGACAACTGTGTCTCCTGCTTCATACACTGAACCCCACGTGGGGCAAAACAACTCACCTCACCCCAAGCACCACCTGGGGGCTGACTCCGGTTGCGTGTCTGGGCCAGCTGCTGGATACAGTTATTGACTGCAATACTGCTCTTCCCTGGTGCCAGGTCCTCTTCCGGTACCTCTACCCAACCCAGAGAGCGAACTGCAAAGCACTGACAAGTTGGGGAAAGGGACAGAAACAAGTACAGGTGGAACAGGTTATCAAATGCCCAAGGCTCCACCCATACAAATGGTAATCCCTCCCTTCACCCCTGATCATCTCTGCTCAGCCCAGCTGCATCCCTCATCTTTCCATTGGAATTTCCCAATATTCTAGGTCCCCAGTACCTGAGCCCCAAATCATTACCTTAGCCCCTGGCTCCAGAGTCTGGATATAGGATTCTTCACCATACCAGGTCAGAGAATTACTAGAACAGAGAACACAGCTTGTGAGGACCACACTTCCTATAGTAAGGGCAATGGTGAGGCCCAGGCTATAATCAGCACAGGGCTTGGGAGGTCACCCAAAATACAACTTCACAAATATAAAATCTGAGCAGTGTAGAACACAGGAAATATTAAATTATGTAAATATATGGCCTGACATTTGAGGGAAAATTCAGGACACAGGACCCAGACCCTGGGCCAGTACAAATGTGTAGCAGCATCCAAAATGTGGATGAGAGCAGAGCCCAAAACTGGGATGAGACTCAAGAACATAGGATAGGATATTCCACAGAACCTAAGATAATGGCCAAAGTTTAGAACATGATAGGTCTGGACTACAATATGGAAAAAAAAAAATGTAGCTAATGACAAGAACTTAGAACGAAGGCCAAAACTAAGAATCAAGAAGGTAGGACAAAGCCAAAAGCACAGAACGGGGCCCAGAATGGGAGAATCCAGAACCTGAGCTGAAAAACAGACTGCAGGTCCAGTGTTTTGTTGTTTTTTTAGAGGGTTTCATTATGCAGTTCAGGCTGGCCTTGAACTCACCGTGTAGCCCAGGATAGCCTCAAACTTGTGATCCTCCTGCCTCTGTCTCATGAGTGCTGGGATTATAGGTGTGCACCACCACACCCAGCTCAGAGCTGCATTTTTGAGTGTTATGGAACCCCAAGCCTTTCATTTCACCTGGGCATTCCTGTTACCTCCGGTCCAATGAGCTCTCCAGGCTGGAGAAAGATCTTCCTTTGGGGGGTCGAAGTTCCCAAACCCCCTTCGGGCCCTGCAGAGTAGGAGTTAGTCAGTGTAGAAGGAGGCCTAGGTCCACACTCCTTGCACCTGAGCTCAGGTCCTGCTCCTTGCACTTCACCTACCATGCCTGGGTCCTCTGCATCTCCTAGTTCCCAGGCTGGGCGCTGCCACTGGGTGCTACCGCTGGGTACATGCCAATAGTAAGTACCTGCAGCATCACGAATCTTCCTCCAGCCAGGGGGCAGGCCTGGCTCCCCCTCCAGACTCTGGTCCCCCCACAAGTCATCTATAGGAACAAGACATTGCAGAGGAGGTGCATATTATTCCTGATTTCAGAACACCTCGTCATTACCCTCCCACCATTTCCGAGGGGTAGCACTTAGGCTAAAACTTTAGGCTCCCCAATCTTAAAAGACTGCAAGATCAGGGTTTATGTGTCCCCTCGTCCTCACACCGAGACGAACCCTCTACCCTGTCTTTGAGTCTCGGGGCTAGTGCCTTTCTCCCGCATCTGCATCTCCCCTCAACCCCTAGACCTCCCATAAGGCCCTTCAGTGCACACCGTCGCAGTTAACCAGAATGATGGCCAGCATGTAATCCTTGCCCAGCATAGCCCCGCCGCGTCCCTGCCGGCCACAGCCGGCCAGCACTCTTTGCCCAGCGCGACCTCCGGAGCTGCTGCGCCTGCAAGCCCAGCCTCTCTGCGCCGGAGATGGTCAAGCCAACTGGCGCCGCACAAACACTGGGTAGGCCAGTGGCCCACTCGCGGGCGGAAAGGGGCGGGCCTGAGCAGCACCGCCCGTCAAGGTGGGAGGGGTGCCTGAAGCCTCGAGTGGGTGCGTGTTTCCGTGCGTCGGGCTATGGGAGCAGCACAGACGCCAGCCAAATCGCTGACCCACCGCGCAGCTATGAGCTCAGCAGCCAGCGGAAAATCAGCAAGACGAACGTGCACCGCGCGCACTCGCGCACCAGTGAGATCATCGCGGAGCCATTTGCGCGCGCACACGCAGCCCAGAACGCTACAGGAAGGTCACGTGAAAGTATCTGCGGAAAAAAAGAGATGACAGCTTGTGCTTGGTGGCTAGGAAAATGCCCCACCCTTTCCAGAAATGCCCCGGAAGTGCCTTCGCCCTCAGTAAAGATGGCTGTGGCATTTGGCAGGAGGAAGGTGGATCTGCGCCTGCGCAACAAGTTCGGCGGGGAAGATGGCGGATGACAAGGTGAGTGAATGTGAGTTGGACTTATGTCGGGGTGGGTCTTTACACTTCACGGCCTTTTTAGTTTTAAGGAGGACTTTTTAATTTGGGAATATGACTCAGGCGTTGGGATACCCCTTGTTTTACCTGTGCTCTATTGACTATTTTGGTGGTGAAGGGTGGCGTGAGGGCAGTTTTAGGTGAAGCGGGCTGTGCAGAGCATTGCTTCCCAGGTGTTCTCTCCTGGCAACCATTACGATGCCCAGTTACTAGCGCACACGCAAACATTCACCCTTATCACCTAGAGGTAGCGTTTCTAGTCCACAGGCACACTCATACCACCTTCAAAGACTCCCTTGCTCTTAAGTTCATACTTACATGCGATCAGAATCACTCATTTAGTCATACTTCTGCCGACAGTCATTCCTTATTACTTCTAATTGCTCCCAGTCAGTTTGGGATGGCCTTGGGAATAAAGGGAGAAAGCCCTAGCAGAAACAAGGGTAACTCCAGTTGTCTAGGGAACTGCTTTAGTCCATTATTCTTGATCTTGAAGCGCAGCATCACCCACACAGTTTACTAAGTTCCTTCGAGTCCCTGTGGCAGGAGCTGGGACACAGCAGGCAGGATAGTCTAATGGCCATTTGCAGAGATCTCATAGTTCCTCAGCATTGCTTCCCTCAGAAGGTCTCCTAGCCTAATTGAAGGTATCTACTACCTTCCCTACACACTGCTTGGTATATGAACGTCTGTAGAGGTCGTCACGGATTACAGATGCAAATTCCATCTGTTAGCCTCTCCTTGGTCTCCATGTGAATTCTGTGCTTTGTAATGCTTTTTTTTTTTTTTTTTTTTTTTTTTTTTTTTTTTTTTTTTTTTACTACTGCCATCTCAAGAAGATTTATAGAAAGATATTTCTCAGACCCACACTCTTCTCAACTCCCAACCTCATGGAAATGAGCAGGGGCCAGGTTTGGGTGAGTCTATTGATCCATCCTCTCCCTTGTCCTAGGATTCTCTGCCCAAGCTTAAGGACCTGGCATTTCTCAAGAACCAGCTGGAACGCCTGCAGCAGAGAGTGGAAGATGAAGTCAACAGTGGTGTAGGACAGGTAGGGGCTGTCCTACCACTTGCCTTGTTTCATTGCCCAGCTTGCTTTGAGAATATTGAATAGGTGGTAGCAATTTATTCACCAGATGGTTACTGAGGGCGTGTTCTTAGTCACCCCCAGGAAAATTTCCCTAAGAACGTAGTGCTTGAACTAAAATCTTAAGTAGGGTGCAACTAAGATAGGGGTTAGTCAGTGTAGCAGCATGGCAAGAATAAACTTTCCAGGCAGATGGAACAACATATGTGCAGGTAGCAGCATTATAAGCATGACATGAAGAAAGAAGGTCAGTTTGGCTGCAGTATGGGGAGGGGGTTCCTGACATCCAGGAAATGAGGCTAGACTTCCTAGGGGAAGTTTGATCTGGCCTTCTAACAGTAGAATTCCAAGGTCGAAACCTTCTGATTCCAGAATTTTTTTTTTCTTTTTTGAGACAGGGTCTTGCTGTAGTTCAGGGTGGTCTTGAACTCACTGTGTAACCCATTCTGGCCTTGCACTTTCACAAGTTCTGCCTCAGCCTCCTGAGTGTTGGGATTACAGGTGTGTACCACCACACCCAGCATGACTCCAAGATTCTGAGACTATTATCAGCACGCCTCTGAGTTCTTTTTCTCACTCCAGACACTTGAGAAAATCTTGAGTGAAAATACCACAGCTGTCCAGAATGAGGAGGAGCAAGTAATATAATTTGCCGAGCCCAGCTTGAGTAGTTCTTGGGTTGAGAAAGGAGAGAGCCTGCCTGAGTTTGTTTCTGTGTCTTCCTCTGCAGGATGGCTCACTCTTGTCCTCCCCATTCCTCAAGGGATTCCTAGCCGGCTATGTGGTGGCCAAATTGAGGGCATCAGCAGTACTGGGTTTTGCGATGGGTACCTGCACTGGCATCTATGCAGCTCAGGCATATGCTTTGCCCAACGTGGAGAAGACAATAAGGGACTATTTCCGATCACTGCGCAAGGGGCCTGACTAGCTCCAGATTCCATGGAGGAAGAAGGATGAGCAACTGGGTCTTTTGACCACAGACACTCTGTCTAGCTTCCCCAGCTGTCATCCATCTGTCCTCCCACCTTCATCTTTGCTTTTTTTCTGCAGAGGCTGTACAGTGGCTTGTCAGCCTGTACCCTGGATTTGTTCCCTCCCTGGCTCCATGGCACTGACCCCAAGACTATGGTTCACCTGCCTCTTCCTCTTCTACCCCTAACTGTGGAATGTGCAGCTGACTCTGATCTTCAATGTTCTCTCTGGCGATGTACCACAACTCCTTCCTCTTGGGAGCTGACTGTATAACTTGATTACTCTCAAATAAGTCCTAATCCCTTTATTGCTTGCTAGCTACACAGGCCACGGGGGTCTTATTGGGGCATGAGTATAGAGGAGGGGGGTGTATCAGGCCTTGGCCGTCACAGGCAGGCCCGTTGGACCCTGATGCTACTCCTATCCACTGCTATGTATGGTGCCCATGCTCCGCTGTTGGCACTGTGCCACGTGGATGGCCGCATACCCTTCCATCCCTCCTCAGCTGTGCTGCTCACTGAGCTGACCAAGCTACTGTTATGCGCCTTCTCCCTCTTGGTGGGCTGGCAAGCATGGCCTGCAGGGGGCCCACCCTGGCGTCAAGCTGCTCCTTTTGCACTATCAGCCCTGCTCTATGGCGCCAACAACAACCTGGTGATCTATCTACAACGTTACATGGACCCCAGCACCTACCAGGTACTAAGCAATCTCAAGATTGGAAGCACAGCCCTATTGTACTGCCTCTGCCTCCAGCGCCGCCTCTCTGCACGCCAGGGGTTGGCACTATTGCTACTGATGATCGCAGGGACCTGTTATGCAGTGGGTGGCCTTCAAGACTCTGTGAACACTCTTACAGAGCCCCCGCCAGCAGCTGTCACCAGCACCATGGCCCTGCATGTCACTCCCCTGGGACTGCTGCTCCTCATCCTGTACTGCTTCATCTCAGGCTTGTCCTCCGTATACACAGAGCTGGTCATGAAGCGACAGCGGCTACCCCTGGCACTGCAGAACATCTTCCTCTACACTTTTGGTGTGCTCCTGAACCTGGGTCTGCATGCAGGCAGTGGTCCTGGGCCAGGTCTCCTGGAGGGTTTCTCAGGATGGGGAGCGCTCGTGGTGCTCAGCCAGGCACTCAATGGGCTGCTCATGTCAGCTGTCATGAAGCATGGCAGCAGCATCACACGCCTCTTTGTTGTGTCCTGTTCACTGGTGGTCAATGCAGTGCTTTCAGCAGCCCTGCTTCGACTGCAGCTCACAGCCACCTTCTTCCTGGCCACACTGCTCATTGGCCTGTCTGTACGCCTGTACTATGGCAGCCACTAGCCCCTGACCATCTCCAGTCATTTTCTTATCCTATAGATTGGGTGCCATCACTAAAGACACCTCCCAGGCCTCTCTTCAATAGTCCTGTAACAAGTGCCTTGTGAGAAAAGCTGGGAAAGGGAGAGCAGCCACATTAGTCTCTGGAGGCGGTGGGTGAAGGGATATCCCTGGGAGACATCAAGGGTGAGTTAAGAAAACTTAAACTTTCCCACTATACCCCCAAGTTCTTCCAGACTAAACCCCATCTCTGATGTGGGAGCCCCGTATCTTATCCTGTGTGAACATAGTTACTCAAAGTAGGGTGTAGGCAGCAGGTGGCTTTTCTTGCCTGGCAGAACCACTACCCCTGGGCATGGTACTGGCTGCTTCAGCCCAGTCTTGGTGCATGACTTCCCCCAAGGAATATTCACTTCCCACTCATGCAGGAAGGCTCAATTGCCACAAATAGTACAACCATCACCCAGGCCATTCTGCCAAGCTTCCCCATCTCCAGTAGTGCCCTCCCCACAGTACTGCTTCCCACACCCAGCCTTTGGTCTGGAGACTCCAGAGGGGGCTGGGACTTGACTTGTCTCAGGGAATGTTTTCCCGGGCCTTGGTTTAAGCCTACACTCCTGAGCCCTCTTAAAGCTCTCTGCCACCTCTAAGTATCTTGGGAGGTACCATCTTCCCACTGTGGAGCCTGCCCCTACCTAGTGGTGTCCCAACTCTCTGCTGTCTGGAGAGGCTCTGGGCAGTGACCTACCTGGACCAGGTACAGGAAACTTCTATAGCTCAATCAGTGTCTCTTTAACTGCATAAGCAATAAAGTCTTAATAAAGTGTTCTAGGGTATAGGTGCCTCCTATAACTGGTCACTATTGTCCTGTGTCTTTTATGTTTTACATCTTCCTGAAACATCATATTTATTCCCCCGGTCTCCTGAGTATCTTAATTATGTAATGTTAGGAGGAAATGTTTTCTTTCAGCAACTGTTGCCAGTGTCATCATTTCTTTTGGGAACTCTATGGAGCTAAGACTATTCCTTGTCATAGAGCTTTTGAAATTTCCCTGAAGCACAAAACTTGGGCCATTGAGAATGAAGTCTGGAAAATAGAAGTTACTGGGCCCAGCAAAACAAACTAGACTAAGTCAGAAAAATTAAGACTGTGAATCTGGTTTTGATTCTCATTTCCTCTTATTCCCTTGCTAGTAATTCCTGTGGTAATGTGCCCTTTGAAATCATGGCCAGAGGAATGCCAGGCCCTATTTCCATAGAATACCTGGTGTGCTTGTCAAAGTAAGAGTTCTAGGGTAGGCACACTCAGTGGTAGAACAAATGCTTAGCATGCAAAGGCCCTGCCTGGTTGCATTCCCAGTGCCAAAAAAGTGTCAGGCCTATCCCAGACCTATTGAAACAGAATCTTCGGGAGTGGGTTTTGGGGTTTTTTGTTTTTCCTAAGGTCACTTTGTAATTCTTATGCCAAGTGAAGCTTATAAATCACTACTATTGGTGATGTACAGCTATAGACAACTTGATTTTAAAATTCTAACTCGGTTAACCATCCTTAGATTTAATCTCGTAGCTTCATTTGCCTTATCGCTGAAGTGAAGATCAAATATTACCTAAGTATGTTGACTTTAGTTTTGACAAAATACCTGAAAAGGTAAAGTATAGGAAATAATGTATGTCAAGTACTTAGCAGGAACCAGCACAGTGAGATGTGGTTAGTAATGGAATTGATTACCTATAATGAGGTTCTACTTCATTGTCATGTCCCACCCTCCTCCTTTCTAGGACTCCCAAGAATGAGGAGGAAGGAAACTGTCCTTAAAAGATTCCAGATCACCAGGTTTCTCTCCCGGGCAGGGACCCAGTGTGCCAGGCTCACTTGCACACTGCTGAAGCCGAAGCTGCTGGTTCTGGGCTTGGAGCTCCTGGTTCTGTGAGGCCAGATCAATGGTGTCTCGCAGGACACTAGCTAGGAGGCTGCGAAGATGGTGCTCTGTGGTTGTGGCCTTCTCCTGCCAAAGCCCCTGCCAGGCTCGAAATACCTGTGAATATAGATTCACAGATGCCTGTCAACCAGCCAACCTTGGCACCAGCTCAGGGCCTGCCATCTGTCCCCACTCACCTGTAGCATGTGGCATGTCTGAGCACGAGTGGCCTGTACATGCAGGTCACAGAAGGCTGCCAGGTCCTGCTCTGCCATGTCCCTCTCTGCCTGGAGGGCCTCCACCTGGAGCCTTAGCACTGTTTGCTTCCGGAGCCATCTCTGTCTCTCTTCATAGAACTTCAGAGGTGATTCATACCCGTTGTTAAGTGCCAGGTGTATGCTACACTCTTTTATAAACACTTTATGTGTATTTTATTCAGTAGCAACTAACTATGGGGTAGTTGCCATTTTACAGATTTGGAAAGTGGATCGGGTGTGTGTGTGTGTGTGTGTGACCTAGTTTGCCCACATTCCCATGGTTAGAAGGGAACAGAGATGGCACATATGTTTCAACAGTCCCCCAGCATCCTTGGGGTGAAATCCAAACCCAGAGATGCAGTACACTTGCTTCAGCCTCTCCTATACACTTGTATTCAGGACATTTTGTAGTTCCCAGAGCTTATTTTATCATTGCTTCCCTCTACACCTTTCCTCATAGTTTGTTGGTTTGTACTAGGAATGGAACTCACGACCTCACACTTGCCAGGCAGGTGCTTGTCACAGTTTTATCCTCTCTGAGAGCATACACACCACTCCATCTACTCCCCACCACAGTTTGTTTCTTAATTTGGTAAAACAAATTCTATTTACTGGATGTCTCTGTGGCGAACATTGACCCCCCCCCCCTTGCAGGGCTGAGTCTAATTTCTCTTGGCTGATTTATGTTTGTCCTCAAAGTCTTAGCCTAATGCCATCCCTGATCCATTCCAGCCTGGGTGACATAATCTTTGTTCCCATCAGCCCCCAGGTCTCCTGCCACAGTATGCAGCACTGACAGCTGCTCCTCTATCCCCTAAAAGGTTGTGAGAGCCATGAGATGCTATGGACCAGTGAGTTGTGATTGGGGATGGATCCTAGTCCCCTACTCACTCTTCTCACCTGCTCTTCAGTCATTGGGCCTTTGATCTGTTCACCTGAAACCTCCTCTTGTCCCATATGCTTCAGCTCCTCTTGAATCCAAATTTGGTGCTGCTCTTGCAGTCTTTGCCTCTGGGCCTGGGTCAGGATGAACTGCAGGGCCACATCTGGGGCCTGGCAGGCCTAGATAGTGTCAGTCTAGGTTCAGCCAAGTTCATATATACTTAGCTTTGGAACACAGGGCTCAGCTTTTCCAAAAGAACCTCATTTTCGGGGATGCTACCAGAACTATGTCCAGGACCTTACTGGCCTTGAGGAACCTATAGCCTGGGCACAGACTCAGGACCCCATGGGTGGAGTAAGAAGCCCATATACTATCTGCCCATAGTATAACAAAGGCCCTAAGGTTCCCATAACCCTAATCCAACCCATGAAAAAAACAGCCTTTGCTGCAGCTTCTCTCATAGGGATCCTGTAGGCCTTCAAGTCCTTTACTGCTAGAAGCTCCATGTTCCTCTCTAATTTCAAAGTGGAGAAAGCAGGAAGCAGGTTAGCTGGTCTCTGGGACTTCTCACTCCCTACAACAGTTTTTAGTCACATCTGGGGTATATGAAGTATTACCTGTTCCTCAGAGTGCCTGAGAGAATGCTTTTGGTGGAGCCTAGGCCCTGGAGATGCTGTTCTTCCTGCCACTAGAGGAAAATAATCATACCAACAGTGGAGGGGACCCTCATACACACAGCCTCCAAGTTCCAGACCCATCTTGGCATTCTTTTTTGGCATTCTTTCTTCAGACCTAGGTTATAGCTTGTTGCTGAATCTGTCACGCTGACACTGTGTTAGGAATGGCAATTCCACACCTTTCCTCCCAGAACACTTTAAGTTAATCTCAGCGATTTGGAATGGTACCAGGTGCCCAGCCCATTGTTAGGTGTACAACCTCTGGCAGTTAACTAGCCTTTTGAGTCTTCATGTTCTTTATAAAACAGAGATGATAAACATTGTGGAGAATATGAAATGAAGTAATGGCCTAAAGTACTTGCTCAATAACTGAGAGTCATGCCTAATTCTTCAAACCCACAGCTGTAAACACAGTTTATACATTATGAAAAGGAAGGTGAACAACCAAGAAAGTCAGGGGTTTAACCACCCTACAGCAAATCATAAAGACAGCATCCCTTTCTGCTCTGGAAAGGCCATGCCTAAGAGAATAAAAGAGTGCTGGATTAGGAGTTGAAGGGTTTTAGTGTGATTGTACCTCTACTGCCTCTGATTATATTCATAACTCAGCCTCAGTTTTCTCACCTGACAAGTGAGAGCAATGTCGTCTCTTCTGCTCACAGTATTTCCATGGCTTGCCTTGGACCTTGAAAACAGAGTCCAAATGACTCAATAGATTTATAAAGCCCTGCCTGGGCTGGCCCCTACTTCCCTTTCCAGTCCTTCTCCCCTGATTATCTCCTCAAACTCTACTCTGCAGGAAATTAAGCTAATTTCAGTCTCCCAGAGACATCAAGTACTCATTCACCACTTAGTCTTTCCCTGTTATTCTTTCTTCCGAGAACATTCTTCACTCATCTTTGCTAACCCATAAGGAATCACTTCCTGCATGAAGTCTTCCTTTGTCTCTTGCCCAGCTAACCCCAGCCCTAATAGAAGCAGGTGTTTATAAGGCTTTTACAGTGCTGATCTTGTGTTGTAATTGTTTCTTTCCAGAAGGTTATAAATGCCACAAGGACAGGAAATGTTTAAGGCTGACATGGCACTATGTCCAGCACATAATAGTTGGTCAGTAAATGCTATGGAGTCAATAAATCAATTAACAAATGGAATGCTCCATAAACAGGAGGGGAAGGCCAACATAAATAGAGGTCCTATGAGGTTGGATGAGAAGACCTACCTTCGACTCTGGGAGCTCTTCCACCTCAGCTCTGGCCCCTTTGGGTACTGGGCTTCTTGGGTACTGGCCCAAGGCTTTTACCACCTATAGAAAAAAGCTCAGAGTGGGCCCTGGTCATTGCTGGTTCAGAAGCCCCCAAGCCTCCCCTTGCTGACCTGTAGCTCTTGGAGTGCCCTGCCCATTTGGCTAAGCCTTTCCTCCGTCAAGGTGTGCCCAAGGAGGCCTGAACGCAGGGTCTTTAGGCCAGCACGGCGGGCCTGGGCCTCTTCTGTTGCATTCCACAGGATAGGCCTGATTTGTTTCACTTGCATCCTTCTTTCTGAGGCCCCCAGCAGAGCACCCTGAAGCAAACTCAGGGAGCTACCTGTAAGGGGAGACTCAGTGGATTTTTTCTTCCTATGAACTCCAGAGCACACTGCCTGTAATATTTTAAAATTCTATTAACATTTATCATTCATCAAAATAACTTTTATTAGACTTTCACATATGTTTGAGCACTGTGCTGAAGCTATTTGTGGATTAACTGTTTTTATTTACAGCCTGCCTCCCTCATGTTTTCTAGATGAGACAGCTGAAGTGTGGAGAGGTCAAGCAACTTATTGATGAGTGGCAAAATTGACACTCAAGCCTAGTTCTGTCTGATACTAAAGCCTGTGCTCTTAATTATGTTGCCAAATTGGCCTATGGGTAAACACATGTCTGCCCATCACCTCTTTATCCAGAAGAGTGAACTGCTCCATCTTGTCTCATTCCATAGAACCAGGCATAGGATGAGGTCTGGGAACTTACTGGCCCAATGAAGATGTGTTTGTTGATTTTGGAGTTGTTAGAGATTAGATTTTTTAAAAACCC
This sequence comes from Dolichotis patagonum, assembly GCA_004027295.1. Classification (NCBI taxonomy): domain Eukaryota; kingdom Metazoa; phylum Chordata; class Mammalia; order Rodentia; family Caviidae; genus Dolichotis; species Dolichotis patagonum. The sequence continues at coordinate 119,600 of PVJX010000664.1, forward strand.
TTATGGAAAATTTTAAAGGTATTAAAAGTATTAAAAATGTATCAAATATATAGTATCAGTCAGGTTCAACTTTGACCACCTCTCCAAACCCCTGATGTAATATTGTTTCAGAGTATAGGCTTTTTTTTTTTTTTTTTTTACCAGGGATCGAACTCATGACCTTGTGCTTGCAAGGCGAGCACTTATTCCATAGAACCAGGCATAGGATGAGGTCTGGGAAATTACTGGCCCAATGATTTAGCTGCTGAGCTAAATCTCCAGCCCCCAGAGTACAGGCTTTTAATGAAATGTAAAAATAAGTAAGTCTTTTTTGTTGTTGTTTTTTGAAACAGGGTCTTGCTATGTAATTCAAGCTGGCTTTGAACTCTTGACAGTCCTGCCTCAGCCTCCCGAGTGCTAGGTTTACAAATGTGTGTCCCCACAACCAGCTAATGGGACCTTTCTGAATTCTGGCCTTCCCTGGGAGTCATGCTCTCTCTTTGGGCTGGGATTGGGCAGGGGCTGGTGGGGTGATAGGATGAAGCAGTTCTAAGGCCTCATCCTAGAAAGTAGTGATAGCAAACCTTCCAATGATATAAACACCTCACGGTGGCATGTGTATCATAGGTTCACCATCTCTATCCTAGAGCTTCCCAAAGGACCCCAAATCCTTGCCCCTCCCAGCTACCTTGGGGATCCAGGCGAAGGAGTAGACCACCATAGTTGTTTCCTTCTAGGAGCTTTGAGACAATCCAAGGCAGAGAACCCTCCATGTCCTCACCAATAACCTCACCAGCCAATACTCGCAGCAAGGGGCAGTGTCTGTCAAAGGAAGGGAAGAAGAAGGCCATCCACTGATAAGCAGGGAAAGAAACTGAGAAGAATCACACTCTGATGGGAAGATTGACTACTTCCAACGTCTTCTGTACATCACCAGACAGGTTTGAAACCTTGATAGATCTTTGTTACTTTTATTTAAAATTTAGAAAAGTAATATATTATCATGGTGCAAAATTATATATATGAAAGGGACTTGTATCAGAATATATAAAGAGCTCTTACAACTCATGAGCAAAAAGACAAATAATCCAGTGTCAAATAGGTAAAGGGCTGAATACAGTAGGCTAAGCACAAGCAGGAAGTGTAGGATAAGGCGGTATAAATGGCCTAAGCATAACAGGAGGGGCCCAACAAAGCTGATGTGCAGAGACCTAGAGAATTTTTATTTTTATTGTTACTCTACCTTCAGTCTTTTTTACTTCTCTTTTATCTCTTTTTTTATTTTCTTTAGTTTTCTTCTTTTAAAAAAGTTTTGAAATATTTGGCCCCATGCATTTAAAGACTTCTATATGGAGTCACTGGCTAGCCCATGAGATAAGAGAATGAAGAGTTCAGTGACCACATAGAATATAATTTTTAAAAGTTGTTTGGAAAAAATGACTAAACAAACATATGGCAGCCCACAATAAGCAACAAGTCTCGAAGAGTTGGAAGAATCTGATTCCTACAGGAACCATATTGTAATATCCTAAAGGAACAAAGACTTATAAGTGATGAATATGAAAAATACAATCTTACAAAAAATATGAAGCTGTGTGTAGTGGCACATGCCTGTAATCCCAGCACTTAGGAGGCTGAAGCATGAGAATCACTAGGAGCTCCAAACTGTGAGTTTGAGGGCAGCCTGGGCTATATAAGCAAATTCAAAGCCAGCCTGTGTATATAGCCTCTCTGTCTCAAAAAAACAAAACAAAACAAAAAACTAGAGAAGGTAAAAAGGAAATCAATATGGATGTTGCAAAAAGTCAAACACAAAAAGGGCAATCAAGGAATAAAAGAGATATGTTATATAAAAACAATAGCAAAATGGCAGTTCTTGCTTATCAGTAATTAAAATCCTCAATTAAAAGGCAGGGTTCGGGAGAATCAATTTTTTAAAAGCCCATACTATGTCCATATACTGTCTACAAGAAACTCACTTTAAATCCAAAGACACAAATAAGTTAAAAGTAAAAGGATGAAAAAAGATATACCATGCAAATAACAACCAAAAGAGGCTGTGTAACTATATAAACATTAGACCAAATATAATTTAAACCAGCCTCCCAAGTCCTGAGATTACAAGTGTGCCCACCATCCCTGGCTGGGAACATCTTTAGAAATGAAAAAAATCAGTGACTGTTTCGGGCTAAGAGGAAGCAGAATGGGAAATGCCTCAAAAAGAAAAAAAAAAACATGTTTCCTTTTTGGAGTTAGGAAAATGTTCTAAAACTATTGATAAAATAATCCTGAGATGTTCTAAATTTAGTTACTGGACAGAGAATGGAGGAGAGCAAAAGATAAGAGTTGATTTTTAACGGGTAGCTTTGTGATACATCAATAATGAGAAAAAAACAAAGCAGCTCCACATTTCTGTCCTATATGATGAAGATTAACCATCAAGGCTCTGTCACATTCAGCTTGCAAACCAAGCTTTGCAACCAAGCAAAAAGCAACAAGCACTTCCCTTATAGACTAGCCTTCTATGGTCACTGGAGTTTAGCATTGTCCTGCCCTCTTATCTACAATGTAAGCAACTTATGCTTTCTCCTCCCCAGAGGTTCATTTAAAATACCCTGGCTTCTCAGATCTGGTGAACATTTTACAACTACTATCTTCCTGTGCTATTGGTGGCTCAGAAAATTTCTTCCAGAATAGGTCTTTTTATTTTAAGCTAACATCTGTAACATATCAATGATCCTCTTTAGTTCTGATATCTCTTAATTTTTACTTAACATTAGTGCTGTGAGCAACACATAATTTTGTGAATATATTTAAGAGCCATTTAGCTTATTCTTTTTTTTTTTTTTGGTCCTTTTGAGACAGTGTCTTCCTATGCAGTTCAGGCTGTCCTTGAGCTCATTTTGGTAGCCCACATTGGTCTTGAAGTTGCAATGATCCTCAGCCTCCCAAGTGCCGGGATTATAGGCATGCACCACCATGCCCACATTTTAAGAGAGCAAACTTTAATTATATTTCAACATAACTAGCTATTTTTTAAACGAGCAATCTCACCCAATAAAAAAGAGAAGTGAAAGAAAACAGTGGAATAGCCTGGAATCTGGGATAGTTTTTCCTCTATTTTTTCTTTCTCCATTTTGTTTTTAGGCATTTCTAAATTTGACAATGTTTAAATGATATTACAAATTTTTCTGATTAATTTGAAATGATTATTTTCTATTCCCACATGATGGAGGAGAGGGATTGTTCTCAGATCCTGGGTTGAACCCAGCGCCTTCATATCATGCTACATCCTCAGACCTTTTGATTTTTTATTTTAAGGTAGGGTCTCATTAAGTTGCTAAATTGCCTAGAGTGGAGTCTATTGTTATCTTTCTGCCTCAGCCCCCAAAGTGCTAGAGTACAGACCTGTGCCACCACACTTGACGCATATTTATTATTTTTGAGCACGGAAAAAAAGGTATAGAGTGAGGCATGATGATACAGTTACTTGGGAAATTTCCAGTCTTGGTTTTTGGATGTTTAGGTTTCTTCCTATTTTGCAGTTTGGTAAAACAGAAGGAATGTAAGTGGCCAGAACTGAATTATAAGTGTAAAAATTAAATAGTAGAAAAACAAAATTCTGAAAAAATCAGACAAAAATGCTTGAAGACACCATTTGCAAAACTGCCTCTAGTACTTTTATCAACTTCTGAAAAAAAAGTGGCTGCAAGTACACCTGTGGAAAGTGGATAGCAGTTCCATAAAATCTCTCCTGTTGCCTTTGACCACATCATTTGCCAACAAAAGGTATTAGCCTAGCCTCCAAGGTGCACTATCATCAGTGACGAGGAAAAGAAGAAAGACTCTGATGTTGCCCTAGGCCAGTGATGGCAAACATTTTAGAGCATGTGTCCTATAGATTCATCACAACAATATTTGCTACCTCCTCTCCTCCCAATAGAATCAGAAAACCAATCAAACTTACAAGGCTCCTGGGAGCTGTAATATCCGCAAAACACCTCGCCACACACCCTGGGTTCCAGAGCCTTCAGGAGGATCAGGTCCAGGACAAGAAATGGTGAGCATCAGCAGACAGCAAGTCCTGTGGAGGATAGGGTAGGCTCAGGCCAAATGTCAGGGGAGGAGGGGTGTGAGGTGCCCTCTTGTGCTCACCTGTCTTCACGTCCTGTAGCTTGCAAGTACAGCTCTGAGGCAGCTCTTGAGTCAGACACCTCAACCTCACTGGCACCTTTCACCACCCTGAAGAACGAGTTTTCTGAGCTCAGCCACTAGGCACCAGGGTTCTGTCCTGACTCCTAGAATCTCCCATGAAAGTGTCCATAGCCTGTAAGAACCATCCCAGAGGCCCTAGTCTCAGAAGACCTCCCTAAAAATCTCTCGTCTTGATGATCTTATTTTTCCTTGTGTAGTCTACTAGGGGTAGGGGCAGGGTAGAAGGTGTTGCTCCCCTTTCACAGATGGAGACTAAAATCCTGCTTAGTGAGGTACTCAAAAGTACCCAGTATGAGAATGGACTGAGTCCATCCCCCATGGGGTTGGGAGGTGGAGTTGAAGAGGTGTAAGTTGAAGAGGTCTAACTGGGGGGAGGGAAGTAAGAGGGCAAGAGTGCAGGAGGGGATCCCAGGAACAGATCCAGGCCCTGTATAACAGCAAGCTCACATCTTCCGTTCTCTGGATGGCAGTGACTAGAAACCTCTAAGGGCCTGGGTTGGGGGTGTCATCTCTGTTCTAAGATAGCATATTCAGACTCCCTTGGTCCCTGACTACTCACAAGCCCAGAGGAGCCACCTCCAGCACGGACAGATCCTCCAGCCCTGGAGAGAGCAGGTCCTGTGTCCTCCCACTGGGGTTGATCTGGGATTTGTAGAAATACACTTGTTTCAAGCTGAGCCTTTCCCCTCTTGTGGAGGACTCTCTCACTAAACAGGGTTTAAGAATTTAGCCATTTCTCAGTCAGGGCAAAAGTGAGCCCAGAGAGGTGAAGAACAGAGACAGGCTGAACCCAACCTCTTCTAGCCACCCTGAGGCCTCAGGCTCTTTGGCAGTGTCACATGGCCCTGCCTCTCATCCCACTCTCCCTCCCTCCCAGGGAGCTCACCTGCACCAGGCTAAGGATGCTGAGCATGCAGTCAGAACGCTGGAGGAGCAGAGCTTCCTCGAACAGCACCTGTAGCAGCTAAGTGAAGAAAGCTGTTCAGTGGGGACAGGGAAAGCTTCAGTGTCGTCCAGCATTTCCCAAGGATGAAGTCTATTCCAGGCCTTGGGAACATGAGCAGATTCATGTCCAGAACAGATTCACAATGAGCCCGACAAATGGGCAAGCGTTTTCAGTGTGACCTAGTATTTGCAGAGCAAGGGCCATGTCGAGGTTCTGAGGCAGCTATTTTGATTTGGGGACATTTTAATAAAGCCTCACAACAAAACCTTCAAGTTTAATATATAATTAGTATTACCAAGAACTGTGAAAATTAGATTTGCTCTTTGCACAGCACCCCTCCCTGACTTTAACTCACCATTCTCAGCTTCTCCCCTCTCCTGACCTTCCAATAGCTATATAAACTGACAATGGCAAAATATCCTTATGGCTCACAGGAGCTCCAAAGAGGGACACCTCATCTGGCTTGGGTGGGCAGGCAGACTCTCCAAAGTCTTCAAGAGACATGTGACCTGGTGGCTCCTTACCTGGGGCACAAGTCGGGGTGCCTCTGTTTCCCGGCCCCGGAGAATCAGGGCTACACTATATCCTCTGCCCACCAAAGCCAAGGTGGACTGGACTCGTGCCAGCAGCTCCTGCTCTGCCTCCTGCAGGGAGAAGTAGGTTCCCTGTGCCAGCCTGTCTTGAGCAGCAGCTAGAGAGCAGTCAGTATCCTGGGATTCAGGGGCCTGAACACTCCATCTTCCTCCCATTTCCATCTCAGATCATCCTACCTGAGCTGCATCGAGGCCCAGGACTCTGTCAAACGTGAAGCGTTGTTCCTGTGGACAGGGCTGGAATCAGCAGTGCCTTCCCCTCCTCCTCTGCCACCCTACCCCATTTACCTGATTCTCTAGAGTCCTCAAAGGAAGCAGGCAAATGCTCTTGGGCTCCTCCAGAAGAAGTACAGGGCTCTGGATCTCCTCAGGACCTGAGAAAGGTGGGCTTCATATCCACTCTCATGAGGGAAACCAAGCTCTAGGATTCCCACATCCTGCCTTCAACATGTTTCTTGGTTTCCCTACCTGCACTGGTCTAGGCCTGCCTATCCCAAAACACTTTCCTGGCTGTATTATCCTTGAGTGTGACTGTCAAGGCTTCTTACCTGATTCCCTCCTGAGCTCCACTTCTACCACCACAGTCAGTGTGGCGAGAGGGCTGGGAGGGACAATGTGGGTCTCTGAGGGAGGCAAAGCTGCCTGGCCCATACCAGCCCCTGTGCTCGGTTCCTCTCCAGACTCCATGGCTTCCCAACCTCTGAGATTCTTCTTAATAATTTATGTCCCTCATCTGAGGGACTGAGGGTGGGGTCAGGTGACTCTATACAGGTAAACTATCAAAATAAATGATAGTCTTCTGTCTTCTGAGAAAATATTTCCTAGTGTTCTTTTTTTCTTTTTTGAAAACTTTCTTTTTTATTTTTGTTTTTTTGAGACAGGGTCTTGCTGTGTAATTCAGGTAGGCTTTGAATTCACTATATAGGCTAGATTGACCTCAAACTTGTGGTAAATGTCCTGCCTCAGGCTTCTGAGTACTAGGACTACAAGTGTGTGCCACCACACCCAACTCTTTTATGAAAACTTTAAAAAACTTTTAAACATAAGTAATAATGCAAAGATTAGTATAATGAACCACCAGGTGCTCAGCTTTAGCAGTTACCAACTTCTGGCAAGTATTATTTCTTCTGTTCCACTCTCCATCCCCAGTGAATTATTTTAAAGTAATTCCCAAACATTCCATTTTATCACTATTTCAGTATGTATTTCTAAAAGGTATCGTTATTTATTTAATTTCTTTTTGAGGTTAAGTCATATACCATAAAATGTACCCATTTAAAGTGCGATTCAACCAGACATGGTGGCACACACCTGTAATCCAGTATTCAGGAGGCAGATGCAGGAGACACACTATGCATTCAAGGCCAGCCTGGACTACATAGTGAGTTCAAGACCAGTCTGAACTACATACTAAGACCCTTTCAACAAAGATAAATAAAAAAATAAAGTGTGATTCAGTGTTTGACAGTATATGCATAGATATGTGCAGCTACCACCACTGTTAATTTTATTACATTGCCATCATCTATGAAGAAACTTGAAGCCAAGCATGATGATGCATGCTTGTAATCCCAGTACTCTATAAGGCTGAGGCAGGAGGATAGCAAGTTTGAGTCCAGCTTATGCAACTTAATGAGACTGTATCTCAAAATAAAAATTAAAAAAGATTGGGAACGTAGCTCAGGGTCAAGGCCCTGGGTTCAGTCCCCAGTACATAAAAATATTCTCTAAAAGGGACTTGAGGGATGAGGATGTGCAAGTGGTACATCGTAGATCAGTGGTAGAGTACCTGTCTAGCAGGTGCAAGGCCCTGGGTTCAATCACTATCACTGCCAAGAAAGAAAAAAGGAAAGAGGAAGAAGGAAGGGGAAGAGGAAAAATTTGAGTCCCTTTCATTGTCTTCAATTCCTTAACCCAACCTGTCTTAGTTACTTTTCACTAGTCGCTGAAACAAAATACCTGATGCCCAAAGTTGGGAAAGGAAAGGTTTATTTCTTACAGTTTTTGGAGGGTTTAGTCCATACTCAGTTGGCTCCAAGGCAGGGTGGCATGGCGGGGCCGCAGTTCATGGCGGCTGCAAACAGCAAGCCGAAACCGGCAAGAGAGAGACGCACCTTCTTCCTGCCATTACATCACATCCTGGCTCCATCCCCTAGGAGGGTGTAGCACTGACACCATCAATCCAAGCACTAGACAATGAACCAGTCACAAATGTACAATGCAAATACATAAGGCCTGGGGCCACCGACATAAACCGTGACACAACCCCACCCACCACAATCCTCAGTCCTAAGCCCCCTACTTATCTACTTTTGTGTCTGCAGATTTGCCTGTTTTAGACATTTCTTATAAATGGAATTATATTCTGTTTGGTCTTTTGTGTCTGGCTTCTTTCACTTAGCATAGCATTTTCAATGTTTAGCTGTGTTGCAACTTCTCTTCCTGTGGCTGGTTAATATTCCATGTAGGTTGCTGCAACCAACTACCCGGAATTGGGTTATATTTCACAATAAAAGGTGTGGTCTTCCACCAGAATATCTCACTTCATTCAGGAAGCCTTAGGCTTTGTTGACTCTAATTGGCTGCTTGTATCTTTTGGGTGTTCCCAGTACTCCATTAGGTTTGATAATTCACTAGAACAACTCACAGAACTCAGGAAACCATCATGACTACTGTGTCTGACATTAATTTTCTAAAAGCAACTGGCTTGGTGTACTAGTATTCAGTTTAATTTGGAAGGGGAGTAGTTTTTTTTTGTGGTTGTTTTTTAAGGGGAGTAGTTTGTTATATGGTGTCACTATGTAGTTCATGTACTCTATGTAGCCCAGGCTAACCTTGAACTTGCAACAGTCCTCTTGCATCAGCCTTTTAAGTGCTGGTATTAATGCAGTATGCCACTCTGTTTGGTTCTTCAGTTTAATTCTAACACTAAATACCTATATCTCATTGTCCAGAGTTTTTATTGATATTTCATAATGTAGGCATGATCAGTTAAATCATTAGTGGTTATATAACTGAATTTGACTCTCCAAAAGTTTGAGGAAAAGGACTGACAATTCCAGCCCCTAATCACATAGTGGCATGTCTGACATTTAGCCTTTTCCATCCTGTAGCTATCTAGCTATCCAGCCTGGAATCACCATGCTGGGCAGCAAGGTGGCCTTGGACTGACTCAATTTTCCCTCCTTTCTTATGTATAGTTCTCAAAAATAATTATAGAATGAACATGGGGGGAAATGAATGATCTGGGAATGAATGCAACATCCTGTAATATGAAGGGACTGGCCAGAACTATCTGTGCTCTGTTCCACTTCCCCCTAGAAATAGGATGTTCTTCAGTGCTCTATCTCAGCAACTTGTTGCTTCCCCTGGGTTATGGAACCTAGGGTAGTTTCTATCCTGAGTTCCTCAGCTGTGGTACAAGCGGGGCACGCACAGACAATATCTTATCCATCTAGACAACTTTCCTCAGCCTTGGTAGGAACTGGCTTGCAATGAATCCTAGGCCTCTGTTGTCCCTTGTTGCCTATCTCTAAGTAATAACCCTGCTTCATGTAACTTGTGTGCAGGTTCTGTCTCACCAGACTAAGTCAAATTGGTAACAAGTACATAGTAAAACAGCTTTGTCACTTAATTAATATAACAGAGAGATTTCCATTACTCAGGGAATTCCAGAAGGTTTTGAAACCCCATGAAATGGGGACAAATTATTATATCACTGTAATGGCTGATTGATTGTGTCAACTTGAGAAATTTAGAAGCTTAACTAAATCGGCTCAGCAAAACACAGTACCTTTTGTTTCAATTACTTAATAGTATTTTTTGCATTTCAACTCCCATTGAGTATGCAAAGCCTAGCCAAAATAAATGTCTATTGCTGTCAGGACCCATTTGTAGCCCCCCAGCACTATCCTCATTAGTTCAATACAATCTACCAAACTTGCCGTGCTTGTAGGAGGAAGCTTGAGTTCAAGCCAAGCCCAAGCAACTTAAGTGGCTTAAAAAGACCTTGCCTTAAAATTAACAACAACAACAACAACAAAAAACACCCAAAAAACAAAAAAATGAAACCGGGCTTTGGATGTATTTCAGGGCAAAGGCCCTGAGTTCAATCTTTAGTACAGAAAATAAAGAGTAATCTAACAGCTATGTGGCAGTTCCTTCTCTCTGGGGACAGTGCAATATATTCAGTCTTATTCTTTTTCTTTCTTTCTCTCTCCCCTTACTGGCATTTTGTACCTCAGAGGATGAAAGGTGATATATCTAGATCTCTACTTTGCTGCCATATTCTACATCTACTCCTTGGATCATGGATCCAATGGCCACCTCAAGTCAATATCCTGAGAAATTCACTTCCAATTCTGGAAGATTGTTCTTCTCTTGGACATCAGTATGTTCTACTTTAATGCATCCCTCAAATTGCTATGGTGATTTTCACAGTGCATCAGGCTAATAGACTAGTTTTCCATTACCCTGCTACCTGACAATATGAGCAGACCATTGTCCTTCATCAACAAGTAGGTAAAAACAAATAGGTAAAAATGCAGGAGAAAACAGTGTGCAATTCAACTTACTGAGCTGATTGGTTTTTACCTTCTTGCATCAGAATGGTGGTCTCCCAAGAAAGCTTCTGTGTATTCACTCAGAACCACACCATTATAAATCAGCATCTCTTCACTGGTCAACAGAGAGCTATTTAGCTGGGTGTGGTGGTGTACTCCTAGAATCCCAGCACTCGTGAGGTTGAAGCAGAAGGATTACCATGAGTCCAAGGCCTGCCTAACCTACATAGTGATATCCTGTCTCAAAAAAACAAAAAAATGAAGAAAAAATTTTAAAATAACTGTTCATATGACACTGTCCAAGTGACAATAGACTTTAGCAGCTTTTCAGGTGGTTTCAGTCAGTTTTACAGGAAGAAAAATCTATCTTTTGGTAACATGGTGAGCAGAATATTTCCTTGTACCTCTCCAGTAATATGTTCCTATACAAACCATTTTTATTTTGTTATGGAACTCTTCTGGATACTTTGCTTTCCATTAGAGAGCTTCCTCCCACACCTCTCAAAATATTATGTATATATCATGTACAAGATTATTTTATGTCTTTCAGCTACAGGGGCAATTTTATTTTATGTCTAATAGCATGCTAGTAATTTCCTCCCAAATGAAAAGTCTCTGGTTGGAAGTCCTAGCAGGTATCACAGTGGAGCTCTTAGGTTCTCATGATAGGCACCAGCCTGTACTTCACAAGTAGCTATTGTTGTACATTGAATTTGTCTCTATCAATATTTCAGTACCTATTTTACATTGATTTAAATTAATGCCTTGTTTGGGCAGCCATAATTAGCCCATTAGTTCTCATTTTTGTATCCAATTAATAATTGCCTAAAGAGTGGATTTACATGCCTTCTGTTTTATACTACTAGGGAGAACATCCCCTAGTTGGATACAATATCTCCTTATATATTCAATAATCCAATATCCCCATAATACATTCAGCTAAAAGACATGCTGTTCATACATAAATTTGGCTCAAACATAGCAATTTTAACCCCAAAGTTACACCTTGGCTTCATTAACCCTTGCATCTCTAACTACGGTCTCCTGGGGTCTTCACCAGCGTATTTTAGGTTTGCTTTGTTTTGTTTTGTTGTTGTGGTACTGGGGATTGAACCCAGGGCCTTTGCACTAAGTTACAACCCTAACCCTTTTTTAAAATTTGTTTGTTTTGTTTTTGTATTTATTGGTGTTTTGTTTTTTGTTTTTTGTTTTGATACCAGGGATCGAACTCACGACCTTGCGCTTGCCAGGCAGGCACTTAAGCCACTGAGCTAAATCCCCAGCCTATTGTTTTTATTTTTGAGATTGTCTCCCTAAATCACTAAGTTGCCCTGGAATGGCTTGAACTTGTGATCTTCCTGCCTCAGCTTCTCAGCTTTCTGGGATTACAGGCATAATGCTAGGTATGGGAAGTGGTCCTCATTTTGACATAATATTCATTTACTTAAACCATGCAATTAAAGAAGATAGAATCACTCCTGGTCAAATATTCCACTTTCATCTTTTAGTCCCATCAACCATTGCATTTTTATATACAAGTCCCCAACTTAAGTACATTGGAGTTGCAACCATAGATAAGAACAGACCTCGCATCAGGAACATTTCTAGATGGGAACAAATTGCAGAAGTAGCTCAAGTATCTACTGGACATTGTTACAGTTGTGCTACTGTGTGCTTACTGTACAGTGTTTGTGTTTGGTTTTTTACATTGTATGTTTATGTCAAAGGTATATTAAGAGACACTTTGTCAGTCCTGTAATGGAACTCATTTGTTCACTAAGTCTTGCTATAGTCCCAGTTAGGGCGTCACTAAGGGAGCGCTATGGTGCATGCGGCTCCTATGTCTGAGTCCTATGTCTAAGAAACATCTCTCCACTCTGACAGTTTTACTCACTCGTGTACCTAAGGCATGTGTATAGATACAGTTTTGTTGGAAGCCTTAAGGGGTTATATGGTCTGCCATGGTGGTCAAGGGGAAGGTTTGAACCAAGGACTGTAACCCTTTTGTCACTGATTCTTATAGTTATGGTTGTGGGACTATTGCCCCTGCTCACCCAAGGTTAGGTTTCTTGAATCCCCCAAGCAAGAGTGAATAAGTCACTTTCCTTAGAGCTCTTCATTGTTTAGGGGCCAGTAGAGCTAATCTGGCAGAATATTGCATCAGTATTATTCATTCTATTTTCTTAAAAACTGCTCAAAGATTTCCATCTTGTTGAGGTGACTCTCCTCTGTTCGTTTCTCATTCTTTTGAGAGTCCGTCTTGTACATTTCCTTTTAGAAATGGCTCTGAGGCTAGTGATTATACCTCAAGTTAGTCAGATTCTAAACATCCCAACCTCAGACTCTTCCCCAATTTATGCATTCAGTAGAAACATGGGACTGGAGGCTGTAGCTCAAACTGTCCAGAATATCAGCTTGATTTTTTTTCTCTCTCTTTGAAACAGGGTCTCGCTATGCAGTTTAGGCTGGCCTTGAACTCACAGTGATCTTTCTGCCTCAGCATTCTGAGCACTGGGATTATAGGCATGTGCCACCATGCCCAGCTATTTTTTTTTTTTTTTTGAGACAGGGTCTTGGTATGCATTTCAGGTTGGCCTTGAACTCACTATGTATCCCAGGCTGACCTTAAATTCCCAAGAATCCTCCTGCCCAGTCCCCTGAGTGCTGGGATCATAGGTGTATGTCGCCCTACCCATCTCCAGCTTTTCTCATCTTTACTGTCATTTTAGCTATTACAAGTAATAATAACCAAGGGATTTTATGTTTAGTTTTTGTCTTGTTATTTTACATTTTCTTATGCGTCCACTAACCCAACTTCCTACAAATTGGACGCAGTTACTCCTGAATTCCACATATCTATCTCTGGTAACTGATCACAGCACAGCCATTGTTCCATATTATAGGTTGCAACCCACCCAGGATTTAAATTCCTCATTCTCTTTCTTTTCTTTCTCTCCACGAACCACATACAGTAGTCATTCCTTATTCACAGTTTCACTACCCATTGTTTACTTACTTGGGTCAGAAAACAATAAGTGGAAAATTCTGAAAATAACTCGTAAGTTTCAAATTGCACATTGGTGTGCATAGCATTATGAAATTTAGTGCAACTCCATCTTGTTCTATCCAGGATATGAATCACTCCGTTGCTCAGCATATCCACAGAGTATATACTATTGTCTGTTAGTCACTTAGAAGCTGTCTTGGTTACCAAATCTATTGTCATGGTATTGCAGTGGTTGTATTTACCTACTGTATGTTATTATTATTGTTCCATTTTATCATTAGTTACTGTAGCTAATCTTTTACTGCACTTCATTTATAAACTAAACTTTCTCATAGTTATATATAGGGGAAAAAAACCTGATAGTATAAACAGGGTTCAGTACCACCTGCTGTCTCAGGCACCCACTGAAGGTTTTGGAACATATACCCTAAAGATAAGGGGGTACTACTGCATTTCAGAGTTAAAACAGAGTTGCTCTAGCAAATTCCACTTCTCCTGACACCAATCGCAATGACTTCTTACACCAATAATCCATAGTTGGACCAAATTTTACAAGATAACAAGCATGGCCTGCATAAGACTGCCCTCACTTTAGACCTGAGCCAGAAGCTCAGTACACCCTTACTGCTGACCCAGGAGACACAAATTTAGAAATTCTTACTACCCTTTCAAGTAAATGATTTACTAGAAGAATGTATCATAAAATTAAAAATTTAGTTTATCACAGAATTCAGGATTATGATATGTGTTGTTACAGTTTTGTTGAAGGAACGTATACAAATCTGAACAAACCAAAGGAAGAGAAACAACCTCTCAGAGCCTAGGGACACTGTCTGGTCAAATTCTTTGTTACCCAAGAGTGAATATGCAGTTTGTTTATTCATTCACTTGACGAACATTTGGGTTGATTCTACCATTTGACTAATATGAATAATGCTGCTATAAGCTTTTTGGAAAAGTTTTATGTGGACATATGCTTTTATTTCTCTTAGACTGTGGAGTGGGGTTTCTGGGTCATATGTTATTTTATGTTCAACTTCTTTTTCTTTTCTTTTTTTGGGGGGAGGGTACTGGGGATCAAACTCATGACCTTGTGCTTGCCAGGCAGGTGCTTGGGCCACTGAGCTAAATCTCTGGCCCAACTTTTTCTTTTTCTTTTTCCAACTTTTTCTTTTTAAAAGAAGAATTTTATATTTGTGCTACTGGGCATTGAATCCAGAGCCTCCACATTGAATTACATCCCTAATCCTTTTTTGCATTTTACTTTAAGACAGGGTCTCACTAAGATAATGTGGGCACAAGCCTCCTGTCTCAGTCCCCAAGAGTGCTGAGATTATAGGCATACTAACCATGCCTGGCTTAAAGGAGGATATTCTTTATTAAAAAGAAACCAGGGAAATACTACCAATTAGGTTGAGATGTGAAAAATGAGTAGAAGGATGAAAGAAACACTTTTCATCTTTAGACATTTAGAAAACTGCACATATAACAAAGCTGTCTTTTTTAGATACCATTAATTTTCATTGTTTATAAAAATTAAACATAATTTTTTATGTTTAAGAATAAATTTAAATATGCTTTTAAGCTTAATTTTTGTTATAACAACAACAAAAAAAAGAACTATTTTTTTTCTTGGTACTGGGAATCGAACTCAGGACCTTGCCCTTGCCAGGCAGGTGCTGTGCCACCGAGCTATAGCCCTGGCAAAAGAACTATTTTTTATCTTTGGAAAAGTCAGAATTTTTTGTTTGTTTGTTTTTGTCTTGCTGAGACAAGGTTTCAGTATACAGTTCAGATAGGCCTTAAATTCACTTTGTAGCCCAGGCTGGTCTCAAACTCACTGCAATCTTCCTGCCTCAGCTTCCTAAGTGCTGGAATTACAAATGTGTGCCACCATCCCTGGCCAGAGAATTTTATTTTTTGGTGGTAGTGGGGATTGAACTCAGGGCTTTGTGCATGCTAGACAAATTCTCTAGCCATGTGGCCACACCTCCAGCCACATGGTCAGAGTTTTTGAAGTACAATGAAAAGTTGTTTAACTTTTGGAAAATTTGAAATACTTAAAAATAACCAGTAGCTGTAGTGCATCCAACCAGGACAAAGCAACACATATTTTTAAATTATTTTTTGTTGTTGTTTTGGTTGTACAGTATGAATATGCTTCACTATCCTAAAAGTTATATTTTGGTTTTGTTTTTGGGGGGTTACTGGGGATCAAACTCATGACTTTGTGCTTACCAGGCAGGTGCTTGTGCCACTGAGCTAAATTTCTGGCCCTTAAAAGTTATAGTTTGTAAAATACAGTTTAATCTTAGATGATGTGCTCCTTTGCAGTGCCTTACTGTTGTCATTCTTGCCTAAATTCCATAAGAGATAGTAAATTGATGCAGGAAGCTGAACTAACTATAGACTGACAGTAAGCACCAATGAAACACTGCTTTGTTGAGTAAAATCTGATCATCTGATCAGGTTCTTATGTTCACTTTGTTGCCAAAAATAGATTGCAATAAAACCATAATAAAAATGTAGAAGAATGTTTACTTTTAAAAATAAATGTTTAAAACCACAGATGTTGAATTTTCAATTTAAAAATCTGTTTCATCCTGTGATTGTTTGCACACTTACTAGTTCTTTTGTACATTTATATTTGTGTATTATTAGAACCTGGTTTCATCCCTGTAGAACCAAAATAAATTTCATTGGACCACAGGAGGGGCTAGCAGCACAGGGGGAATCAGAGACTCTGTGGTGAGCACCCACAGAGAAATCCAGGTGGCTGAGCCTATCCCTACACCACAGCAACCATTGTGGGAGGAACCAGGGAAAATATTTTTTCTCTTCTTTCTCTTTTTTTTTCTTTTTCTCTTCTTCTTTACATTTTTTCATTTTTTCTTTCTCTTTTCCTTCTATCTTTCATTCTTTTTTCTCACTTTTTTTCCTTCTTTTCTCTCTTTCTAAATGGCTAGGGTAATCTCAAGTCATAGGAAACTAATCACATCCCCCAAACACAGGGACCACACACAGATAATCCCTTGAATACTCCTCCATCCTTTTTCTTTCTATCTCCATCTATAGTTTCCCAAACCTTGCATGACCATATTTTGTCCTCCATCTTTGTTTCTACTTCCTTGTCAGTTATCTTTGTTTTATATACTATCCTCCTTAAATATCCCCACCATAGGGTGTAACCACTCCACCAAGGGGAAACACTTTGCATACAATCTCCTAATTTACGATTTGTTATGTTATATAGCTATAGATTTTGCTCCTATGGTCTAAAGTACAAAATCAATAGTTACCACAATCTGTCAGTTTCTAAACTGTGCTTGATGCTATCGTTAATGGTGATTTTACTACTTTAGTTAGGATGTCATATCTGTTATAATGAGTTGTTCTCCCTTCTGTAAATATACTGTGAAGTTCTGAAGTAATAACCTAACCACAGCCCTGCAGCAAAGGACTGAAGACTGAGCCAGTCACCAACACCCCACCTTAAACAATTAAGAAACTAAGATCTCAGGAGAGACACAAACCAAGAACCTCCTACACAAAGAAGACATTCCTGAAGAACAGACTTTGCCTAGTGAGGCCTTGATACCAGTGATATAGCTAACTACTACAAAAACTCACAAGGATCACCACATAAAACAAAATAAATATTTTTTGAAATAGAAAATGACATGAAGAAGCAAAGTACAATCTCAAACATCCAGCCCACCCAGAACAAATCCAGGAGGTATCAACACCAAAGAAATTGGAAGACAAACACATGAAATTTCTGAAGTGATAGCAACTGAAGTAAAGAAACAAATCCATGAGTCTATAGAGGAAATCAGATCAGAAATAAACTCTCAGGTAAAAAAAGAAATGCCAACATTTATACATGAAATATTCAGAAAAATCTAGAGGAGAGATAGATTAAAAAAAAAGAAGAAGAAGATAGGAACAGGATGGAAACCATGAAAGATCAATATAGGAAAGAAATAGAATGCATGAAACAGATTCAATAGATATTCAGGAAATTAAAAATTCCATTGAAAGCTTGCAAAACCGCTTGAACAAAACTGGTAGTGGACTTTCAGACACTGAAGACAGGACTGAGGCTAGAGATGATGAAAAGAAAGGTCTCTGGAAAATAACAAAAGATCAGGAAATAATTCAACAGTTGCAAGATGACACACACAAAATAAAGAATAACTGGTATCAATGAAAAAGCAGGCAGTAACACAAATGACATAAAAAAACTATTTTCAGAAGTAATAGCAAAAATATTACCCAAGCATGAGAAAGAAATCTGACCTATGGATAAATGAGGCATATAGAACCCCAATTAACCATAACCAAAATAAATCAACACTCAGACATATAATACTCAAGATTGCAGAAATTCAGCACAAGAACAGAATATTAAAAGCTGTTAGAGAAAAGAAACAGATCACCTCTAAAGGAAAGCCCATTTGAATCACAGCAGACTTAACACAAACACTCAAGTCAAGAAGAGCTTGGGGTAAAGTATTTCAAGTTCTAAAAGAAAGCAATTTCCATTTTAGATTGATGTACCCTGCAAAACTATCTTTCAAAATTAATGGAGAAGACATGACAAAGACCAACTGAAAAAAATTCATAACCACCAAAGCAACACTACAAAGCATACTTAAAAATATCCTAGACAAAGATAATAACAAACACCATTCCAAGAACAACAACAGAAAGAAACTACCAAGCAGGGCAAACAAACAGAAAGGAAAATAAGGGCACCTACAGCAGGAAAATAACATGACAAAGACAAGCTGATACATATAGTTATAACCATTAATGTAAATTCCTCAATTCACCAATCAAACTGGCTGATTAGATCAAGAAACAAGATCCAACAATATACTGCATACAGAAACATATTTAACTAAAAAAGAAATAGACTGAAAGTCAAAGGATGGAAAACAATCTTGAATGCAACAGGAGTCCAGAAAAAAGCAGGTGTAGCTATTCTCTTTGGAGACAACATGAACTTCAAACCATGAATGATAAAAAGTCACAAAGTCACTACATACTTGTTAGGAGGAAAAAATCCAAGAGGAAGAGATAACAATTATAAGTACACCCAGGGGTTTAGCTCAGTGACACAAGTGCCTGCCTGGCAAGTGCAAGGTCATGAGTTCAATCCGTGGTACAAAAAACCTTATAAGTATGTATGCATGCAGCAAATATGGGAACACCCAACTATATAAGGCAAATATTAATAAACATGAAAAATCAAATAAGCAATAAAACAATGGTAGAGGGAAACTGATAGCAGTGAATTCCCATATCAGGAAAACAGAATGAGCACAAATAAACAACCTAATGTTGCATCTCAAACTTCTAGAAAAACAACAGCGAGTCAAGCCCAAAGTCCACAGAAAGGAGGAAATTATAAAGATTACAGCAGAAATTAACACAACCGAGACTAAGAAAACAATACAAAGAATTAATGAATCAGAATTGGTTCTTTGAAAGAATAAATAAAATTGATAAATCCTTAGCCAACCTTATCAAAAAAAGGAAAGAAAAAACACAAATTCATGTAATAAGTAATGAAACATGTGAAATCAGATTCTGTACAGATTCTGTACAGAAGATCATCAATATTTACTTTGACAACCTTTACTCACATAGGATGTAAAACAGAAAAGAAATGCACAGGTTTCCAGATATGCATGAATTATCAAAGCTGAATCAAGAAGATATAAAAATTCTGAATAACTCAATATCAGCTAATGAAATCACAAACATAACCAAAAGTTTAAAAACAACAAAGAAAAGCCCAGGCCCTGATGGATTTATGCCTGAATTCTACAAGAAATTTAAAGAATATGTAATACCAATACTCCTCAAACTCTTTCATGAAATTGAAGGGAGAGCAATATTCCTCAGCTCATTCCTGAAGCAAGTATTACCCTGATACCAAAACCCAACAAAGACCCAACAAAGAAAGAAAACTACAGGCCAATCTCCATAATGAACATAGATGAAAAAAATCTTCTATAAGATACTAGTAAATAGAATGCAGCAAATCATCAAGAAGATTATACACCATGAGCAAGCGGGACTCATCCCAGGATTGCAGCAAAAGTTCAACATTACATGAATCAAAAAATGTAATTCACCATATCAACAGAGCCAAAGACAAAAATCACATGATCATCTCAATAGATACAGAAAAAGCTTTTGATAAAGCCCAGGACTCATTCATGATAAAAACTCTACAGATAATTATAATAAATGGTATTTACCTCAATATGATAAAAGTGATCTGTGACAAACGCACAACCAACATCATGCTAAATGTATTTTTTTTTTTAAATCCGTGCCGGGGATCGAACTCACGACGGAGTGCTTGCAAGGCAGGTGCTTATGCTGCTGAGCTAGATCCCCAGCTCCCATCATGCTAAATGGACAAAAACTGAAAGCTTTTACACTAAAATTGGGAACAAGACAAGAATTTCCACTATCATCACTCCTTTCTCTTACCACCATCTTATGATCTGTTAGTATCTGAGTATTTTTTATCTCTGATATCAGTTATGGTTATGTGTATGGGTATATATATGTGTGGGTTTGTGTTTAAGTCCAACAGCAGGGGCCAGGCCTCTATGCTCCCAGTAGCTGAAATGACAATAATGTCTATACCTCTCAACTTCAATAGCCACAGGCACAGGCTATACTCAAGCTGATTTCTCATCTGGTAAATAAGGTTATTTAGAACAGAAAAAAAGTTAGTCTCAAAACATCTCATTTATCTTACTTATCATAGTGATTTGTAAGTGTTTACAGTTTTATTTTCTCCCTTTGGGTTTTCTAAAAATGAGGTGAAATTCACATTACATATAATTCAGCATTTTATTTTATTTAGTTTATTCAGCTTTTTGAAACAGGGCCTCGCTATGCAGCGCAGGCTGGTCTTGAACTTGCAATGATCCTCCTGCCTCAGCCTCCTGAGTGCTGGAATTACAGGCATGCTCCATCACACCCAGCTCAATTCAGCATTTTAAAGCATATAATTCAGTAGCACTTAGTATATTCACACTTCTGTACAATCATCGCTTCTCTCTGGTTCCAAAACTTTTTCATCATCTCAAAATACACATCATCCCCATTAAGTAATCATTTCCTACTTTCTCCTCCCTTCCTGGGGTAATCACTAATCAGCTTTCTGAGTGGTTCTTCTAGATATATTACAGGAAGTAAATCAAACAATATTGACTTTAGTGTCTAGTTTTTTTCACTTAGCATTGATTTTAGGGGTTTAAGTAGTGACATGTATCACAGTTTTGTTCCTTTTTTGCGTGAATTATATATATAATCTCACAGTTTACTTAACCATAACTTTTTGATCGACATTTGGGTTGTTTTCACCTTTCGCTTCTTATGAATAATGCTTCCATAAATATTGTATTTGTATGCAAATTTCTGTATGGATATATGTTTAAATTCCCTTTCCAAGGAATGGAATTAAGTGTAACTGGTAAGTATACACTTAAAGTTTTGAGGAACTACCAGATTGTCTCCAGAGATGCTGAATTATTTTGCCTTTCCTTCAGGAAAGTATGAAGGTCCTTATTTCTCCATATGCATACCAACACATTTTAAGAGCAATACCGGGAATTGAACACAGGGCCTTCACACTGAGCTACATCCCCAGCCCTTTTTTTATTTTTTTGAAAGAGAGTCTAAGTTGTTAAGTTGCCCAGGTTGAGCTTAAATTTATGATTTTCCTGCCTCAGCCTCTCAGAGTTCTGGGATTACAGTTAAATTTTCAGAATTATATTGAATTTGTAGACTGCTTTGAGTCATGCTGCCATCTTAAGGATATTGGGTCTTCCAGTCTATGAACATGACTGTCCTTCCATTTATTTAGGTTTTCTTTTCTTTCCACAATATTTTTTTTCTCTTTTTTTGGTACTGGGGATCAAACTCACAACTTCGTGCTTAACAGGCAAGCACTTAAACCACTGCACTAAATCCCTAGCCCTAATGTCTTTCCACAATATTTTCTATCTTTCATTGTACAAATATTTTACTCCTTTGGTAATTTTATTTCTTTCTGGATAGCATTGTAAGTAGAAATAAAATTTTTGTTGGATTTTTCATTGCTATTGTGAAAAACACAACAAAAAACCTTATTTTTTGACAGTACTGGGCATCGAACCCAGGACCTTCATATTGAACTATATCCTATGCCCCCTTTAAATTTTTTATTATTTTAAATTTCATTTATTTATACTGTGGTACTGGAGAATGAAGCAAGGTTTTTTTCTTGGAGCTATATCCCCAACCATTTTTATTTTGAGACAGAGACTTGTGAAGTTGCCTAGGATGGGCTCTAACTTGAAATCCTCCTGCCTTAGCCTCCGAGAGTCCTGGGATTACAAGCATCTTCCACTATGCCTTGTCAATATGACTGATTTTTATCATGTACTCTGTGTTTATCATATACTCTGAAACTGCTGAACATATTTATTATATCTATAAGTATTTTTTTATTTTTGTGGATTCTATGAGATTTTCTGCATACTGTATAAGATCTGTAATTTGCAGATACTATACAGTTTTACTTTTTGCTTTCTAATTTGGATGTTTTTTCTTTCTTTTTCCTACCTAATTGCACTGGTTAAGACTTCCAGTATAATAGTGAATAGTGCCATACTTCCAAAATTGCTATACAGTTTTAATGCAATAGCAATCAAAATTCCAACAGCATATTTCACAGAATTAGAGAAAACAATCCTCAAATTCATTTGGAACCAGAAGAGACCTAGAATAGTAAAGGCAATTCTGGGCAACCAAGGCAAGACAGGAGGCATCACAATCTCTGACTTGAAATTATACTACAAATAAAAAAAGAAATTATACCTCAAATCTACTGTAATAAAAACAACATGATACTGAAAAATAAAACTGAGGACCAATGGAACAGACTAGAAGATGCAGAAACAACTCCACACTCACTAGCTACCTTTTCTTTGATAAAGGTGCTAAACATGTTCACTGGAAGAAAGATAGCCTCTTCAATAAATGATGCTGGGAAAACTCTCTTTCCACATGCTAAAGATTAAAACTAGACCCATGTCTATCATCATGCACTAAACTACAATAAAAATGGATCAAAGATTTAACTATTAAAACCAAAGCACTAAATCTACTGGAAGATAGAACAGGTAGAACTCTTTAAGACATTGGCATAGGTAAAGACTTTAGGAACAAAACACAAACTGCAAGAGAAATATTACACAGAATCAACAACTGGGATCTCATCAGATTAAAAAGCTTTCGTACAGCAGGACAAACCATCAACAGAATGAAGAGACAACCTACAGTGTGGGAAAAAGATTTGAGTATTCTCAAAGGAGCACTATCTAGAACATATAAAGAACACAAAAATATCAGACCCTCCCAAACAGATTTAAAGACCCAATCCAAAAATGGGTATCTGAAATGAATAGACACTTCTTATATGAAGAAGTGGAAATGGCAAATAAATATATGAAAAGATGTTCAACATCATTGGTTATCTAAGAAATGCAAATTAAAACAATGCTGAGATTCCATCTCACCCCAGAAAGAATGGCTATTAACAAGAAACCAATCAATAACAAATGCCGCTGGGGCTGTTGGGGAAAACAGTACCCTTCTTCACTGTTGGTGGGAGTGCAGACTGGTACAACCACTGTGCCATCAGTGTGGAGATTCCTCAAAAAACTAGGGGGGGCTCTATTCTTCTTGGTATCTTCCTGAAAGAATTAAAAGCATCATACCATAGCGATATATGCACACCTGTATTTAAAGCAGCACAATTTGTAATAGCTAAATCTTGGAAACAGCCCAAATGCCCATAAATGGATGACCCAATAAAGAAAATGTGGATATATATATATATATATATATATATATATATAATGGACTACTACTTTTCCATAAAGAAAGATATGCTTGAGATATTCCTAGGTAAATGGATGCACCTTGAGGTCATACTCTTAAGTGAAATAAATTGGACACGTGTAAACACTGCATTGTTTATCTTGTGTGAAAAACTGAAAGTGTAACTAAGGATCAAAATGTATAATAGGTATTATGAAATAGGAAGAAAATGTCCCAATGGGAAGGGGAATTAGGGAGGGCCCAGGGGGAAAGGAAGGAAGAGAAAAGAAAAAAAATGAAGAGAAAAGAAAGAAAAAATGGAAACAAAGCTTTTGCAGATAGGGAGGGGAAGATGAGTTGAAGGAAGGGTAGGAGAATGGGGGAAAAAAAGAATCAAGTTGTATCATGTACAGATAACAAATTCCCTTATAATGAATGTAATCATTATGCAGACCTAAAATGTACCAATAAACTTAATTTTAAAAAATAGTGAGTGGCCCTAAAGCAAGGCCAGCAGATTGCTTGTAGCTGCTGGTTTCAAACAGGAGCCTAAAGAGAATTCTTTCTGTGGTCTGTTGGCCATTTCAGAACTTTGGAAATGGAATGGTCAATTCATCAGAAAGAAATAGCAGGTGAATATAGCGGACTTCGGGGGCTCCGCAGGGGAGAGACCCTGGCACCTCGGGACCTGCATCGTGCGGTTGACTCGGGGTGCCGAGAGAACAAGGAACTCTTCCCCTCTTTGGGGGGTGGCTGTGATGCTGCCGGTGTGTGGGCTGAGAATCAGACATCTCATGTTGTCCTGTCCCCCGCCCTGTGTCCCCCCACTCCCCCTGCTTAGCAAGTGGGAACCAGTGAACTACACATCTTGTGAAAAGATTGGCTATGTTATTTAGTATGAGCTCCCCATATGCAAAGATAAAGACAACCATTTGGAAGAAAACAAGAGACAATATGACAGATAGTGAATATCTCTGGTTGTCTAGCTTTGAAATTTATGCTTTCTTATGTCCCGTTCTGTTCTGTTTTGTTGTGTTTAATTTTACCCCCTTTTAAAATAAAATTTAAAAAAACAGTGAATAGGGCTGGGGATTTAGCTCAGTGGCTCAAGTGCTGGCGTGATAACACGAGATAGTGAGTTTGATCTCTGGTATCAAAAAAACTAAAACAAACAAACAAAAAATAGTGAATAGCAGCATGAACACAGCATTTTTTTATTTCTTCCTGATATTAGGGAAAATGCGTTCAATCTTTCACCACTGAATGTGATATTACATGTGTGTTTTTCACACACATGTGTTTTATTGTTTTTGCTTTGGTTTAGTCTGTTAGTAAGATATATTGCAGTGATCAATTGTCTTCTTTGAACTACACTAGAATTTCTGGGATAATCTAACCTGGTGTTATGGTTGATGTATTGTGTCAACTTGAAAAGTTTATAAGTTTAACTGAGGGACTGGTGGGGAGCCAGGATCCTTACTTTGTAAACATCCTGATTCTGTGCAAGAGGAGGGCACAGAGGTGGTGTGATTGCTGCAGCTGCCCTGGAGAAGGGGTGACCTGTACATAAGGGAGGAAAAGGAGCCTTACTCTCCTCCTTTTCTGCTCTGTTGCTTTGCTGTCTTCTGCTGCCTTTTAGTGTTGCCCCTGTGCCATGCCACCCTGCTTTGGAGCCAGCTGATTATAGACTGAAACTGTTAGGCTAAACCGAGGTACAACCAAGACCACTATGGCAGGCAGAGTTGAAGCAAACAGCAACAACTTTATTGCAAACCAGGTGTGGTAGGGCCAAGGGTAAAAAGACCATTGGCCCAATCAGGCGTGGTGGCACAAGCCTGTAATGCGAGCACTTGGGAGGCTCAGGCAGGAGGATCCTTGCAAATTCTAGACCCAACTTGGACTACAAAGTGAGCTCAAGGTCAGCCTGAACAGCATAGCGAGACCCTGTCTCAAAAAGACAAAAGTAAAATAAAATAAAAAGCACTTATTAAAAAAGAAAAAAGACCATTGGCCCTGAGCAAGGGGTGAAGGCATGCTTTTATAGAGGAGTTTAGGTAGGAAAGGGAGGTGTTGCTGAGAGGGGTGCAATATTTTGGGTCTCTGAGTAGGGGATCAAAGTCTAAGTGACAGGGCAGAGTTGGGTACAGGGCATGCTGGCAGGTGTAGCATGCTTTTATTATATTGATCTCAATGTTTGTCCTTATGCTAATATCACATTGTCTTGATTACTCTTGCTTCACAATATATTTTAAAATCAGGAAGTGTGGTGGATTGATAGCAGCTGAATTGAATCAGTGTGGTGCTGAGTGTGGATGGGCCACCTGAGGATCATTGCCAAGATAAAAAGAACTAGAGAGGAAGAAGTGTTGTTGGTTCTCCGTGGTGTTGCTTGTTCTCCGTGGTGTTGTTGGTTCTCCTGTTGCTGTTGGTTCTCCTGGAGGAGCTTGTTAAACTTTTTTCCTGATATGAACTCTGCTGTTATTGTTGGAGGAGTTCGGGACCTCATTGTTGCTGAGATTGGCTGTGGTACTTTTTGGGGGAGCTCTGGTTCTTACTTTGAGCATTGCTTCTTCACTCCAGTGCAGAACCCTCAACCTACTGGCACAGATCCGTCAACCTGCTGGCACAGACTTTCTAACTTCCCATGCTGACCTTTGGGCCTCCCCAGCACAGATCCACCAAACAGATTTGCATGAGTCATTGTTGTGGGCTCTAAGCCTCCAGCTGGACTCAAGGGGAACACCGTCATGGGCTCTAGGTCTTCAGCTGGAGTCATGCAGGATGTTGCCATGGGATCCAGGCCCTCAGCTAGATTCCTTAAGTCTCAGTATGTGGACAGATTGCCTGCACTTCTTGTATTTAACTTTTTCAGTGACTATTATAAAATAATTCTGTAAATTTTGTGTCCTGTATGTAATTATTTTCCTTGCAATCCCTTGACTACAACAGGAAATATGAGCCCTTCAACCTTGTTTTTCTTTTACTGGATTATTTTGTTTATTCTGTGTCTAAAAACTATAAAATCAGCTTGTCACCGTACACAAAGAAACCAGCTGCTCAAATCCTTATGAGGATTTCATTGAATCTGTAGCTGAGTTAGGAGAGGACTGCCTTCATAATAATGTTCAGATCTATGAGCACAGGATGTTACTCCATTCACTTAGATCTTCTTTAATTCCTTTCAACAGTATTTTGTAGCTTTGGGTATTTAAGTTTTGCTCTTCTTTTGATACATTTATTTGTAATTATTTTATTCTTTATGCTGCTATTGTAAATAAAAATCTTTCTTTTTTCTTTCTCTTCCTTCCTTTCTTCCTTCCTCCCTTTCTTCTTTTTTTCTGCTCCCCCTCCCTTCTTTCTTTCCTTTCTCTTTTTTTAGTACATGTACTGAGAATTTAACACAGGGCCTTCACCCTGAGCTACATTCTTCAGCTCTTTTTTATTTTTTATTTTGAGACAGGAACTCACTAAATCACTAAATTGCACAGATGGGCTCAAATTTTCAGTTCTCTTGCCATGGCTCCCCAAATGAAGAAATATGAACAGCAAATAAATACGTGAAAAAAATGTTCAACATTGCTGGTCATTTGAGAGATGCAAATTAAAACAGCACTGAGATTCCACCTGATCCCAGAAAGAATGGTTGTTATCAAGAAATCAAGCAATAACAAACACTGGAGGGGCTGTGGGGGAAAAAGGAGCCCTTCTCCAATGTTGGTGGGAATGCAGACTGGTGTAACCACTGTGGAAATCAGTGTAGAGAGATACCTTTAAAAACTAGGACTAGCAGTCCCATTTGACCCAGCTATTCCCCCTCTGGGTATCTTCCCAAAAGAATTAAAAACATCATACCACAGTGATATATGTGCACCCATATATATAACAGCATAATTTGTAATAGCCAAATCTTGGAAATAACCTAAATGCCTATCAACTGAGGACTGGATAAAAAGATCTGGTTTTTTTATATAATGGAGTACTACTCAGTTGTAAAGAAGGGTAAACTGGAGACTTTTATAGGTAAATGGACACAACTTGAGACTATACTCATTAGTGAAATTAATAAGATATCCATGTGTAAACATCATATTGTCTCATTAGTGTGAGAAACTGAAAGAAACAACATATGTATATGTAAATGTACATAACAATAGTTAAGATAGTTATACTACTGATTCCTCTGAGTTCACTGAAGTGAAAGAATTGTGTTGGTGTTGTTTGGACAATTGAATGCAGATGTCTTGTACTCTGGGTAAATGATTTGGGGGTGACAATGCTCAATGTATGTACCATTGTTGTCCCCTGATTGATGTGTTTTGAAATTTTGCTTTGGTTTTTTTCTTTCTTTTTCTTTTTTTTCCTTGAAATAAAATGGACTTGGAAAAAAATTGTCATGACTAGGATTTGTAGCACAAAGTTGAATAGAGATGGTGAGAACACACATCTTTGTTTTGTTGCTGACATAAGCCAACACTAAGTATGATCTCAAAGTTTTTTGTAGATGTTCTTTACTGTGCAAGGAAGTTACCTGCTTTTCGTTTTGTTGAGTGCTTTTTACCAAAGGTCATGGATTTTTTTTTTTTTTTTGGTACTGGGGATCGAACTCACGACCTCGCACTTGCCAAAAGGTCATGGATTTTGTCAAATGTTTCTTCTGTATCTAATTAGACAATCATGAAATTGTTAAAAAATGTATTGATGTAGTGTATTAAAGTGGTTTTTAGATGTTAAAGCAATTTTTTCTCCTGAGATAAATTCCAATTACTCATGGTGTGTCATTCCTTTTACATGCTGCTGGACTTCATTTGCTAGTATTTTGTTGAAGATTCTCATGTCCGTGTTCATAAGTGCTATTGCTCTGTAATTTTATTTCTTTGTGATGTATTTTTCAAGCACTCTTTCATAAACACAGCCATGATACCGTATTTATCACACATAATATTATGCCTTTGAAAACTAGATATTTGCTGGGCACGGTGGTGCACACCTGTAATCCCAGCTCTTAAGTGGCTGAGGCAAGAGGATCACTGTGAGTTGGAGATCAGCCTGGGCTACATAGTGAGTTTAAGGGCAGCCTGAATTACATGATAAGACTTTGAAAAATATAAATGAATAAAAACTAGGTATTTTAAAAATATGCACAAAGATTCAAGTCAATGTTTCAGTGTTCTTCCCAGCACATCATTTTAATAGTCTCATAGAGTCTCCAATGTTGGAAAGAATAAGGCTTTGAGCATTATAAACAATGGCTGAAGCCAGGTGTGGTGGCACATGCCTATGATTCCAGCACTCTCGAGAAGCTGAGGCAGGAGGATCACTGCAAGTTTGAGACCAGCCTGGGCTACAAAGTGAGCACAACTCCAGCCTGAACTGCATAGCGAGAGCCTGTCTCAAAAAGACAAAACAAATAAATGAACAAACAAAAACAATGGCTGAAGCATTTGTGTTGGAAAAGAGAAGACTGAGTAATGGAGGGACGGTGGGAGACAGAGAGATTTTTTAAAAGACTAAACCTCTTTTTCAGTACCCAAAGAAAAGAGCTAGTGGATGCTTGGTTGCAGATGAGCTGCAGGGAAACAGATTTGTCTCAGAAAAGGAAGTCCTAAGAGTACATCTCATCTTTTCAGCATAAAATCCATCACAACATACCAACTATCTGGCCACAAAGTGCCATGTGGAAGTGCAAACCTTGCTTCTATCACAGTCATATTTCCCTCCTTGCTTCACTTCCTCCTCCCGGATATGTTATTCAGCCTTGCTATATCAGTTCAAATTTCTCAATTTTGGGGCTTCACTGGGGGTTCCCTGAATTTCTACCCTAACCTTAGACAAATGGATCTTGTTCATAGGCTGCTGTGTACTATACTATTAGAAAAAGTATGTATCACATGCCTAAAGACATAATTTCTAGTCTCCAAACTCAGATGGAGAAAATCATTTTGTTGGACAGATATCTGGTTGGTATAGCAAACTACAGTTCTAAATTCCTGGGCTCAATCTCTTCTCCTACCTCATTGTAATTTTTATTTATATTACCTTAAAAATTAGTGATGTTGAGCATCTTTTTATGTGCTTTGACATGTGTGTGTGTGTGTGTGTGTGTGTGTGTATTGAAGGAAATATCTATTGAAGTCCTTTGCCCATTTTTAAATTTTTATTTATTTTTAAAATCCACATATTTATTTATTTGGCACCAGAAGTTGAACTAAGGACCTTGAACTTGCCAGGTAGGTGCTAGTGCTGTTGAGCTAGGTCCCTGGTCTTTTGCTCAATTTTGAATTGGATTATTTTTTCTGTTGTTGCATTTTATGAATTCTTTACATATTTTGGATATTAATTCCTTATCAGATATATGATTTACAAATATTTTCTCTCATTCTTTTTTTTCTGGTACCATGAATCGAACTCAGGACCTCGCACTTGCCAGGCAGGTGCTGTGCCACTGAGTTGTATTTTTGACCCTCTCTCATTCTTTTTACTCTGTTGAGAGTGTCTTTTGATACATGGATTTAAGTTGTTTTCATAAAGTGAAGTTAGCCTATTTTTTCTTTTGTTACCTGTGCATTTGGTGTTATATCCAAATCTAGCATTGTGAAGTTTTACCCTATATTTCTTCTAACAGTTTATTGTTTTAGATTTGATATTTAGTTGCATATTTTGTCTTTTTGAGACAGGGTCTCTCTATGCAGTTCAGGTTAGCTTTGAGCTCACTTTGTAGCCCAGGCTGATCTCAAACTTGCAGTGATCCTCCTGCCTCAGCTTCCTGAGTGCTGGGATTACAGGTGTGTGTCACCATGCCTAGCAGATCTGATATTTATGGTTTTATCCATTTTAAATTAGTTTTCATATATGGTGTTAGATAAGGATTCACGTCATGCTTTTGGTTAATGATATCCAATTTCCCCAGCACTATTTGTTGAAAAAGACTTGTCTTTGCTTTACCAAATGGTCTTAGCACCCTTCTCAAAGATAATTTTACCATATATGCATATATTCCATTGATCTATATGTATGTGTTTCTGACAGTGTCAGACTCTTTTGATTACTGTAACTTTGTAGCTACACAGTAAAACCGTTTTTAAAAATCCAGCCTGAAAGGGTTACCCACATACATACTAACAAGACAGATCTTTGGCCCAGTAGTAGATTACATCTCAGCTATGTTTTCCATACACCAATTCCCCATGGCCAGGGTGAGAATACAATGAAATCTACTGTACTTGCAATGACAGGAATTTTACACTATGGGAGAGGATCCTTTAAATTGTGAAACTCTGAAATTGTGAAATTCCTCCCCTCCAGGGGGTGGGGAAGAAAGAGAAAGCATGTAAACCAATGGCTCTGGGGCTTATTACCTTTGTTTCTTGGAAAGTGAGCCAGACAGGAAATATCCTCCGAGGTATGTTTACCTTTCGACACCCTTTAACTTAAGTGCCAGTAATCTGCTCAGGAAGCTCTGAATATGCATTTATTTCTTCCACACAGGATCAAGTAGGGAACATTTCTTTGTCCCTTCTGTCCCTGAAGTTCTTTTCCTGGGCAGATAGTTTCTAGGGGTTAAGGGTGAAGCAAGTTTAAGTAAGATGGTCTTCCCTGTCCAGCCCTGAGCCCAGAGCATAGCAGATACCCAGTAAAGATCTGTTGAGTGAATGACATGATTCGTGGTTTAAAATTTTAATAAAGGTGAGGCAGAGGGTTGGCTGATCAAGAAGTGCTGGTTATTGTGATGGTGTTCCCAAATCAGGCCATTCATTTTCCCTTGGGTTAGGCAAAGCCCCGGACCCCTTGGAGCACAGCCAGTGTTCCTGACATCCCCACTGCCAGGTGCGAACGTGCACAGGCTGGGGCCACATTAGACTCGGAGTTCATAGCGTTCTCTTGGGGGAAGGAGGCATCAGCGAGGAGGAAGGGATTTCCTTTCAGGGACAGGTTACCCACCGTGGGCAGTTCATCCAGCCGCGGTGCCCGAGTCAGCCTGTTGCAGCTGAGATCCAGCACACTGAGCTTGGCTGGTAGTCCTTGGGGCACCTGCTCCAGCCCAGCAAATGACAGATTGAGGGAATTTAGAGCGCTGGGCCAGACGCACTTGGGGTCGCCGGCGTTTGCGGTAGCGCGCAGCGAGTTGTGGCTGAGGTCCAGGCTGCGAGGCTGCACCCCAGCGGTCACCAGCCCAGCGCACACGCCGTTGGGGGTCTCCATCCCCGCGTTGCGTAGCGCCAGTTCCTGGAGGGCCGGGAACTTGTGGGGACAAAGCGCCCGGACCAGTCCGCGCTCACCCAGCCCAGGATTGTCGGATAGGTCTAGGGAGGTTAGGGCTGGGAAACTAAGGACCTGTTCGCAGACAAAGGCCAACGAATGTGCTTGGGTAATGCTCAGTACCTTGAGGAGGCTCGGCTTGAGCCACTGCTGCAGTTGGGCGAGCCAGGCACCGCCGGCCGCCCACGACACATTGCGGAGGCGCAAGGTGGAGATCCCAAGCCCAGAGGCTCCCAGAGGCGTGGGCGGCGGCGCGCCGGTGACTTCTATGTCCTCGAGCGTCAGCTCCTTGAGACGCGAGTACGCTAGAACCCGCAGCACGCCGAATAGGAGCGGAGCGGGAACCCGTGCGGCTCCCAGCGTGAGCCGCCGCACGCGCAGAGCCTTGACCATGTCCACGTACTGCCGCGGGTCGGCCTCGGGGTTGACGCGCGACAGCAACGGCTCCAGGCTGCGGCCGCCAGCTCGGATCTTCACGTCGACGGCCACCGTACACTGGAGGGCGCTGGGCCAGTCGGGCTGTGGATCCAAGAAGTTGCAGGCGCAATGGATATCCTCATCGTCCAGCTGGCAGGACTCGGGCGGTGGCGTCTGCGAGGTGCCCGCCGAGATTTGCAGCAGCAGCAGAAGCAGCAGCAGCAGCAGCAACGGCAACAAGCCGGGAGCGCGCTCCTGCGAGACAGCGGAGGTCAGGGCAAGTCCCAGCCCGCCCCCGAGCTTCCTCAGGAGACCCTCGTTCGACTCTGAGAGCTAATACTCACCATGATCCGGGAGTTCCGAGAGTGGCTCTGGGAAAGATTTTGCCTTCTTTCCTGTACTGCGGAGCCCTCCCACTTCCAGACAGAAGTGCTTATCTCTTGGGCAGCCCGTGGGAGTTTATTTAACTTTAGATGTCACCGCTCCCTTCAGTGAACACTGGTCACTTCTCCTCCTTCCAACCACTCACTTCCTGTCTATGAAATATTGCAACGAAGGTTGTTTTGGGGAGAGTGATCAAAACAGGAAGGGTTTTTCAGGGTATTTAGGCCACTTGGTGCCCGGCAGGCCAGACAGAGTCAGTATGACTCAGGCACTCCAGAGCGTCTATTGGATACAAGGAAACAAGGATCATCATTGCCTTAGGCCAGTACCGAATCCAAGTCCCTGATTTTCCTTAGGTATTTAACTGGATGTTTTGTGGGGGATATTGTGAGTTTCATCTGTTGACTCCAGAGGATAGAATTAGGTTCAAGAGAAGGAAGTTGGTGTGAAGAACAACTCTGCTAACACACATACACACGCACGTGCGTGCGCGAGCACACACACACACACACATACACGCACTTTTTTTTTTTTTTTGTCTTTTTGAGACAAGGTCTGTCTAGGCAGTTCAGCCTGGCCTTGCAATGATCCTCCTGCCTCAGCCTCCTGAGCGCTGTTTGTTTTTTGTTGTTTTTTGTTTTTTGTTGTTTGTCACTATGTAGTTCAGCCTGATCTTGAACTCACAATGTAATCTAGGCTGGCTTCAAACTGGTGGCAATCATCCTGACTCAGTCTTCCAAGTGCTGGGATTACAGGTGTGTACCACCACACCCAGTTCTAGTATCTTTCTTAAAAGTAGGTGTTCTGTGAGCCAGAAGCAGCCATACAGGGCAGGGAAGAGAAACAAGAAGCCAATTCACCCTTCCTGTGAGCCAGCCAGAGCAGACTGGGAGACAAGAAGAGCCCCTTCATAAGCAACTGGCTGATTTGGAGGATCACAGACTGAGCTGATAGCAACAGAGATACAAAAACAACTTAATTCTTGTATTGTTTGATTGACTTTGCAGGCCTATAGCAGGTAGTATAAGCATCTATTTTAAAGGATAACAATATGCAATATAGCATCTATGGGAGATTTCCTTCTGTCTTGTTTTTGAAATTCAATATTGTTCTGACTGTTTTGTCCCATTTTATTGTTTTATTTTCTTCAATATTCTGTTTTGATTGGTTTTATTCTGTTTTGTTTGATTTTATTATGTCTGATGGTATGTGTAGCAATTTTGAAGATAACAGTAGACTTTAGGGAAACCATTATTGATTGCTTATTACCCAGTTTTGAAGCCCTGTATCACTTTCACTGTTTTGTTTTGATTGGCTTTATTCTGTTTTATTTTATTTGATTTTATTCTCTTTAAAATAAAGTTTTAAAAAAAGTAGAAGTGCTTAATGGCTAAGTCATTCTATCACTAACAGTATCCATTTCCTGACCTAAAATTAGGGAACATAATGTTTCTAACAAAATTTTCCTGTAGGATCCCCCAAGATACCCTTAGGACTTTTTCTTTTGTCCTAAGAAATACAGAATGCTCTGCTATCTGGCCGGCTGTTTTTCCTTTCAGTTTTTTTCTTTTTTTAAAGAGGGATACATAGGCTTATTAGACAGAATTAAATAAGTACACACTTGAAGAAAATGGTGTGGGTGGCTAGGGATATAGCTCAGCAGCACAGTGCCTGCCTGGCAAGTGCAAGATCCTGAGTTTGGTTTCTAGTTAAAAAAAAAAAAAGAAAAGAAAGAAAATGGAATGGAATGAAATGGAAGAAAGAAATGGACTTCAAGAGATACATTATGATATATGATTGGTTCTAGTTATATAATTTGGAAGTGAAAATATGTGGAATTTGTGAAAGTAATGTTCAGTTTACAGGTGAAGGCCAATGGACCATTCACACATGAAAGGCTTACTTTATAGGAGAAAGCAAGGGCCCAGTCTACTGTTCTATTTATTTATTTATACATGTTTGTGATATATAATGAATATGTTCATTGTGTGGAGTCTTGGTCTTTTTTACTTCTCTTTGCATTCCTCTTCTTCACCTCCCTCCATTCCCAGATCTCTTTCCCATCTGCAAAAGGCCTACCTCCCTTTTTATATCATCTCTCTTTTGTTTTGCTCTCTCTCTCTTTTTTTTTTTTTTTGGTACAAGGGATCTAACTCACAACCGTGCACTTGCAAGGCAGGTGCTTATGCCACTGACCTAAATCCCCAGCCCTTGCTCTTTATTTATACTTTGATTTTCTCAAATAAGAAAAACCATGTAATATTTAGCCTGAGTCTGATTTATTTTACTTAACACCATGGTCTTATGGTGCATTCATTTTTCTACAAATGACTCGAGTTTATTCTTCTTTAAGGGTGATTAGTGCACCCGTAAAGTGCACTAATTTTTACAGAGTGCACTATGCACTCTGTATAAATACATTCTATTTATTCATTCATCTGTTGATAGACATACAGGCCATTTCCAAGGTTTAGCATTGTGAGTTGTGTTGCTTTTGAGATGATATCTACAAGAGGTATAATATAGCTGAGCTGAATGGAATTTAATATTTTAGGGGTTTTTTATGAGAAATCTCCATACTGATTTCCCATAGTGGTTGTACTACCAATAATATAGAAGGGTTTCTTTTCTCCCACAACCTTCCCAGGATTTGTTGTTTTTTTAGTTCATGATGATAGTCATTATTCCTGTAGTAAGATGAAACCTCAGTGTTGTTTTGATTTGTATTTCTTTAATGGACAAAGATGTTGAAAATTTTTTCATATACAGTAGTTATTGGTCATTTGTACTTTCTCTAAGAAGTATATTTATGTATTTATTTATTTTAGATTATTAAGACAGTGTCTCACTACGTAGTTTAAGTTGCTCTTGAATCCATTAAGTGGTTCTGGCTAGTTTAATCTCCTGGCAACCCTCCTGCCTCAGCCTCCTAAGTGCTGGGATTTCAGGTGTGCAACACCAGTGCTGGTGCTACTTATTGCAATTGCCTTTTTTTTTTTTGAGACAAAGTCTCACCACGTAGTCCAGGTTGGCTCTGAACTCACTATGTAGCTCAGGCTGGCCTCTAACTCACAGTAACCCTCCTGGCTTGGCCTCCTGAGAGCTAGGATTACAAGCATGTGTCACCATGCCTGGTTTCTCAATAGCCTGTCTTTTGATTGTGTCTTTTATTTTGGTAGAGTCTAACTTTTTTAGTTCTTTTATACATTTTATACATTCTAGACACTAGAATTCTGTCCAAAGTTGGTAAAAAAATTTTTCCTATTCGTTAGGTTGTCTCTTCACATGTGTAAAAGTTTAAAATTTGATATAATTCCATCTATTGATTCTTGGTGTCATTTCCTGTGAAAATGAGATTCTGTTTGTAAAGTCCTTCCCTGTGTCTTCATGAGTTTTAACTACTTTATTTTGCATCACATTCAGTGTTTCTGTTTCAGTATGTAGGTCTTTGGTCCATTTTGATTTTACTTTAGTACATGGTGAAAGTTATCGGTATAGCTTCAACCTTCTGCCTGTGAGTAATCAGTTTTTCCAGAACTATTTACAAGCCTATCTTTCTTCCAGCATATGTTTTTGACCTCTTTGTCAGAGATCAGATAGATGAATGTATTGGGCTGTTTCACTGATCCATATATCTGTTTTTGTGCAGTATTTATGCTATTTTTATCACTGTAGATTTTTATTATAACCTTAACTCTAGGATTGTGATGCCACTTGCTTTGCTTTTGTTGCCCAGGATTGCTTTTGCTCTTCTGGGTATCCTTTGGTTCCATATGCTTTTTAGGATTATGCCCTCTAGTGTGGAATGCTTCTGGTATTTTGATTGAGACTGCATTAAACCTGTATATTAGTTTTGATAATGTGATCATTTTGACAATATTGGTTCTACATCTCCAGGAACAGGAGGTATCTTTTCATTTTCTGATGTCCTCGTCAATCTCTTTTTTGAGGACATGATAGTTTTCATGTTAAAGGTCTTTCACCTTGGTCAGGTTAATTCCTAATATGTATTTGCTTTTGAAGCTATTGTGAATAGAATTGTTTTCCTAATTTGCTTCTTGGTGGGTTCATTGTGGTGTGCTGGAGTGCTATTTATTTTTGTATTCTGCTTCCCCTGCAGTCCTGAACCCAATCCAGGGCCTTGAAAATTTCCAGGCACTGATAAAGGTGTTTAGATTGTTTCCCAAAACACTAAAAGAAACTAGCTCTGGCCCTCATCCAAATTCCTTAACCTCATATAAACTCTATCCTGACTTCCTTGCTATAACATACCTAGGTAGAATATCTTTCTTTTCCTAGGGTGGTGTCAACAGAGGGGTCCTCTGGCAGAGGAGAGGTCACCAGGGCAGACAAGTGTACAGTTGGAGAGAAGACCTGGGATGCAGTCCTGACCAAGACATAGTCCTTCAAGTGCTCCAGAGGGTGGGGAAACAAATATGAACCCAGAAATACGGTCCATAGTGAAGAGGATTCTTACAGAGGTGGCTCTATAAGAGTTCTGGAGAAAGGAACAGCTAGTCCTGGAGAAGACAAAACATGCGGTAAGTTCTTATAGGGAAAACAGTGTTGCCAGACAAGTAGGTGAAGAAAGGCAGTTTGGACAGCTGTGACTGTCTGAGACACAGGCAAAACATAGCTTTTGCCCAAGAATTGGTCTCATCTTCCCCACCAAGAGTAAGATGTGGGTTTAAGAAGCCAGCCTGTTGCATGAGGAATCATCAACAGCTCTATCCCATTGCACTGTGCATAACAGGTGCTTAATTAACAGCTGTCCAGTGGTTGACTGGATTTTGGGCCTGGAGAAAAGGTGTTTAGCACAGGATGATGGTCTATGGATATTTAATGGGCTGTTTTGAGGAAGAGATTACAGACTTTATTGTTTGGCTTCAAGGGGTACAATTGAATTGAAGGGAAGGAAAATGATTTGAGGAACAATACTTTTTTTCTTACCTTTGCCTAAATAATAGTTTTGTAAAAACCAGAGGCTGCCAATAAAAACTCTTAAGTGCCTCCAGAAGCTGTGAAGGGATATAGGAAGAAATAATGTCAAGCAATTACACTATAATTTAGTGACAGCTGTGAAAAATGTTATGAAGAAGTACATAACAGGGCCAATGGTCACGTGGTGCTTGGTAGATGACACTGGAGTCGAAATATCCAGGATGATGTTAAGGGAAGGATGTGGGTAGAAGGCAGTGACAGGGCTCCAAGCAGCGTGTACACCCTGTGAAAAAGTAGGATTAAATGTCTAGAAAACTAATTTCAAGAACAAAGAAATTGTCCAGGTGGCACACACCTGTAATCTCAGGATTCAAGAGGCTGAGACTGCAAGATTGCTGCGAAATCAAGGCCAGTCTGGACTACACAGTGAGCTCAAGGCCAGTTTGAACTACACAGCAAGATCTTGTCTCAAAACAAGCATAGAGATCTTAAAAAAAAAAAAATGAGATGCGCTCTTCCACTCTAGACTGGAGAGGAAATCAAGAATTAGATCATGTAGTTTGGTTTGCAACAATTTGGCTTTTGTGGACAAGGAGTACTTTTTTCCTCTTTCTCTCATTTAGTGCTTCTCTAGTATCTGGTAAAGTAGTGATGCTCAACATTTGGTGAAAGACTTATCCTAAAAATAATGGAACTCTCTTTTGTGCATAGCAATGGAATGCTTTTCTCACCAGTAAAATGGGTAACAGTCGATGTGTCAAACATTCAATGGGATAATGCGCTTCAAGCATTTAGACAGCACACTCCAATGGGAGCCAAGTTATTACTGAAACAGCACGCGGCTCTTCCTAGACTCTATGTTGTTTTGAATATGTTTGGCGGGAGGGACGGGGATTGTGTTGCGCGAGTGTACGGGAACACTGTGACACTGCTGGCCTCCTGAAGAACTGGTAAAGAAAGAAACCTACCACAGATCTAGCCTGTCTGGTCGCGCTAGGTGCACAATTCCCGCCCCCAAGTCCCGCCCCGCCCCGCCCCTCACCGTGCTGTGCTCCGCCTACAATGCACACGCCGCATGCCCCGCCCCTCGCGCTGCAACTGCGCAGTTCCTGCTATTTTTTCCGCTTCCGGGCGGCGTTGTAGCCCTCCAGTTCCCTAGCAGATTTTTCCAGTTTCACCATGTGGGGCCGGCGGCAAGTCCGTCTCAGGCGGGTGGCCTGCGGGGTGGAGGAGCTGCGGTGCCGCCGGCGGGAGCGGGAGGCAGGTGTGGACAGGCGAGGGACCACCGGGAAATCGGGCTGTCGCGATCGGTGGTGGGGAAAGGAGACGCCGAGCTGGAAGCTGTGGGTTCTGGGTGCGTGCGGTGGTGGGGAAAGGAGACGCCGAGCTGGAAGCTGTGGGTTCTGGGTGCGTGGTGTCTTCCGACCCCGAACTAGGTGCGCTGTCCTCAGCACTGAGAAAGGCGCGGAGGGAGCAGCAGCTGGTCAGCAAGAGGCTGCTGAGAGAAGACCCAGAGGAAGCTGTTGGAGAAGATGCGGCCACCATTCTCGGGGAAACCGAGGTGAGAGAGCCGGGAGAGATGCACGCTGCAGTCCTCATTCCCTGGCTCCAGACCTCCACGGGTACTCGAGGTCTGCCCCAAACCTGAACTCGAGGCGCTGTACACGTCCATAGGTCCCATGGGTCAGGCTAAAAATAAGGAAATTATCGTCTACAACTCACTGCCCCTCATCCCCACATCAGTCCATCAAATCCTAGCAATTTCATCTCTTAACGAGCACATGGATTCTTCACATGCCTTGTTATCGCAGCTGCAGCCATTATCTTTTGGATGCTGCAGCTAAAAGGTTCTACACTTGTCACCCTCAGTGCGTATTTTGAAAACAGACCAGAATCCTTCCTGTGACCTGCAAAACTCTGGCTAACTTATAACTAACTCATGAACTTACTCATACCAACCACTGCCTCCTTCCTGCTCAGTTCCTAGAATGACATTCCAACTTCTTGTGCTTTGTCAAGGTGTTTGTATTTACAGCATCCAAAGTGGATCTCTTTTGGTATTGTTTGGCAGCCTGTTTATTTCTTGCAGAATGTTAATTGTATTACCAAATTGTTTGCTTATATTTTACCATCCCTTCAGGTAGATTTTTAATTCCACGATAATTTAGACTATTTTATATTGAGTGGAATAGATGTTTATTATTTATTGGATGAATACATAACGTTTATATGTTCAGTAGGCATTAGATATATCTTGTGTTTGTATTGCCTGTGCTTGCATATTCATTTCACACAGCACTTAGGCCTAGGCTGTCCTACTTATTCATTATGTGCGCACATTATGCCAGGATATTATGCAGGACCTCAAGGTATACAAAGATGAAAAGATAGTTCTCTTCTGTGAAGTGCTCACAAACCAGTGAAGGAAACAGTTATGTTACCACCTATCATAATGGAAAGAATCATGAGGCACAAAAGAAACTCAGAGTAAGTCTGCCAAAGGAAGGCTGAAAGAACTAACTTTTCTGAGACTACAGTGAGCAGAAGTCTGGAGGAAGTGAACAGGGTCCCCAGGCAGGGGAAATAGATGTGTAAAAGCTTGGAAGTGTTAAAATGCAAGTCATGTTATGCTGAGTGTTCCTGGGGTGTAGATTGTATGGGGGGAAATATCCAGAGCAGTGGTGGTAAACCTATGGAACACATGCTAATTGTAATTGTGTTTTTCTTTTAAGATAATGTAGAGCTGTTTTTTTCTAAACTGTTTAATTGCAGTGTTGCCATTTTGTGATAGGTAAGTGGGTTTTGAGTTGCATTTGGCACTGTCTCTAAAAGGTTCGCCATCATTGGTCTAGAAAGTAGTTTGACAGGCTGAGAGGTTTAAATATTGTCATTGAAATACCCCTATAAGAAGGTAGACACTGTCATTCTTTTTTTCAGGCGAGGAAACAGATTCAGATTCTTTGTAGAGTGAGTGGCAGGGCTAGTATTAGAATTTAGCTCTAATTGTCTACCTGCATACTCCCCTGCAGCATTGGTGCTTATTAGCCTTCTTAGGACAAGTTCCAGAGATGATGTGTTATTGGAGGTCTTACAAATGAAGTGGGCAGAGAGAGACACAGGACTTGCTTCTTGGCAATTGAGTCTTCTCTCTTCTGTCCTGGACTTTAGATCCAGCAGTTCCTCCGACTAGCTCAGCGGGGGACAGAGGAAAAGGAGAGAGAGAAAGCTCTGGTCACCCTTCGTCGAGGCTTGCAGCACCTTGAGACACAGCAAACCTTCATCCGGTCAGTGTGAGTGGTTGCCCGGAGTTCTGAGGGGACAGGAGAGGGTAAAGGGACTGATCACTTATCAGGACTCTGGTGTTCACTCATGTAGGCTGGAGGGCAGCATGCGGACCCTGGTTGGGCTTCTAACCTGCAACCGGGCCCTGTTGCAGCTTGAGGCAGCTCGATGCCTTCACGAACTCTCTCATTCTGAGCAGTCTGCTGTGGCTGAAGCCTGCCTACCAGCTACTTCTTACCTCCTCACCTACCTCTCCGGTCACAGTTCAGACTTCATAGTAAGCCCTGTCCCTACCACCTTGTTCTGGGCTTAGATTTAAAATAGTGTTTTTGGTCTAGTTTGAGTTGGCAGAGAGGCAGAATAAAAAAATTAAAAAGCATTTCCGATGCCCACAGCAGTGGATATACCTTTCAACACTGTTTTGTGAGCTTTAAGATCTGACACGAGGTGAGCCCAGCCCAGTGCTATTCTTGCCTGCTCTCAGGAGCTGTGCCTGTATACGCTGGGGAACCTGATCGTGGAGAGTGGGGCTGTGAGGCGACAGCTCCTGCCACAGGGCATTATTCCAGCATTGGCCTCCTGCATCCAGGTGAGTGCCTCCTTTCTATCTCCTGGGAAAACCTCCCTTTGCTCCTCCCTGCATGCCCCATTGGCTTTGAGCAGGTAGGCTCCCAGCTGTATACCAGCAGGCTAAAAGTCTCAAGTGACCTTGTGACCTGACTTCAAAGTCAGAATGCTACCCTGTCTACTTCTAGTCACCACATGTGGCTGTGCTGGAAGCTGCTGGATACGCTCTGTCCCAGCTTCTGCAGGCTAAGGAAGCTCCAGAGGAGATCATTCCGTAAGTAAAATTACGTCTCTAAATATTCAGCCAGGGACGACCTTCTTGGTAGTACAGTGTGATCAGCTCAGATTTCCAAAGCTATTGCACATTCTAACTCCGTTTGTATCGGGTTAGGAGGAGCTTTGGATTTAGACACTCTCTCCTTGGTATAAGGGTTTTGGAAGAGCCCCTGGCATCTCTGTGGTTCCTACTCATAGCCCTGTTTCTGTTGACAGCTCTATTCTGAACTCCACCATGCCACAGCACATGCTGCAGTTGATGCAACCAGGCCCAAAGCTGAACCCTGGGGTTGCTATGGAGTTCGCATGGTGCCTTCACTACATCATCTGCAGGTAACACAGGCTACTTGAGAAAATGCTGGAGATCTTTCCTAATATGTTACCTTAGATCTTTGAACACCAGTTTTTATACTCTGTGGTGGTCATGTCGGTCCCCCCCGCCCTGAGAGTGCCCAGACTGAGGCTGTTTCCCAGCCTAAAGGTAGGATTGACTGGCATTGACTGCTTGCTTCTTGTTGCCCAGCCAGGTCAACAATGCCCTGCTTATCACCCATGGAGCTCTGTCTACTCTCGGGCTACTGCTATTGGACTTGGCTGAGGTTGTCCAGAGAACAGAGGATGCAGGACTGGAGCTGGTAGGTGTAAAGGACAGGTCATGGTCTGGGAGATACTTCTTCAGACTCTGCCCTTCTGGTGTTTAGTGACCCTTTTTCTTTATACCTGACCCTCAGTTTGTCTTTGCAGCTTGCATGCCCTGTGATTCGGTGTCTAAGCAACCTGCTAACAGAGGGGACAGTAGAGGATGTGGGAGGGCAAATGCAGCTCCGAGATGAACGTGTTGTGGCAGCCTTATTTATCCTACTTGAGTTCTTCCTTCAGAAACAGCCCAGCCTGCTTCCTGAGGGCCTCTGGCTCCTCAACAATCTCACTGGTATGTACCACAATCTGTCTGTTCAGACCTGGCCCTTCATTTTAACATCATCAAAATATTAAAACCAAAGCATGAGGGAATAAAGCTGTTAAAAAAACTAAAATGCAAAATGAAAGGTGGGTAGATGGGGGACTTTTCAGTATCTCTGGAGGGGTCTATGCAGTCTGGATTTAAGGAGGTCCTTCACCCACCTCTCCTTAACCCTGTCAGTGAAGGCCTTCCTACTCAAGTCTCCCACCTCATATCCATCTAGAGGGGAATCTGGAGCCCTGAAGTGACTCCCTGGAGAGGCAGTGTCTCCCAGGAAGTAAACTGCTCAGGCCTGAGCTCGTTCAGTGTGGGGCAAAAGAATAGCTTAGGGTGTAGGGAGATAATCACCCTACCCTTTGTTTGTTCCTCTGGCTTGCCAAAGAAGCCTTGTTAAATAATACTCCATTAAAGTGAAATATTTTAATGAATAGTTTGATCAGAAAATCCTTTAAGGACAAAAATGTCCTTAGTATTCTGTAAACCTAGTCTTCTTGCCTGACCTAGTCAGTGTGCAGGATTTGAGGTTAAGATGAACTTCATGAGGTCTCAGGTGGAAGGAGCAACGAGGCTTCCTAGCCTCATGGATTAACCCAGTTGTACCCATGGATTCATGCACATGTGATGCACCAAAGCATGTTGGTAGAACACACACTGTTCATCTGAATTTCCCAATATTTACACATACACATGGTCACATAGCACAGTCACCTCAGGTACATGTGTGGTGTGTTGGGTAAATCAAATACCTGCCATGAACACAGAATCTTTCCTGTCCTGGCTTATTCAGCCTCCTGGTGGTAGCTAGCCCCCCACAGCTGGAAGCTCTTGGAGATAGGAGTGTAAATGAAACTTTTTCCGGTGGGGCTGGAGCAGGGCCAAGGAAAGGGGGCTCCAGAGCTGCTGAGGGTGGGTGTCTCAGGAAACTGACTGCTTTAAGCCCTGTCAGAAATCTAGAGAGGTCCAGTCCCCAGCCACAGTTAAAGAGGGTGATGGGGGTGGAAGTGAAGGATGATGGTGAAGAACTTAGAGGCACATGCTCTAGGAGTAGCCATCAGTGGAGACATGCACTTTGTCCACAGGGCCCTGCAGACCAACCATCTGGAAAACAGTAGTTTCTTTAGGCTGGCCCAGACCTTTAGATATAAGGGATGCTTACTCATGTCCTAGGCTGAATTGGGTAGCATTGGGTGGAACAGTTCAGGCCCTCGTATAAAGTACTCCATACTGACATTTTTCCCTTCCAGCGAACAGTCCTACTTCATGTACTTCTCTGCTCTCCCTGGACCTGATTGAACCCCTCTTGCAGCTGCTGTCTCTGTCAAATGTGGTGAGCATACTGGTACGTATTGAGGTCATGAGTCCAAGACCTGGTTGTTAAAGAGTAAATAAGTCAGTTCTCAGAAGTACCCTTTGTTGAAAGCTGACAAGTGGTATGTTATGGCTTGAGAGCTATGCCAGTCTAGGTACCATTTCCTAAACTGGATTACTACTTTCCTTATATGGACCAACCAGCCAGCCTCTCCACATATAATTGGGGTAAAAGTACCTGAGTTAGTTGCAGGGATTAAAGAATGTGCTTACCAGAGCTTGGCATAGTGTGTGTGTGCCCAGTACCATATATCATCTTTGTTATTCCTCCTCTGGGGGATTGTATACATTTCTCTGCAGGTGCTCACAGTCCTGTGCAATGTTGCAGAGAAGGGTCCAGCTTACTGCCAGCAGCTGTGGCCAGGGCCCCTGCTCCCCTGTCTGCTAAATACAGTGACCCTGTCAGACACTGAGGTAGTAGGACAGAGCTTGGAGCTGCTACAGCTGCTATTCTTCTATCAGCCAGAGGTGGGTTTCTGGCCCTTGCCTCTCATTGCCCCTCTTCCGAAGTCTCTGCTGTCACTATGTCCTCCTCATGTTCTAGTCCCATTTATGGATGTTTCTTCAGGCTGGGTTGGCCTGTGGGCTGTAGGTTAGAACCTGTCTCTTGTTGGGAATGAACCCTTTTCCAGGAGCTCACCAAAAATCGGGTTAATCCATGAAGTTAGGAGGATAGAGTCTTAGAGCATGGGAACTCAGGTGTTGGGTCCTTTTCTTCCCCTAGGCTGCCCGGGCCTTCCTGCAGCAATCTGGGCTGCAGGCCTTGGAAAGGCATCAGGAGGAAGTCCAGCTTCAGGATCGAGTGCGTGCTCTCCGGCAGATAGCTCTTCATAGCTGACCTGGTTTCTTAATGTTATATACTTTACACTCTCACCAGTCACTTGTTTGCTCACTTTTTTTCAGGAGGATTAGGACCATTATAAACTCTTTCTTCTCCCATACTTTAGCTACTCCTCTTTTTCCCACATTGTTCAAACAGGGACACCTGGGGGAACTTGATATAGTCTATTTA
This sequence comes from Dolichotis patagonum, assembly GCA_004027295.1. Lineage (NCBI taxonomy): Eukaryota > Metazoa > Chordata > Mammalia > Rodentia > Caviidae > Dolichotis > Dolichotis patagonum. The sequence goes on from PVJX010000664.1 coordinate 164,263, forward strand.
TTCTGGGGCCTTGGTTCTCTCACTACAACCCTTACCCCTGCTCAATAGTGACTTTTGGGGCCGGGGATTTAGCTCAGTGGCTTAAGCGCCTGCCTGGCAAGCGCGAGGTCATGAGTTTGATCCCTGGTACCAAAAAAAAAAAAAAAAAAAAAAGTGGCTTTTGATGAGAAAGAATAAAGTTTTATTTTAATATTAAACTGCTTTGCCTGTGGTTGTACAATAAGGGGTATAAGTAAAACAATTAAAAGAACACTCTGAATCAGTATTTTACAGCACAAGCTTTATAAGTGAACACATTTTCCCATTGTACTGTCCTGCAGAGCCCAGGTTCAGGGGCTCTTGGTCATAATCCTCAGTGGAGGCCTCAAGCTTTGCCACTTAACACATTTTCCAGGGCTCTAGTGACTTGATCAGCGCTGAAGTTGTTTAAAGAGACATTCTTTTCTTGGCCAAATGCTGAAGAGGAGAAAGATTATTAAATAAGTACTCTGTATCATGGGACTACCAGATGGTTTTACTTATCTATTTTTATTATTTTTTTGAGAAAAGGTCTCTGTAGTTCACTTGTTTTAAATTCACTATGACACCCAGGCTATCCTGAAACACAGCAGTTTGCCTCCTGAATGCTGAGATTATAGGTGGGTATCACTGCACCTCATTTGGGGCTACCAGATTATAAGTCTTGTTAGGATGCAATAGACAGTAAAGAGATTATGATCAAAGTGAATTTGGTATGTGTAGAATTAATCTGGTGAGTTTCAAAATACACCAAAGAAGCCTATGTCCAACAAGAATTTTGAGAAGGTGTTACAGGGAGGCTTTAAGGGTCACTGTAGGCATTTATTATTAACCATGGCAGGCAGTGTATAGTATATATGAGCCTAGCCTTGGCTGGATTCCCATTCTTAGGGTTCCTACAATCCACCTAACATAATACATGGCACAACAGACTAAAGTTACTTGTGTGTCTCTTTTATTGTCTACTGGCTTTAAGGGCGAGAACCTTTCCTTACTGTATTAGTGTACAAATGTCCATAGTTATACCAACCTGCCTTAGGTGTAACTTTCTCCTACCCCCAAACATTCTGAGGGCACAGTGTAATGAAAAACAAGATCCTATTGCACGTAACTACATTTACTGCATACCTACTGTATGTTAGGGAGCATTAAGACTGTTCAGATTGGGATATGGCAGAATATGATAAAGGGTAGTCTAAAAAGGGACTGGCAGTATTACATTACTGGTCAGGGAATGTCTTTTTGAAGTGATGTATTTAGACACAAGTGACAACAAACTTAGTAATGAGTCAGCTGTGGAAGTCTGGAGGTGCATTCTAAGAAAAGGGGCCAAATGTAAAGGCTCAATCCTATTATACACTAGCTGCATAAATATGTTTCATAATGTTCTATTTTTTCTAATCTCTACAAGAAAATATCCACCCATCATGATTGGTCAGGATTAAATGAGATTTAGGGAACAAATTAATGCTCAGTATTGAGATTCTCAGCACCTACATCTGCACTGGCCGCAGGTAATTTGAAAGGACTGACAGAAATTGGATAGCATTTTTTTTTCTTAAGCTCTTTTTTTGTTGTTGTTTTTGAAACAGGGTCTTGTAGTTCAGGAAGGCCTTGGACTCACAAAAATCCTCTGGCCTCAGCCTCCAGAGTGTGCCTGGCTCTTGAAGCCAATTCTGACCTGGAAATCTCTCTGGTCCCTACATAGATCCTGGCCAAAGCCTACACGGATGTTATCCGACATACAAAGCATCACGCCCGCGAATGTGAACCGTTCAGTGGAAACAACCTGGTTTATATCCAGCTTAGTCTCGCCACATGTTTTTCTGTGACCTTGAACCGCGCTATCTCCTAGACGCCGACTGCCCCGCACTCACCATAGCGGGCCCACAGTTTAGGCTGAACATCAGAACATTCCCGGATTAGAATGGGAAGGTCAGGGTTCGCCTTCTTCAGCTCCACATAGCGTTTCTGGATGAAGTCTCTGCGGAACCAGAGAGAGCGCTGCGCTATGGTAGATGCGGGCTTCCGAGAAAGGTCGGGAAGGTCGAGGTCTTGACCTCTGCCTCCCGAATCCCAGCCCCTCCCCCATATCTTACCTGACGCCCTGGCTGCCGGGCGAGCGCTGGCATAAGTGGATGCGAATCTCACGCAGGCCCAGCTTTGCCCCAGCTGCTCTACTAGCCGCAGCTGCCGCCATCGCCGCTTAGTCCTTAAACCTCAGCCAGGTTCTTCAGCTGGACCAATAGTGAATTGGATGACTTGGTGGGGGCGGGATACAGTCTAGCCAATGACACGAAAGCATTTTAGCAGGCTGGGACCAAAGCGAGAGAGAGGAAGTGGAGCCTCAGAACGCAAAGCACTGTGGTTCGGTTTTGAGGTGCCCTGTGGGGAAAACGCGTCGTCGTCGTTTTCTTGTTAGAGATTTGGTACTTGCTGGTGTTGAGAGACTGAGACAAAATGCCGGAGCGAGACAGTAAGACTCGGCTCATTTGTTCTTTTTTCTTTGCGGGATTAGGGACATTTGGCGTGTTATTTTGACCGCTAACCTTAACCGGTGTTCTGTAACGCTCGGAGCCGTGCGAATCCGCCTGGCCCTGAGAGGCCAGACTGCTGTAAGGCTCTCCCGGAGCTTCATCCCCGTCCGACAGGACTACGGCCGTCTTTATCGCCACCCGCCCACTCCCGCTTCTTTACTTAACTACCGTGTTGCTCCCGTTCATTTATTACCTTGTGTTGTTTTGAGACGTGGGTCTTCTAGTGTTGCCCAAGTTGGCCTAGAATTCACCGTGCGCCTCTTCACTCTCTTGAGTAGTTGAAATTACAGTCGTGCACACTGTGCCAGATCTTTCATATAGCATTTTTAGATGTAATTTTTTTTTTAAATTTTTGTTTTGTTTTTGGTGCCGGAGATCGAACTCACGACCTTTTCGCTTGCCAGGCAGGCGCTTAAGCCACTGAGCTAAATCTCTGGCCCTTTTAGATGTAGTCTTTATCAATCTTTGTTAACCCTCCAGCTGTTTGAAGAAGCCCTTCTGTGCCGTCGTAGTTTCTTATATTTTCCCACTTAAGCAATTATTACGTTGCATTTTTTGTTTGTTTCGTTCTGTTTTTGTTTTTTGAGGTAGGATCTCCTGTGTTTTAAACTGGTCGTGAACTCACTAGGTAGCCCAGACTGGCTTCTAACTCAGAGCGATCTTCTGCCTCAGCCTCCCAAGTGCTGGGTTCATGGGTGTGCCAGATGTGGCGTTATAACCTTGTAATGTCACTGCAGCTCATTTTGGCTTTCATTTGTACTGTTTGCTGCTGTAATCCTCAATTTTTCCAAAGGACCAGACACAAAGATGAATAACACGAACGGTGATTCTTGTTTTCCTAGGCGAGCCGTTTTCCAATCCTTTGGCTCCAGATGGCCACGATGTGGATGATCCTCATTCCTTCCACCAGTAAGTATTTGTTTTAGGGTTATGGAAGGGAGAAGAGCAATGAACAGGAGTGGTGGTGATGCTAGTGGTGAAAGAACTCTGAACATCTTGTTAACAAGGATGGTCAAGAGATCCGTACTGCTTGGCCTATTCTGTGACCCTTAAGTGGTTCAGGCCCTCCCACATACAATTATTAGAGGAGAAATTCTAACAGAGAAAGTGCTTGTTCTTCAATCTGTTAACAGCATTTTATATGGAAATTAATTTTTCTTGTACAAAATTAAAACATTGGGAAAAAAAAATGAAGTGTTTGATAATCTCCCCAGTTCCAGTTCTTTTCTTAGTGGTAAGCATAGTGTTTTTTTTTTTATTATTATTTAATGTGTATCTTTTCCTCCTAGTCTTAAAACAGTTATATGCACACATACTTATCTGAGGAAAATACATCTTTTGAAGTTTTTGCAAGTAAAAATATTTCAATGGTGTTATACAGTGTATACCATTTTTTAGTTTTTTTTAAACCCCACTCACTGTCTTGGAGATTTTTTCATGACAGTGACAAAGACCTGCTTTTTTAAAATTTTTTTTGTCTTTTTGAGACAGGGTCTCATTATGGAGTTCAGGCTGGCCTTGAGCTCACTTTGTAACCCAGGCTGTTCTTAAACTTGCAATGATCCTGCTGCCTCAGCCTTCTGAATGCTGGGATTACAGGTGCACGCAACCACTCCGAGAGAAAAACTCCCTTCTTGACCACACTTGTCAGGTTCCAAGAAAATATATATATATATGTGTGTGTGTGTGTGTGTGTATATAAATTTTTTTTTTTTTTAATACTGGGGATCGAACTCATGACTGCGTGCTTGCAAGGCAGGCGCTTATGCTGCTGAGCTAAATCCCCAGCCCCCAAGAACATATTTTTGACTAGGCTTTGTCCTTGGCTTGCTAAACCCAGTTATAGCAGTATTAACTCTCATTGGTACTTAGACAGTTGTGTTCCTCTTTTGTAATTTTCCATAAATCCTTACTTATTTCTGTTGTATTCTTACTTACATCTGTTTTAGTCTCTTTTATTGCAATAATGTTGATTCCTATGACAGTCATTTTCAATAAAGTTGGTTAGCTGTCAAAGATGGGAGTAAGGGTATAGAGAGCTTGGAGAACAGGGAATTGTTGATAAATTAACAGGGTTCTGCTTTTAAGACTAGGGTCAGTAGGCCAAGGAAGAGCCCTAGCCTAAAGGACTCAAAAGAAGTCTGATTTTATCAAGGAGTAAATTCTTGTTGTTGTGCTAATTAAAACTTTCCTTACACCATCAGTGCTATCTATCCCACACTTGGGAAACGCATCAGTTGTTTGTTTGGCGGTGTTCCCCCCCCCCCCCCCAGATCAAACTCACGACTTCACACTTGCCAGGCTGGTGCTTACACCACTGAGCTAAATCCCCAGCCCATCAGTTTGTTTGTTAAGTCTCCAGTTAAGGGGCATTTAGGTTCTTATTACTTTTTATTATTTTCAAAAAGGCTACAACTAAATCTCTTTTACAGGTCTTATATACGTGATAGTAATTGGCTGACCTAAATGTAGACTAAAGTAGTTCCTGGTTCATGTAATACATATATACTTAAATTTTAAGAAGTACTGCCAAGTTGCCTTCCAAATTGGTTTTACTGCTTTACTTTGTATTTTTCTGGTTTCAGTTAGAAATCTATGTTTTTCACATGTTCCTGTTTCATTTCCTATTGGGTACTGATTTTTAAAATTTTGCCTTTTCTTCTAGATCCAAACTTACAAATGAAGACTTCAGAAAACTTCTCATGACTCCAAGGGCTGCGCCTACTTCTGCACCACCTTCTAAATCGCGTCATCATGAGTAAGTCTTTAGGTGACCCAGTCCTTGCTCCTGTCTGTCCCTTTTTATTGAACCAGAGTATCTTAGAATTTGAAAGTCCTTTTTTTCAATCCTGTGTTTTTGATTTCCTCCCTGTGAAGACTGATGTTCCAGCAGATAATCCATGTTTTCATTGTTTCCTGTCATGTGTTCCATGATTAGAGTTGCTACTGTTGCTAATGAACTGAGTTTTGGGCCTGTTACAGCCCCATGTGATATGAATACTTAAGGCTATTTATTTCAATAGTCCCTTAAATGTAAGTTAATGATTTTTAAAGTTTGAGAACTGATTACTTAAAAATATTAATGTTTATTTCTGCCTGATTGAATCTTGCTTTGGTCAATATTCTACACCTTTTTTTTTTTTTTAATCCTTGTGGCTACTTCTTGGAGTTTTCCAGGTGGGGCAAAGTTTTACTGTCAGTGATTTTCTTGTCTCTTATAGGATGCCAAGAGAGTACAATGAGGATGAAGACCCAGCTGCACGAAGGAGGAAGAAGAAAAGGTGGAACAAGAGTAAAGGGGTGTTGGGTTTTAAGACAGATAGTGTTAGTGTTAGAGGCTGAGATTTTCATTTATTATCTTGAGATTCTCTGCTTTGTTAATGAAGAAGGTGATACTTAAGAGTGGCAGTGTAGGGCTGGAGGTTTAGCTCAGTGGCACAAGTGTCTGCTTAGCAAGTGCAAGGTACTGAGTTTGATCCCTACTACCAAAAAATTTTTAAAAATTTAGTTTGCAGTTTTAGCTGGGGATTTAGCTCAGTGGCATAAATGCCTGCCTTGCAAGCATGTGATCGTGAGTTTGAGCGCTGGTACCAAAAAAGGAGTGCGGCTGGGGATTTAGCTCAGTGTCATAAGCACCTGCCTTGCAAGTGCACAGTCATGAGTTTGATCCCTGGTACCCATTAAAAAAAAAAAAGTGGCAGTGTATGACTTTGGAGTCAGACTGAATGTATTTTATCATCTCTGTCAGTTTTTAGCAGGATAATCTTGCGTATTTTGTTTAAGCTCTAACCTATGGATAAAATGTAGGGAACAAACCAGATACGGTAGTGCATACCTGTAATCTCAGCACCCTAGGAGGCAAAAAGACTGGGAATGTAGCTTAGTGTGAAGCCCTGGGATGTAATCTCCAGTACCACCAAATAAAAAAAAAAAAAAAAAAAGTAACAGTAACTTATCAGGCTCTTATTAGTATGTGTAGATGCTTATAACCAGTTCCTGGCATATGATGCCCCCACTCAGTCCACGCTGTTATCATCATCATTGCCATTTTTATATAATATTAAACTTTTTGGAAAAAAATTCTGAAACTTTTGTTTCTATTTTCTTGACTTCTGAAGGTGGAACAGCAAGGAATGTTATTTTTAGTTAAAATTTCAAAAGTAGTAAAAATTGAGAGATGCTGGATGTGATGATGTGTGCCAGTAATCCCAGCATTTGTGAAACTAAAGCAAGATGAGCATGAGTTCAGGGCCGTTCTGAGTCTATAGTGAGTTCAAAGCCAGTGTGGATGACATAGTAAGACCCTGTATCTAAAAAAAATACTTAGGTAGAGGAGGTTTTTTTTTTATTGTATATGGACAGGTCCCTCATGGCTACAGAAAATCAATAGAGTTAGGTGACATTAAAGAGTTCTTGCTGGGGATATAGCTCAGTGGCTCAGCGCCTGCCTGGTAAATACAAGATCCTGAGTTTGATCCCAGTACCAAAAGAAAAAATAGAAAAAGAAAAAGAGGATGGGCACTGAAGAGTTCTCTAGTGGCAGCTGCAGTATCCCAAGATGCCACTGGAAAAGTATTTGTGAGCTGAAATTGTAGTTTTGATATGAGGGCTGTCAAGAAGTAGCCAACAGTTGGATTAGGACATATGTAGCTTAACTATAGAGAGCCGGATGTAGATACAGAGATATAGGCAGAAATAATTCTTTTGACCATTAGATAGCAGGTGATGAGTTTTACATATTTGCTTTCTCTGGTGACAGTTACTATGCCAAACTACGCCAACAAGAAATAGAGAGAGAGAGAGAACTAGCAGAGAAATACCGGGACCGTGCCAAGGAACGGAGAGATGGTGTGAACAAAGATTATGAGGAAACTGAGCTTATTAGCACCACAGCTAACTACAGGGCTGTGGGCCCTACTGCTGAAGCGTGAGTAGTGAGGAAGGCGGGGCATGATTTCATATAATCACAGTACAAACTCTCCTACATGTTCTGCTTTGGAATTCACACTATACTATTTAAAGAGGCGTGTGCTATTCACAAAGAACTGTTCTAGTATGACTTTTATCATTATACAGGGATAAATCAGCTGCAGAGAAGAGAAGACAGTTGATTCAAGAGTCCAAATTCTTGGGTGGTGACATGGAACACACCCATTTGGTGAAAGGCTTGGATTTTGCTCTGCTTCAGAAGGTGAGGTGGGGAGTAATTAACTGGAATGCTGAATGCTCTTGTCTAGACTTTGATGAAGTGAAAAGGGACTTACTTCCTAGTACTGACCATCTATCTGGAAGAAGAGCTAAATGTGGCCCTTCTGCAAGACTTACTATGGTTCTTCCTTCAGTATCAACGTAAATTTTATCTACGGTCATCCAGGATTAAGTCCCTTACCCCTTGCCTCTTTCCTATACCTTTCCTATACTCATATTTGTTACAGCAGTTATTATACTTTGTTGAAACTGTCTCTCCTGTTATAAACTCTGTTATAGTAAGAACAGTGTGTCATAGTATGTTTTTTCCTGGCATGGTTTGGTGTAGTAGATGTTTGGTAAATGTACATAAAGTATGAATGTCTAAGCCCTACTGTCTTTCCTGTTAGGTACGAGCTGAGATTGCTAGCAAAGAGAAGGAGGAAGAAGAACTGATGGAGAAGCCCCAGAAGGAAACCAAGTAAGTAAATACAGTAATACTTTCATTCATGAATGCTTTCATTTGCAAACAGAAGCATTTAGCAAAATTTTGTTTCTGTTTGCAAACTGCATCAGGTGGCGCGTCCTGTAGCCATCTTTGCTACACAAACACAAGTGTGGGCATCTTTTACAAAATTGTTGAACAAATTCATTTCGTGAACTGAGGTACCACTGTATCAGAGAATACTTAAAAGTTTGGAAAAGCTGGGGCCTAAAATAGGAACAAAGTTATTAAAAAATAATAATTATGATGTTTGTGTTTTCAGGAAAGATGAGGATCCGGAAAACAAAATTGAATTTAAAACACGTCTGGGTATGTATCTTCTACCCTAGTAACTGTGCATTCTAGGTGACACAGTCGGCTGTCATCAGATTGTGATTTTTCTTCCTCTTAGTCTCTTTTCTTCTTTTTGTTCCCCAAACAAGCTAATTCTCATAAGATGTAGTAGAAAGGATGTAACTCAGTAGTAGAGCACTTGCCAGCATGTGCAGAACCCTGGGTTTGATCCCCAATACTCAGGGGAAAAAAAAACACCCAACATGGATTTAATTATTCCACAGTCTCTCAAGTTAGATTGGAAGCTCTTTTAGTGTGAAGCATATGTATTAAAGAAGGTATCATTTTTAGTGATTGAAAGCTCAGAGTAAGTCAGGCATAGTGGCTCATGCCTGTAATCCCAGGACTTGGGAGGCTGAGGCAGGAGAATCACCATGAGTGCAAGGCCAATCTGAGCTACAAAAGTGAGTTCAAGGCAAGCCTGCACTGCGTTCTGAGACCCTGTCTCAGAAAAACCAAAAAAACATGAAGAAACCAATAGTTGAAGCATACTCAGAATACTTTTTTAAATCCCTATTTGTCTTTTATTTCATATTTTATGTAAGAGAGACTGTGATGTTCAAGCTTGTGTGTCTGATTTACTTCAGCAGCCCAGGCTTTGGAATTGGACCGTGGGTCCTATTGTTTGCTCTTACTTGATAGCTGTGTAACTTTAGGTAAATCACTTCATTCTCAGCTTTAGTATTCTTAGTAGAAAAAGGGATAATAATGTCCTCTCTTGGGGCTATTGTGAAGATTGAATGAAACAAATTAAGCATAGTATTTGGCATGGTGCCTGGGGCAGAGTGAGTACCTAGTAAATGGCCATTGTTTTTGCTTCTTTGTTGTTCTTTTTTTTTTTTTTTTTTAATTTCCGAGACAGGGTCTTGCTGTGTAGTTCAGACTGGTGTTGAACTGACTTGTGTAGCCCAGGTGGCCTCAAACTTGTATCGATCCTGTCTTAGTCTCTCAAGCTCTGAGATTGCAGGTGTGTGCCACCATGCCTGGCCACTGTTATTATAAAAGGTTTTCATTGACTGATAACTACTCTCCCCCTTTGTGTAGGCCGCAATGTTTACCGTATGCTTTTTAAGAGCAAAGCATATGAGCGGAATGAGCTGTTCCTGCCAGGTCGAATGGCCTATGTGGTAGACCTGGATGATGAGTATGCAGACACAGACATCCCCACTACTCTTATCCGAAGCAAGGCTGACTGTCCTACTATGGAGGTGAGTAAGAGTTCTGAGAGCCTGTCACATAATAATCCTGGAACCTCGGAATCAGTGTTGCCTTGTTTGTCATATCACTAAGTCCCGTTTGGTTTTTTTTCACCACTTAAGTTTCCAACTGAATCTATTCACTGTTTTTCATCTCCACCAGCAACATTGCAGTCTAAATCACAGTCTGTTGGAAGTGTTCAGAGGCCCCTAATTGTTTTTACCACTCATGCTTCCACTCTGATTTCTATTCATTGAATCATTTCTTTTTATTGAAATATAATTCACCTGCCGTAATTCATTTTTGAAAAGTACAGTTTGACAGTTTTTAGCATATTCATCAAGTTTGGGAGTCCCTGTTGATAAGTTTTAGAATTTGCCTTTATCCCCAAAGAAACCTTATACTAAGCCAGGTGTGGTAGAATACACATTAGTCCCAGCACTGTAGGAGGCTTAGGAAGGAGGATTGTAGGTTCAAGTCTAGCCTGGGTAACTTAGCAACCTGTCTCAAAATAAATTAAAAAGAGGCTATTCAGTGCAAAGGTTCTGGGTTCAATTTTCATTCCTGCAAGAAACTATGTACTGTCTAGCTGTCTGCTGCTCCTAGTTTCTCCATCTCACCTTCATGTGGTTTTTACATATTTACACTTGGTCAGGTGATTTTTTTCCCCCCTCCCCGCCTAGATAATTTTTTTTGGGGTGGGAGTGGTCAGACAGACTCACTTCACAGGCTGGCTATGAACTCACTATGTAACCCAGACTAGTACTGAATTTGTGGTGACCTTCCTGCCTCAGCCTCCCAAGTGCTAGGATTATATGTATATACCACCATGCCCAGGTACTTTTTGTTTTTTTAATGCAAAATGTTTGTGTTATCACAGCTTACAAGCTTTGAGTGTTTTCTTATGCCTAGGAGAAAGCAAAATCTTCACCATGGGCCTTTGAGCCTATGCAACATCTGGCATTTCTAGCCCCATTTCATCATGCCTCCCTGTTGTTTGTTCTCCTGTCATCCTGGCTTTTTTGAATGTTCTGGATTCACTTACTGACCCTGGGCCTTGGTGCATGCTGTATTCTCTGTCTAAAATGTCCTTCCACAAAACTTCCATTCCCTGTCTTCACCTGGTTAACTGTAACATCCTTTAATTCATTGAGTAGATTAATAAATGAAGACATTCCCGTTTATTGTAATAACATTCTTGTTTTTTGGGATTTTCAGGCCCAGACTACACTGACTACAAATGACATTGTCATCAGCAAACTCACTCAGATTCTTTCCTACCTGAGGCAGGGTACCCGCAACAAGAAACTCAAAAAGAAGGATAAAGGTATCTGGAATATTAGGGAAACAAACCTGTCCTCCAGAGGGATAGCATTTGAAGGTGGAGCCAAGGTCTGGAGCTTTCTGTCTCTGGTTCATTGAAAAACTTGCAGGGAGTAGAGAAAAATGGGTGCTAGTGCAGGGGACACGAGCAAGATAAGTATACCCAAGGTCTGTCTGCTTGACCCACCCAGAAAGCAATGGTCAGGAGGAGGGAGAGTATTGTTCTCTGTATTCCTACATTTTTTTTTTAGTTGCAAAATACTTGTTTTAATTTTATTTTAGAGGGGGTAAAATTAAACACAACACAACACAACAGAACGGGACATAAGAAAGCATAATTTTCAAAGCTAGACAACCAGAGATCTTCACTATCTGTCATATTGTCTCTTTTTTTTTTGGATACTGGGGCTTGAACTCATGACCTCATGTTTGCCAAGCAGGCGCTTATGCCACTGAGCTACATCCCCAGTCCTGTCATATTGTCTCTTGTTTTCTTTCACATGATTGTCCGTATCTTTGCATATGGGGAGTTCATACTAAATAACATATTTAGTTATGTTAGCCAAGTTTTTCATAAGATGTGTAGTTCACTGGCTCCCACTTCCTGCAGGGTGGGAGGGCGACATGGGATGGGGGACAGAGATGTCTGATTCTCAGCCCATGCACTGGCAGGCTTACAGCCACCCCCTAGAGAGGGGAGGAGCTCCTTGTTCTCCCGGCACCCCAACTCAACCGCACAGTGCAGGTCCTGAGGCGCAAGGGTCTCTCTCCTGCAGGCCACCGAAAGTCTGCCACACTCACCTGCTATTTCTTTCTGATGAATTGACCATTCCATTTCCAAAGTTTTGAAATGGCCAACAGACCACAGAAAGAATTCTCTTTAGGCTCCTGTTTGAAACCAGTAGCTATAGCAATCTGCTGGCCTTGCTTCAGGGCCACTATTCCTACATTTTAAAAAAATAACTGACTTCATTATTTTGGTAATAGTGTCCCACTATATATAAACACAGAGATTTTAAAAAAAACTGATAAAAATACATTTCAAAAAAGGTAAAAAATACAAAAAGAAACACAAACATATCTTTTGTAGCTTCAAAACCTATTTTGGTTATAACTATCTACATGTAGCTGCTACCAGACATGCTAAAATCATACTTGACAAAGTACAAAAATAAGAAATGGTTAAATAAAAAGTTATTCTTGGAGTTAAAATCATTACTAAAATATAGCTTTTTAATCACAAAGTTGTATCACAGCTAAAAATATACAAAGTCGTACATACTACTGTGCAGCTACTTGATCTAATATAGATCTACTGTGAAAAATGAGTATAGTGACATTTCGTAGGTAAAGGCTAAGTTCTGGGACATGAAAGCTTTTAGGTAATTCACAAAACACAACTGAGATATCTTTTTATTTTGGAAAAAAGAAGACACTATTTTTAAATAGTCAAAGCCTTAAAATATAAATGATATATGTGGTAAGCATTATACTTTAACTATTGTGATAACATGAAGTAGATGTTCTGACTTTAATGGTGATCAGTATATATTCCTACATTTCAAACAAAAGTAGTTAAAAAAAAGTTGAGAAAGCCAGGTGTGGTGGCACATGCCTGTAATCCCAGCACTTGGGAGGCTGAGGCAGGAGGATTGCTGAGAGTTTGAGGCCAGCCTGAACTGCACAGTGAAGCCCTGTCTCAAAAAAAAAAAGACATCGAGAACTGGAGTGGGTTGAATGACTGAGTGGGAATTAACTTCAAAGTGTGTTCCTGACTACTTTCTTTATTTCATAGGGAAACTAGAAGAGAAGAAACCACCTGAGGCTGACATGAAGTATGTGTCCTATCCTGGGCACCTGGTCTGAGGGAGGGGTTCTGTTTCTTGGCTTGTTAGAGGCCTTGTTGGTATGGGAATCTGTAAAAGTCGCTAGGGTGAGTAGATGTGTACGCGACTTTGGTACCTAGTGAGCTCTACTTTTCCTAGCATTTTTGAAGACATTGGGGATTATGTTCCCTCCACAACCAAGACACCTCGGGACAAGGAGCGAGAGAGATACCGAGAACGGGAGCGTGATCGGGAGAGAGACAGAGACCGAGACCGAGAACGGGAACGAGAACGGGATCGAGAGCGAGAGCAGGACCGAGAGAGGGAGGAGGAAAAGAAGAGGCACAGCTACTTTGAGAAGCCGAAAGTGGATGATGAGGTGAGATGTTGGCTCCTGGCACCACGCAGTGGAGTTACCTCTCTTTGCCAGGCCAGGTCTGGGATCTTTCTGATACATAGGCGTCGTGTGGCTTCTTACAAGCAACTGGCCAACTAACGGGGTTGGAATCATTCTGGTCATAGTGAAGGTGGGGTAAGGAATTGATTCAGACTTGGGATAGAGATGAGTGGGAATAGCCTATGGTGACATTTACCTGTTTTTGTTTTCTTTCCAGCCCATGGACGTTGACAAAGGTGAGTTTTAACTAGAGCATCTTGCGTCGATTCTGACAGTCCTGATTTCCCCAGGGCTCAGAGTCTGAACTGTATACAAAACTGGCAAAGGTAGGATTGGGGAACTTCTCGGTCTGGGCTCCATAGTAACCACATTTTACTTTATGGAATAGAGTGAATCTGGAGTTTCTCCACTTGCTGGGCAGTGATGGGGTACATGGGCTGTTGGATAAATAATTTTTCAAGCAGTGAGATTTTTGAGGAGATAGGACAGGGATTGAGTGTCTGTTTTCTGGTTCCGGTATCCTGTCAATCAGAATAGCTGATTATTATCTGGATTTTGGTTAAAATTTTGTTAGATTAAAGGGGTCCTTTTGCCTTAAAAAGGTTTTAATGGAGCTACAAATTGAAAATATGTATGGTGAGGAGGTTCAGAATATTAGTTTTAAAAAAAAAGAGACTATTAGTTCAAACCTAACCAGACTTTTCTGTCCACTCAGGACCTGGATCTGCCAAGGAATTGATCAAATCCATCAATGAAAAGTTTGCTGGATCTGCTGGCTGGGAAGGCACTGAATCATATCCTTTATTTAAATAAGCTCCTGGGTTGTAGAGAGGTTTATTCTTTTCATTCTAGCTCTCAACTTTTCTACATCCTCCTACCCCTACCTACACTTACTCTTTCATGCTGGACTTGAAAGGGATAAAACCATGCCTTGCCTCTTGCTCAGAAGATTCATTCAAGTTCACAGTTTGCTCTTGAAGTTTTTCATACTGAGGCCTGTTGCCCATGTACTTCCTACCTGAAGCTTTCATGCAAGAGATCAAATTCTACGTAATATTTTCTTTAACATAGCATATGCTGAAGAAGCCAGAAGACAAAAAGCAACTGGGCGATTTCTTTGGCATGTCCAATAGCTATGCAGAGTGCTATCCAGCCACGTACGTAGGGTCCTGTTAGGGAGGTTTGAGTGACTGGGGAACCTGTTGAATGAGGTTGAAAACTTGACTCGTGGGAACCCAAGGGTATTTCTTACTTGAATAAATCCTTCTATTAGGTTCTGAATGGAGGCCTAAGGGATGGGCATGCCTAATGTTTGGATTTGTGTATGAAGCATAGTGGTCTGAATCTACAACATCTTTTCAATTGTTCCTTTTTTTTTAAGGATGGATGATATGGCTGTGGATAGTGATGAGGAGGTAGATTATAGCAAAATGGACCAGGTATGACATTAGGAGGATGCTTTGAGCAGTTCTCTATAGTACCTCTTTCTCCCTCCAAATCCATCTCACTTCTTGGGCCCTACTTCTGCTATTAACAATAAAACTAGTAGCAATATAAGTCATATTTTAGAGTCTGCACGAGATCAAATAAGACAGGGCCAAAATCTTTTTTTTTTTTTTTTCATTTCCTACAAAAAACAGGTATCAGGGTTTGATTTTCATCTGCAGCAGTAAGTAAGCGTTAATACATAGGTGCAAAGGTTAGAAAGAATTATAGTCTTTAGAAAATGTGTGGATTTCTAGCCACAATTGACATTTTCCTCTGTCTTTAAATACAATTTTCAAATATTTTTAAAATTTTGCTTAAAACAGGAAAATGTTAATCCTGTTTGGAATGAATTCTGGATATTTTCAAAGACTACAATTCCTTCTACCCTTTCCACTAAGGAAGAGAGAAGAAAGGGAAAAGAGATTTTAAAAAAATAGAGAATTGAAGAAAAAATAGAAATAGAGCTTCTGTGAGTGGGAAAGGGAACAAGAGTTGGAGCAGAGATAGGAGGGGAAAGGGAGGAAAAATAAAAACATTTAAGAGGGCCGAGGCTATAGCTCAGCAGCACAGTGCCTGCCTGGCAACCATGAGGTCATGAGTTTAATCCCTGGTACCAAAAAAAAAAAAGATGTATAATGTACATGTACAAACTTTCCACAATAAATGTACTCAAGTACTGCAAACATGAACTAACAAAAATAACAAATCACTATTAAAAGCTTTAAGAAATTTTGTGAAGAAATTTCATCTACTTTTTTCTGGTTCTCAATGTACTACAGTGTTAAGAGCATGCTAAGTTTGAGCTTTGTTTAATCTTGCCTTTGCTATTAATTAGTTTGGTGATTTTCTTTTTCCACCAATGCTGGGATTGAACCAAGGACCATCAACATGTTATGCAAACACTCTGCCATTGACTTACCTCCCTAGCTTTTTTAAAAAGTATATTTTGGGGGGCTAGAGATATAGCTCAGCAGTGTAGCACCTTTCTTGCAAGTGCGAGGTCCTGAGTTCGAGTTTCATACCCCCTACCCCAATTGAATTTTTTTAACAGTCTCACTAAATTGCCAAGAGTGGCCTCAGACTAGGTAATTGTCTTTGCTTTAGCCTCCTGAATAGTTGAGATTGTAAGTATACGTCACCATGTTGGGCTCCTTGCTGAGTTCTTTTACTGTTTATAACTGCCTTGGTTTTCCTCATCAGGAAAATAGAAATATACTTCTTCATAGATTTTTGTGAGAATATGTTTTTGGTGTTCAGGATAATATGTGGTACTTAGTGAATGTATAGGAAATATTATTTATTAGGATAGGATTTATTAATGGTTTAACCTGAGTTTGTGGAAGAATCTGGCTAAATTTCCTTTTCTACTGACATCTCTTTCCCCATCTACTTATTTTGTCCTGCCACAGGGTAACAAGAAGGGCCCCTTAGGCCGCTGGGACTTTGATACACAGGAGGAATACAGCGAGTATATGAACAACAAGGAGGCTTTGCCGAAGTGAGTTGGTACTAAATATGGGCGGGAATGAGGAGGAGTTTGGCACCTGGGTAGACTAGCCCACACCGAGTTAGAGCACATAGTCTTGAAGTCCCCAATCAGGTACATTGCTTACAAAACCCTCTGGGGAAAACCTTGTTACTGCTGTGTTGTCAAGAACCTGTCCAAGAGTCCTGATAGTTATTTCGGGAATCCAGCCAAGAATCCCAATTGTTTGTCTCTAGAATGCCATCAGAAAAATAAAAAAAAAACAGAGGCAAGTATTCCTTCAATGGCTGAAAGTTAGTGTCTCTGGATCTGACTGCCTCCACTCCCAAAGCAGCCACTATTTATTCAGTGTATACAGTGATAGTTGGGGCTAGCAAAGAATTATAATTCATCCAAAGACTCCATCTCCAGAGCGTGTAGATAATTTTATGTTTAGAAGTATCTTGACCCGGAGTATAATCCTGTGATGACTTAAGAAGGCATAGATGATCCTATACTTAGAAGTGTCTTGTCCTTTAGTATAATTCTGAGATGACTTACGGTGTAGATGATCTTATGCTTAAGCATCAATGGGAAATCTCAGATGGGTGGTACCAATAATCCCAATTCTTCCTTTTATCCCACAGGAAAATATGTAAAATTAGCCATTGTGAATTTGTTGTCCCCAACACTGTGTGACTCCTAATACCTTCATCCAATGGTCCTTTTCAGGGCTGCATTCCAGTATGGCATCAAGATGTCTGAAGGAAGAAAAACCAGGCGCTTCAAGGAAACTAATGACAAGGCAGAACTTGATCGCCAGTGGAAGAAGATTAGTGCAGTAAGTGGGACATACTCTCAGGTGGGAGGGTTTCAGGTGGGAGGGGACACTGGCCCACAGATTCAGGAACATTCACAGGGTTGGAGGGACATGGAAGTGAGAGAGAAGCCATGGGCCTTACGTGAGCTTAGACCATAGGCTTTACTTTTTTTTTTGCAGATCATTGAGAAGAGGAAGAAGATGGAAGCTGATGGGTGAGCAGCATTATTCTTTATGGGGCTCATTGGAATTGCTTAGTGCATTGATCACATGCTTACCAATTTCTCCTTCCATTGCAGGGTTGAAGTGAAAAGACCAAAATACTAATCTCTACTTTACTGAAGAATCTCTACATGAGTATTGTTTATACTACTTTCTTCCTATAATTCCTACTAAGGTTGCAATGTGGGGTTTTTTTGTGTGTTTGTGAATGTATATAAAATTTTATTGTGTTATCATTTGGTTCCATTAAAATTGGTTAACCTGCTATCTTCTCTGTTGAGTGTACTCCTCAAGGGTCCCTTAGAGCACCAGGTGGCCAGTTCTGCTGTTGTATGAACACTTTGATGGGGTTGTAATTCTTCTGTCTCATTGCTGGGAGGCTCCGTACCACCAGTGGTATATGCATACCACTCGCTGGTAGTACATATATAACTGTCCCACTGGACAGCATGGGACAGTTGCATTAAGTGGTACAGATCACCTGTTGAGACAGTTAGACACATACCCCAGTATTTCAAACTGGCAGGAACACATTTTAAATCACATACAGAGCTGGGTAGTCTTCCTTTCTACTCAAACTTGTGGAGCTCCTCCTGTCTCAATCTCCCAAGTGCTGGAATCACAAGGATGTGCTCTATACCTGTCTTGGTGCACACATATAATCCCAACAATCTGGGAGTCTGAGGCAGGAGGGATCAAAAGTTTGAGCCTATGGGACTGGGGATTTAGCTCAGTGGCATAAGCGCCTGCTTTGCAAGTGCATAGTCGTGAGTTTGATCCCTGGTACCAAAAAAAAAAAACCAAAAAAAAAAGAAAGAAAATGTTTGAGCCCAGCCCATGCAATTTATCAATTTATCAAGACCTTGTCTCAAAAGAACAAAAAGTGCTGGGGCTGTATCTCAGTGAGAAGCTCTGGGCTCAATTAAATCTCATGTTGGAAAAAAATAAAATCACATGCACAAAGTTATATCAGTCTTTATTGAACTGTGATTCTAAATCCATGGACAGTAACCAGTTCCAATTAGGAAAAAGGTCACAGAGATAGGGATCATGGATACCTGAAGGCTCAGTAAGCATAAACCCAGGGAGTTGGCTTCCAAGTTTAAAATCCAGTTTGTGCAAGTACTATCATGTCTCACTGAAGTAATCAGAAGTGCTGATTAGCTACATGTTTAATGGATGACAAAAACTACCACATACTGCAGTGACTTTTTCAGGCACTTAGCAAGTGTGACAAACTGCCTCTATGAAGTCCCTAAGCCTTGTTTCACCTCTGTCAAGTAGCATCAACATATCAAATGTCTTAGCCAACACTCTGGAAGCTGAGGTTGGATTCCAACTTTGAACTCAGCCTGGGCAATTTAGAGCCTGTCTCAACCAAAACAAAACAAAAGACTTAGAAGACAGTACTATAGAGATGTAAGGAGATTCCCTTTGGTTACAAGGGTATACCTGCCCTTCAACCTCACCCTATAGTGTCTCATCACTGAGACTTTTGACAGCAGGGATGTCCAGAACATCTGCTGTCCTGCCCGTTTTCCTTTCCAGCTTGGTAGCCTTGAGCCTGTGCCATTTTGACTGCCGATAGTCCGGAAACCAAACTGCAGGAAAATTGCAGAGCACTTCTCATTTAACCATAAAAATACTGTGCATAGTCGGCTTGAGCAAGTGTGAAGAATGCTTCCTGTTTGTGGCCCCTGTTTGTCATCTTTGAGTGACTTTGTGGCTTTTGCTGCGGCTTGAGCATCCTGGCCGAAGCTTGCCATGGTTTGAATTTACCAAGCATCCCTCTCTTCTACACCGAGGGGATAAATCCTTCAGGTTGCTGAGGGAGCACCTATTAGCACGGGGCAGGATAAGGGGAATAAAACAACGCAATTCCCAATTACATGAACGACTATGTGTAAAAAAAAGAGAAAAGAAAGAAAGAAAAAGAAAAGGAATGAAAGAGAAAGAAACGAAAGAAAAAGGAAAAGAAAAAAGACTATCTGATTGGGGTGGGAGGGCACTTGGAACTCTCCGGCCTGCCCTCCCACCGCCCTCCCACCTCTGACGTCATCCTTGTGCACTTCCGTCCCCGCCCCAACACGGAAGTAGTGTCCCCGGCCGCCGCCGCATCCACTCCTTTATGGTTGGTTTCTGTGCTGGTGCTGGGCGGGAGCTCCGTTCTGAATCCTGAGCATGGACCGCACGTGTGAGGAGAGGCCCGCGAACGATGGCAGCGACGAGGAGGATTCTGACTCCACTGAAGCCCCGGCCCGGATCCGGGACACCCCGGAAGACATTGTGCTGGAAGCCCCGGCTAGCGGTTTGGCTTTCCACCCAACCCGCGACCTGCTGGCGGTGGGGGACGTGGATGGGGACGTATTCGTGTGAGTGAGGGGCATAGTGGAGACGGGCGCCTCTTTTGGAAGCTCCCCAGGGGTGAAACTGGGACAAGGATGGAGGGAGTGTTGCGGGGAAACAAATTTTGCAAGACTTGGATCCGATTCTTGAACAAGTTAATCCACACTAGAACTAAAAGAGGCGGGCCGGGCCTGGTAGTTCACCCCCATAAACCCAGCACTCTAAAAGGCTGAAGCAGGAGGATTGCCGCGATTTCGAGGCCAGTCTGGGCTTCATAGTGAGTTCAAGATCAGCATGACCTACAGAGAGAGACTCTGCCTCCAAAAAACAAAACAGCCCCAAACCAACAACAAACTGTGTGACCGAGCCCAGAGATTGTATCAGGAAAAAAAAAAAAAAAGAAAAGATGCCTGAGTCTCGTCTGAGCATGAGCCGGAGGGCGGTTCAACAGGCCCCTTGCTTTTGTCCCTTTAATGGATCTTTTCATAAAAACCCCATACCTAGTTTGGCTAGGTGGTGCTTAAACCTCTAATCCTAGCATTTGGCCTCTAATACCATTACTCAGGAGGCAGAGGCAGGAGACTTGCACTATGTAGTGAGACTTGTCTAAAAAAGATAAAAACAAAACAACGTGCAATCCCATCACTCCCTTGGTTAAAATCCTTCAGTAATCTGCTTTTAGGATTTAAAACAAACTATTTGGCTTTTAAGTTCTTGACCACCTAGCTCTTACCTGCTCTCCCTTTTGCTTTATGTGCTCATTATATATATATATATATATATATATATATATATATATATATATAATTTGTTGTTTTGAAACAGGATCTCCACACATAGTTCAGGCTAGACTTGAACTCTCAGGGATCCTCCTGCCTCAGCCACCTAGTATTGCATCACCATGCTTAGTTTTTCTCAAAAGTTTTTGGCTTTGCCCCACAGTAAAAACCATTTACATTATGCATAATGATAATTTCTAGTTTATTTTATTCAGTTATTGCATGTACACAAAATGATGATTGCCATTTACTGTGGATTATGATTGGAATTTGAAAAACACTGGAGTGTAATCTGTAGTCTGTTTTGTTCTCCATTTTGTCTCCTGCTTCTGGTCTAGGAGAGGTACTCAGTGCATGCTTAAACATGAGATACAGGTTGGAAGTATTGGAAAGCCCTTCACAGTTTATAACCAGGAGAATTGTGCTATGTAATTTACATAATTAGGGCCGAGGGTTTAGCTCAGTGGCATAAGCGCCTTCCTGGCAAGTGTGAAGTCCTGAAGTCGTGAGTTCGATCCCTGGTACCAAAAAAAAAAGATAGGCAGAGAAATTTACATAATTAAATGTCAGCCCATTAGTGGTAATGGCTTTTGGCAGGTTAACTTGGGTGCTTTCATCTCTAAAAATGGGAATAACTGTCTGCCTTGCAGAGGACACTATTCAGTTCATTCCCTGAGCGGTTTAACACATGTAGGTTTTTACTACTACCCATAATTATAGTGCAGATATTTGGGAGTTTCATGCCCTACACCGCCACTTTTCTTTCCACTCCCCAAAATTTCATTTACTCAGTTTATCATGAAATTCTTCATCTTATAAATGGTCAGAACAATCTTTGGAAAACCCTCCCACCCCAATTCTTCACCCTCAACGAAGGGAAACCTCGCCTCTAAGTGTTCCTCTGACTCCTCTTTTCATGATCATTCTCAAGCAGTTCCTTTTCCCCTAAAAAAGCCAGACTATTCTAGAAGAGACATTGACGCCTACTTCCAATGTGCTCCCTGTTCTCTGCCAGTTGAGCTCATTTTTCATGGCCCAACTGACATGTTGTCATCTTAATTTTTAGGGCCCTCTGGTTTTTGTTATGCAGATCAACCCATGGCTGCACATTCTCAGCACATACTACGCCTCTGAGCTACATTCCCAGTCCACTGGGTCTCATCTCCCTTCTCAAGTATTCAGTTTGTAACTATTAAGCCATTTCTTCACGCTAGACACAAGGACAAAGACAATGAGCAGACCCAGTTGTGTCCATGTGGAACTTACTGGCAATTAAATATTCGTGTATTTGGCGCACTTAGGTCTACTGTGAGGCAAGCACTGAAGATTTCCTGGATAGGTACAGGTTTCAAAGCTTAGTTTATAGGCTGGTGCCTCTTTATTCTATCTCCATTTTGGTCCCATCTCTTTGTCAACTTTTTTGAGACCAGGCTTGGCTATATAGTTCAGGCTGGCTTTAATTTAAGCTCACTACGTAGCCCAGGCAATGAGCCTCCTGCCTGTGCCACCACACCCAGCATTTTGATAATGGTCATAATGTGCTGTAATTGTGTTTTTAGCTCCTAGGCACTTGGGAGTGCACATCCTGATTTTCAGTTTTCCAACTTCTGGGTCTTCTGTTATTGCTTTAACAAGTATTTCTGAGCCCTCACAGAGGTCTGGACCCAATCTTTCCTTAGGCTGGTGCTTTCAAGGATGGTGAAGGTGGGGGTAGAGTGAGGTCACAAAAAGTCCTGTGCAAATGTACCTGGAAAATGCTTTGAAACAAGACCAACCATTTGAAGCTTATTGAAAATGGGTACAGGCTGGTAAGCTCTTTGCACTTAGATGTGTATAAGCAAGAACTCCTAGGTAGGTGGCAAAGTTGGTCTGTCTAGTTGGCTGACATATGCCATGCATCCCAGGTGTGGCCTAGGATCATTTACCTTTCTTCCCTTCTCCCAGATTTTCCTATTCTTGCCAAGAGGGAGAAACTAAGGAACTCTGGTCCTCAGGTCACCACCTCAAGGCTTGCCGAGCTGTGGTCTTTTCTGAAGATGGGCAGAGTGAGTACTGGGGAAAACAGCCAGCAGTGTGTGTGTGGGGGGGAAAGATCCAGTAAGCAGCAGTGACCTGGGTCCCTTTTCCCACAGAACTTGTTACTGTTTCCAAGGATAAAGCCATTCATGTCCTAGATGTGGAGCAGGGCCGATTAGAAAGACGTATTTCTAAGGCTCATGGGTAAGGGCCTTCAATTTTTGTGTGCATGGAAGGAGTAAGGACTGGGAGATCCCTACTAGGATAGGGATGCTCTAATTAAGTTCTGCACATCTCTCCAGTGCCCCCATCAATAGTCTGCTGCTGGTGGATGAGAATGTTCTGGCCACTGGGGATGACACAGGTGGTGTACGGGTCTGGGACCAGCGTAAGGAGGGCCCCTTAATGGATATGCGGCAGCATGAGGAATACATTGCTGACATGGCTCTGGACCCAGCCAAAAAGCTGCTGCTGACGGCCAGGTACAACCTTCAAGCTGCTTCCTCATCTTTTCCCTCATTAATTTTCCTCAAAAAACTACCACCTAAGCCTGCTGCATTGCTCTCTACAGTGGTGATGGCTGCCTTGGTGTCTTCAACATCAGAAGACGCCGGTTTGAGCTACTCTCAGAGCCTCAGTCAGGGGACCTGACCTCTGTCACCCTCATGAAAGTATAGCTGGGTATGATGGGATGGGGTGTATATGCTAGGGGCTTGGGTCTGAGGTGGCCACACAAACACTGTTTTTCTTTTTTCTCTGCAGTGTGGGAAGAAGGTGGCCTGTGGGTCTAGTGAAGGTACTATCTACCTCTTTAACTGGAATGGTTTTGGAGCCACAAGTGACCGATTTGCCCTGAGAGCTGAGTCCATTGACTGCATGGTTCCAGTCACTGAGAGTTTGCTGTGTACTGGGTCCACTGATGGCATCATCAGGTAAGGGAAACTGCAACAGCTTCAGAGGCATTGAGTGTGCTTGTGGGTGGAGGGGTTGGAAAGATGGAGGAAGCTGGGTAACTCCCACTAGCAAGTACCCCAACACTGTTCTTTTCCTGCCCAGGGCTGTGAACATCCTGCCAAACCGAGTAGTAGGCAGTGTAGGCCAGCATGCTGGGGAGCCTGTGGAGGAGCTGGCCCTTTCTCACTGTGGCCGCTTCCTGGCCAGTAGTGGCCATGACCAACACCTCAAGTTTTGGGACATGGCCCAGCTGCGAACTGTGGTGGTGGATGACTACCGTCGACGAAAGAAAAAAGGAGGGCCACTGCGTGCCCTGAGCAGCAAAGCCTGGAGCACTGCTGACTTCTTTGCAGGACTGAGGGAAGAAGAGGACACTAAGGGTCCAGAAGAAGAGAGTGAGGATGACAGCGACTGAGAGGATGAGGAGAATCTGTTGGGGTCAGAAATTTTCATTGAGCATAAGCCTTGCTGCTTAAGATGAATTTCTAGGGCCGGGGATTTAGGTCAGTGGTATAAGCACCTGCCTGGCAAGCGTGAAGTCATGAGTTCAATTCCTAGTACCAAAAAAATAAAAGAATTCCTAAAGAGAATACCAAACTTTTTGGTGCTTGTGCATGTAAAGCACATAGCCCTGAGACCATGACTATATTAACACTTGTTGTGCAGGTGATCAACTCAAGGGTACTGAATAGGGGGAGTTTATGCCCCGCAGCAGCTGCTTGATCTGAAAATGTACGACAAACCCTGAGTATGTTAAGACAGCACAGACGTGGATACTAACTAGGAGTTTAATATAAATACAAACAGCATAGAAAAGCTCAAAACCATATACAAACAAAATCAGAATGACAACTGGTGGGGTAAAAGGGCAGACATTGACCTTTTGGTTCAGCCAGTCCCCCAAATAAAAACAAAGATTCATGCTAGCTTGGGGGTGTGGGAGAGCAGGGATATGGTGTTCTGTGTTATACAAGGAATGGCCCTGGGTTCAGGGTAGAAGGGCAAAATGCCTCACAATTTAAGCCAAATCTGAGCAGTAGTCCTCAGGTGTTCTTTGGGCCCTGCCCCAGTAGTGCTGCTGTCTCAGCCCCTCCCCTTCTAGGGATCAACTAGCTGCAGCCCAGGCCTGCTGGGCTGAGCGCTGCCACAGATCCCACCTGCAGTTTAGGCTGCCTGAGGGGAGAGGAAGGGGTCACTGGGTCACTGCTTAACCATGGTACCTGCCTCAGCTCCAGAAGACCATAAGAGACTGGCTCCAGACTCACTCAGTGCCTCCAGCAGCCGTGCTGACACAGCATCCTTAGCCATCTCATGCCCATCTTGCCCATCTGTGGCCAGCACAACCCAGATGAGGCCACTGAAAGGCACTGGGTGCCCAGGTATCACTACCTGGTACCAGAAGCGATGCCAGCCAGCGGGTCCTGTGCCCAAACACTTGGTAAGGAATACTGGGCTGCCCAGCTTCATTCGTTGGCACAGTAGCTGCAGGGCAGCCCGAGCACCTTGGTACCCTAGCTTGCCCCTGCCCAGGACCAGCTGGCTGCCATCTGGCTGTAGGCAACGAAGTGAGGGACCCATCAGCTGCTGGCGGAGCTGCTGCTTTAGGTCTGGCTTGAGCCACTCCACAGCCACCTGTTCTCCACAGAGTCGAGATTGACCTGCAGAAAACAAGCAAGAGACAGAGGGACGCCTGAGTGAGCTGTCCTTGGAGGACAGACTTGGGTTTAAGGCATATCTCTCAGCAGTATTCTGCTTAAGGGCCTAAGTTAACAGCCTTGTCCTTATTTGTAAGAGAGGTGTTAATAAAACTGGCTTTTGTTTCCTTGAAGGAGTACTGTTTTAATGCAGGTTTTATCTACTTCATAACCATCACAATAGCCTGCCTTTCCAGTCATTACTAGCTGTGAATCAGGAAATATGTTAAATGCCACATGTCCATTGTTACTTAATTCTCAAGTCTGAAGAG
Source organism: Dolichotis patagonum (assembly GCA_004027295.1). Classification (NCBI taxonomy): domain Eukaryota; kingdom Metazoa; phylum Chordata; class Mammalia; order Rodentia; family Caviidae; genus Dolichotis; species Dolichotis patagonum. The sequence goes on from PVJX010000664.1 coordinate 189,642, forward strand.
GCAGCTCTAGAGAAGACTCAGTTGGACTCCCTTGGGCAAGTCAATTTTTTTTCACTGGAATGTTGAGAATGAATCCATGAGATAATGCCCAGGGAGTGGTTAAGTTTAGCTAAGCGATACCTGTAGCACAAGTTAAAAAACAAATTTGCCTGACCCTAACATTTTTAAGACCGACCACTGCTAGACGCCAAGCAGGCGCCCCCCCCCCGTTTCCCCCCAACCCCCTTTACCTTCTACTAGGGCTTTTTTGGCCATGGCGGCGGCGCGGTGCGAGCTGAATTTGAGCAGCGCTATCTGCGCGGGCGCCTGGCTGGGACTGGGCAGCAGCTGCGCTTCCTGCAGGCCGGGCCCCAGTGGCTGCAGCGCCAGCAGCAGCATGTTGTGGGTCACGGCCAGAGGCAGCCCGTCCACGCTCAGCTCGCACTTCTCCGTGCTGCGGCAGACGAGCAGCGGGCAGGACGGCCGCAGAGGGTGGTTGTGCAGCGTGGCGATGGCTGCCTGGGCGCCGCGCCGCGAGCTGTAGCGGGCGTAGGCGAAGCCGCGGTTCAGGCCGCTGAAGGTCATCATCAGGCGGAACTCGTAGAGGCGGCCCACGCGCTGGAAGAGTGGGATCAGCTGGTGCTCGTACACGTCCTGGGGCAGCCGTCCTATAAACACCTCGGAGCCAGGCGGCGGCGGGCTGCCCACCCAGCCTGGGAAAGGGGGTACGGAGGGTACTGTCAGCCTGGGAGCGGACGATGTGAGCGACCGTCCACCAAATGGGTACACCCGGGCCGCAGGGCGATGAGGTGACCGAGCTACTACCAAGGCTGGCGCTGAGCAGGTGCACCTCGGGGCTGACTCCCGTTCCCGACCCGGGCGGAGGGTGAGGGTGGAGAACCCAAGCAAGCTTCCCAATCTGCTGGAGGTGCACGTCGGGCTCCTCCGGGAGCCGACCGGCGCACTGGGGCGCACGCAGGGGCGGAGGAGGCCGTACCTGGGGGTGGCCCGCCATACTTCCTCTGCCCGTTCACCTGCACCAGGCGGACGCCCGTCTCCCTGACCCAAGCCTCCAGGGCCGCCTTGTTCTCTGGATTCACCCTCTCACACCATTGCTGAGAGAAAAGGCAAAATGGAATTGCGCACTGCTGACCCCCCCCACCTCCGCCCCCAAGTAGATTCAGAGTTCCTGTGGTCACAGCCTATGCAGCAGGCCGAACTCCAAACTCCTCCGCAGAACTCCTCCGCCGGTACTCACCTCACATTCGCGTTTGGACTGCATGGCTGTGCAGCAATCTCAATCGTACCCTCTTTATAAATTCCTCTTCCTCCTCCCCACTATTCGAAGGCCTCTGGAAACTTCTCTACTCTCTGCCCCCAAGCGCTCATTGGCTCTGAGTGCGGTCCCGCCTCTCGGGGGTGGAGCTGCACGTGCGCCCCAGGCCCTCGACCTTCCCTGGAAAATTAGAAACTCTGGTGCTAGACAGTGGAAGGCAGCCGCCCGCTGAGGAGTGGCTCAGAATGGGGAGGGTGATCTTTGGAGGCAAGAATCTAGAGGGAGCCCTTCACCTGGAGTCTTTTTTTCCTTTTCCACCCACAAAGTGATCTGAATGGGCAGCTCAAGAGGCTCGTGGGGAGGGCGGAGTGAGGCATCAGTGACACAGTTCAGTGGTTGAGGCATTTTATTGGACCTTTGGCGACGGGTGTTAGGCATCTGTTCTGTCTGGAGTTGGGTCCTGTGGATGAAGCCATGTCAGGCCTGTCCATATAGCTCAGGAGGTGGACTGACCTAGTTGCCCATGGCATTCTGTAGAAAGTGGTACAGTACCCCATCAATTTTGCCAATCATAACCATTCCTCAGGTCTTCTTGCTGGCACAAAAGTGTGCAAAACTGTTAAAGCACAAATGGAGTTTTAGCCTCAAGTACTGTGAGTCCCACCTTCTACTGATAGTTCACTTGGCTCAGCAGATGCAGAGGGGCTGGCTTGTTCTTCTTCTAATTTCCTCTACAAGGTCTTCTCTTCGGACATCCATCTGGCCAGGATGAGGGAAGAATGTAGTATGAATGTACCTAGTTATCAGGTTTGGCTCTGCTGGGAGATCAGGACCCAGGCAGACACCCAGGAAACTGCTCCCTGGGGAAGCTAGAAAGACAAGGGGTACTGTATATGTGGGGATTGGAGATCTTATCTGACACCATGACCACAGTAAGATTAGACCCTTGAAGCGTTTACAAGTTGGCTCACATCTCACATGGGCAGGGGCCTAACAACATAGCATACATGCCTTAGCCTTCCCCACTTACCTCTTCCCTGCTCGCCACTGAACGCAGCTTGATGACACCATCCTTGAGCTCCTGCTCACCGATTATGGCCACCAGTGGGATGCCTGCTTCCTCACAGTACTGCAACTGGTTCAGTAACTTTGGGTTCTTTTTGTAGAGCAGCTCAGCCTATAAGGGATCAAGATAGAAGATAAAAGCTGGCTTCTACTATCTTTCGGGACAACCTCCTGGGTGCCCATGCTGGCACTTTGCTCTTAGCTCCACTCCAAGAAGTAATGACAAAAGGCACTATGGGTGAAGTAGCAGCACACTATAGTTTTTGTATAAAACTAGGTTTGTACCTAGCACACTCAAATCTCCTGCTCTCATGTGGCTTGCCTCCTGTACCTTGATACCAGCATCCCACAGCTCTGAGACAAGCTTCAGTCTCTCTTCCAGTAGCTTCTTCTGTGCAGATGCCACAAGCACTTGTGTCTCTGTGGTTCGTACCTTCTCCTCTGAAGCCTAGTGAAGGAGCAAATCAGAGAGCTGGGCTAAAACCATCAAAGAGCAAACAGGGAAGGCTATATTCAGGATTCTGAGAGATCAGGCCCTACTCAGTGAGCCCCAACAAGAGAGGAATCTGTCCTTACTTAGAAATTGGGTATAAGGTAGCTCTTAGAAGACGTAAGATATCAACTGAGAGCCTATAATCAATTACAGGCATGTAGTGGCGCATGCCTGCAATCCCAGCACTTGGGAGACTGAGCAAGAGGATCACTGTGAGTTCAAGGCTAGCCTGGGCTACATAGTGAGACCATGCCATAAAAAAAAAAGAAAAGCGTTAACTAGGACAGAACTAGCCAGAATAAGTAATCTAGGGCAAGAATAAGGGTAGTTTATTTACATTCACTTTAAGCTTATCTCCATCCAACAGATTATGGGTCCACAAAAACATTCACATGGAAGTACCACTGTGAGCCAATCCTGGAAATCAAATCACCCTGGCATTCTAGTCCCCACCAACTACCTACTTGCCCATTCATGAGACTATGCCTCTCATGAGAGGCAGACCTCAAGGTGTGTAAGGATGGGGAGTAAGGGAGAATGCTGCTGATGCCCCTTGACTTTTATGCAAGTCTGTTTTCAAAGTTCTTACAATGTAAGGTGCCTAAAGGAATAATGATGTCAGCTGAGAAGCTTGGGTAGTGTCCATACTAGAGAAAAGGGACAACATTGGGAAGGACACCAGAGCATTCATGAGGATGAAATGCAACCAACCACTTAAGAGCAGTTGCAACACAGGAGGATTTGAGGTCATGCATGGTGGACTTTCTTGGTGTTAGTCTAGATGCTAGAGTCAAGGCAGCCATGAGGGATCCCAGGGCCTGATGTATGCTTACAACTGAGAGGCAGTATTACAGAGTGGCTAGGAGCCACACACTGGAGTTTACTAGATAGATTCAATTCTGACTCTCACTTAAAATTTCATGGCCATGAGCAGGAAAATGTTTAGTATTCTGTCATGAGGAAGATCTAGGTTTTGGACACAGCAGCCCACATTCCTGACAGGCTCAGGGAAAGTAGGATTCCAGAGCATGAGATCTAGTGGAGAAAGAAAGATCAAAGATCTATAAAACTGGCCTGTAATGGGGTGAGACTATAAGGACAGTGATCATCTCTTCTGTATTTCTCTGAGACACTGCTTACAGCATCTTTTGCTCCCTTGTAGATCAGACAGCCGGGAGCCACCAACTGCTCAGACTGTCCTGAAGACCTACCTCTAGTCTCTGCTCCACGATGGAGAAGATTCGCTCCACTCCAATGCTGAGCCCCACACAGGGCACCTTGCGCCCTTTGGGGTCGAACATGCCCACCAGCCCATCATAGCGCCCTCCAGCAGCCACACTGCCCACACCCAGGGGCTCTTCCCCTGCCTGGGTTGGGGTCTGTAGCAGCACAGCTTCATAGATCACCCCCGTATAGTAGTCCAGACCTCGAGCAAGGCTCAGATCGAAGGAGATCTGTGGAGACAAGGACATGGTCAGTACCAGATTAAGATCAGAGACCTAATAAGCAAAGTCAGCCTGGGCTCACATCTGCAACTTGACTCACCTTGTCAGCAATGCCAAACAAGGTCAGATACTCAAACAGTAGCTTCAGATCTCCCAGACCTCCCAAGGCCTGCTTGTTTTGGGACAGTTTAGGATCCTGGAGCAGCTGCTCCACCAGGGACACTCCACCTGGGAAGACAGATTTGTGAGGCAGACCAATAAGGAGAAGGTGAAGGCACCTTGTCACCCAGACTGCAAGCATGCATGCATAGGAACATACGTGTGCATGCTTGTGTTTTAACATTAAGTCTGTGGCCAATGCAATGGCCGGTGGGGAAGAAGCCTGGGTTTTGTTCCTCACCGTGCTGCTGGACATAGTCCCCAATGCGGTCAGCGACCTCGGGGGCAAGGCCCTTCTCTCCCACCATCTCATTCTTCACATCCTCCCACGACACCTGGGCAGACAGAGGACAATGAAGAATTCTTGAGCAGCCTCCCTGCCACAGAGCAAGTGTGGTCCCTTCTTGGGTAGCAGTCAGAGCTGAAGCTGCCCTTTAACCTGGGGCTAATCTCTTCAGGTGGACCTGGAGGCAAGTGCTGCTCTCAATCTTCTTTTCCTTTTTTATTTTGGTCCTGAGGATTGAATTGAGGGTCTTTGCACCCAGCCCCCATTTTGATGTTAGTATTATTAGTATTTATTTTATTTTGAGAGAATCCCACTAAGTTACCAAGTTGTCCATGCAAAGTTGTGCCACCTTTCTGCCTCAGCCTCCCAGAGTACTGGGTTTACAGAAATGCACTACTGTACCTGCCTCTTTTTAAAGATAGGGTCTTGCTATGTAGCTCATAATATGGCCTTGAACTCAATATGTAGCCCAGCCTGGCCTTGAACCTACAGGGATCCTCCTGCTTCAGCCTCCAAGTGCTGGGATTACAGACGTGTGCCACCATGCCCAGCTATATACTGTCTTGTTTTCTATTTCTCAAGGCAGAGTAGGATTTGGGAAGAGTAGAGTAGAGTTAATTACCTTGTCCAGCTTGTCCACTGAGGAACAGATGGTACGAAACTTGCTATCAGGAACACCACAGATGGCAAACATTCCATCTAGGATGCGCCGGTCATTGACCTGTGGGGACCCAAGGCACTGTGAGGAGGGAATCTCTTTTATGTGATCTTCAATAATTTTTGGTATTTGTCCCTCTGCCAGACCCAATTTTGCCCTCCCAGCCTTGTTCAGTTCTGACCTTGACCAGGAAATCTCCTATCTGAAGTGAACTCAGGATCTCACACATGATCTTCAAGCATTCTGCATCAGGGATCATAGGGTCAAATTGCCCAGCAATGTCAAAATCCTGCAGGGAAAAGGGGGAACCAGAATTTCTCAGGGAATCAATGGCTTTAAGGGGGGAACTTGAGAGCTCTGCTGTCTCTAAGAAGGTCTGTTTGCACACAGGCACAGACTTCCCCCTTCTGCTGTCTGGCCATTAGCTCAGAGGAAAGGCCCAGAATTCTTGGGCCGCTCACCTAGGGTGTCCTCATGTGCTGGGCTATTTTTCTTCATTATTTTTTTCTCTCCTAATTCCTTATACTGGATAGAACAATTATCCAGTGTTAATCCTTAAGTTTTCTGTTCATAAGTCCCCTTTTCAGTCTGTATGATTCAATATCTTAAATGAAATTTCCCTTCCTTCTCCTGTGATCCTATGATTGTGATTTAACACAAAGAACACAACACAGATTGCCTGTCTTATCTCTATGATCACATCTGCTGAATATCAAGTTACTCATGTAAAATGGAGAAAATCCCTCTCCTTCATAATCTACAAGGCCACTGAAATCTACATGAAAATACCACAGAAAACAAAGTATTTTCTGAACATCTAGTTTGTTCAGAAAACTACAATATTCAATAGATTCCACTAGCATGAAGGAGGGTCCACATTACCCATCCTGTCCCCACCTCACCCCCAACTTTCCAGCACTCACACACTGGTAGAATTCCCGGTATCGGCCTCGAGTCATGGCTGGATTATCCCGCCGATACACCTTTGCTATATGGTAGCGTTTAATGTTGCTCAGTTTATTCATTGCCAAATACCGAGCAAAAGGAACCTGGTGACAGAGAGTTAAGGAGAAAGTCCCTCCTCTTGCTGTTTGGAAGTTATCATCTCTCACAGATGCTGGAGTCTGACCTCTTCCTGTGTGGGTAAAACTACTACCGATAAGATTAACAGCATTTCTGAGTATCAGAGAGAATCAGTTGTGCTACTACCACCAGGCAGCTAAAGTCTCAGGAAAATAAGACAGTGTCTCCCCTGGACCATGCCAACTACATCAGAGTTTAGCAAACTGGACACAGCAAACAAAGGGCCTCATATAGGATAATTAAGCAGATTAATTTCTGTGTAGCTTGGAGAGAAAGCAGACCTGCTGCTCAATTAAGAGAACTTTGTTCATTGGACAGGGCAGGGAAAGTTTCCTATGACCAGGGAAATGCTATACAACTAGGAACTGGGCCCTCACATAAAGCTTAGGTCTCAATCTGGATTTACATTTCTAAGACTGTGGTTTGCTTTGTCAAAGGTTCCACAGTGGTTTAGAGATCTAATACCCCGGGAGCTCCAGTGGCACAATTGGTTAGCACACAGTACTTATAATTCTCCTGTCAAAGGCTTTATATTTAATCTTACCTACATCTGCCTGTCCCTAAATCTGAGGCTACAAATAGCCCCTGCCCAATGAAGGCCAATCCATCCAAAGTCTCAAAAACCCACGTTTAGAAAGATACAGTGAGGTCATAACGAAGGGACAGCAGCTCCCCACCCTGGTCCTTCAGGTCATAGATAAGCTTAGAGTCTTCTCCATACTTTCCAGTTAGGGTTTCCTAGAGCAAAAAATAAAAACAAAAAACCTAGTCACAATCATTGCTAAAACACTTATTTGTTTGTTTTTGTTATTTATTTTTGAGACAAGGTCTTGCTATGTAATTCAGGCTGGCCTTGAATTCACTATGTAACCTAGGCTGGCTTCAAACTTGCAGTGATCCTCCTGCCTCAGCCTCACAAGTGCTGGGATTGCAGGCATGTGCCACCACGCCTGGTGAAAATAAAACAATTTAGAAGAAGGTTTTGAAAACAAAAACCTGGTTTGGGGATTTAGCTCAGTGGCTTAAGCGCCTGCCTGGCAAGCGTGAGGTTGTGAGTTCGATCACCAGTTCCAAAAAAAAAAAAAGAAAACAAAAACCTACCACCCAAACATGACTAATTTTGTCTATTCTACATTTTTGTTGAGATTGGAAATTAAAATCTATAGTCTCTAATTTAATCTGAAACTAAACTCATGGAAAAACCCAGAGAAAAGGAAGTTTAGGAAAAGGGAACAGCAAGAACCAAGGCCCTGCTGGGCATATGATATATGCCTATAATCCCAGCATTTTGGGAAGCTGAGACATGAAGATCACAAGTCTAGGCCCAGCCTGGGCAACTTAGCAAGATCCCACCTTAAAAAAGGACTGATGATACAGCTTAGGACAAGGGCCTGAGGTCAACTCTCAGTACCACCATAAAAGAACATGGGAGACAGGGTGGGATGTGGAGAGAGAGAGAATTTATAGCTGGGTGAGGTGGCACACAGCTATAATTCTAGCATAAGGGAGACTGAGGCAAGAGACCCTCCATGAGTTTCAGGCCAGCCTGGAGCACACAGTGAGTTCCAGGTCAATGTGAACCACATAGCAAAACCCTGTTTCTAAAACAAAACAAAACAAAACAAAACAAAACAAAACAAATTGTATTATAAATGTTTTAATGGGTTTTAAACAGGAAATGATTCAGTCTGATTTCTAATAGCAAAGAACTAGAAACTACCTTAGAATTCATCAATAGGAGGCTGGTTACATGTTTATACTTTATATGCACATGGTTTGCATTTATAGAAAACATCTCAAGTACAGAGACTATAGAATTCAGTACAAATAGGAGTCAGAACAATTTCCATTCCTAAGAAGGACATCTTTGGGAAGCTGCTGGCCACTATTAAGATTTAAAAAAAAGCAATGCCTCTTTCTCCAAGCCACTCCTGTCTCACTTTTTACTGAAGAAAACTCCAGTCTATATCCAACATAAGAATAGAACTTTTGGGCCCTTATGTGCTTGTTATATTCTGTTACTCACAGACCTGCTCTTTGCCATGTGGTTTCTCTTTACACATCTCTCACCTTTAGTTCAAACACGGGTGTATCAATCACTTCTGCACCATGGCGTTTGAAGCAGCGGATAATTACATCAAAGACCTTCTCCCTAACTGCCATCTGCCGGGGACTGTAGTCTCTTGTGCCCTTGAGGTTGAAAGCAGCCAAAGGACAAGGGATGAGATTTAAAAGAACAATAAGTTTGAGAAATATAAAAAGATGAGCTCAATAATAAGGAAAGCAAATCCTGCCTCCAATTTAGAATTTTCCTACAAGTCACTGTAAAACGAGTGCAAATATTTCACTATTAGTATAATTTCTTTGCTCATTTGTTATCAGCCTTCTAAATTCTATTCCTCTAGAATGGAATAACCAATTCAAACTGGCTCAACAAATTGAATTGTAAATTTTACAAGCAACTTTTCTTCCCCAACATTATTTTCTTTTAATACTATTATTAATACTATTGTTTGTTCTCTAATTTATTTTGGATAACAGCCCTCAGTGATGGTCTGGCAGATACATTTTACACAAATTATAGGATGTTGAGAAGTCACTTCCTAAGGCTTTTCAGCAAGCCCGTAGCAGGAGAACTCTGTTCTCCTTCCAAGTTGGAGGTTTTAGTTTGAGCTTTTAGAATCTACTCCAAAGTTTTTGGTCTTAGGACCTCTTTATAGTTTTATAACTAATTATCACTATCACTATTTATTGTTAGAAATTAAAACCACAAAATTTTTGTAGGTATTTATTAATATATCAATTACATGTTGATACAATGTTTTAGGAAAGCATATTTTCCAAATTAAAAAAAAATTAGTTAAAATGGCATTTATTATATCTTTGTAAATCTTTAATATCTGGCATATTAAAAGATAGCTATATGTGCTTTTGTTTCTAATTCTGTTGTAATATGTTGTTCTGGTTCAAGTATATAAACAAGATTTAACCTAACACAGATGTGTCTCTGCAAAAGTAGCTTGGTTTTTTGTGGGTTTTTTTGTTTGTTTGTTTTTGTGGTACTGGGGACTGAATCCAGGCCCATGCTAGATAAAGCGCTCTGCCACTGAGCTTCAGCAACTAGTAGCATCTGTTATTTCTATTTCATTTGAACTCTGACACTGTTTTCTAAAGTATTTTAACAGGGCTAGGCATTTAGCTCAGCAGTTCAAGCACTTGCCTGCTAAGTGCGAGGTTGTAAGTTCAATCCCCCATAGCAAAACAAGTATTTTAACGTAAGTGTCAGACATCCTATCATTTTCATCCACAAAAACTTCTGTATGATTTGTTACTGCAAAAGGACTTTAAGAAAACCTAAAATACTTCAATATCACTATTATATTAAAACAGAAATATTAAATCTGCTGGAAGACAGAGTAGGTAAAACTTCTGAAGACATTGGTGTAGGCAAAGATTTTTTGAACAAAACCCCAGCTGCACAGGAACTATCACAAAGAATCAAAAACTAGGATTTCATCCTGTTGAAAAACTTTTGCACAGCAAGAGAAATCATCAACAGAGTGAAGAGACAACCCACAATGTGGGAGAAAATGTTTGCCAGCTGTACCTCAGACAAAAGAGTATTACTGAAAACATATAAAAGAACTTAAAAAAAATCAGTCTTCCCAGATTTAGAGACCCAATCCAAAAATGGGCATCTGAGATGAATACACACTTCTCAGTTGAAGAAATACAAACAGCAAATAAATATGTGAAAAAATGTTCAACATTTTTTCATTTGAGAGATGCAAGTTAAAATAACACTGAGATTCCGTGTTATCCCAGAAAGAATGAAATTAACCCAATAACAAGAAATCAAACAGTAACAAATGCTGGAGGGGCTGTGGGGAAAAAGGAACCCTTCTCCACTGCTGGTGGGAATGCAGACTGGTGCAACCACTGTAGAAATCTGTGTGGAGGTTCCTCAAAAACTAAGACTGGAGGTCCCATTTGACCCAGCTATTCCACTGGGGATACAGCTCAGCGGCACAAGCACCTGCCTGGCAAATACAAGGTCGTGAATTCAATCCCCAGTACCAAAAAAACCCCCAAAACAAAAAACAAAAACCCCAGTAACAACCCAGCTATTCCCCTTCTGGGAATCATCCCAAAAGCATTAAAAACATCATTAAAACAACAAGCATTAAAAACTATGGTGATATAGGTGCACCCATGTTTATAGCAGCACAAGTTGTAATAGCTAGATCTTGGAAACAACCTAAATGCCCACTGACTGAGGAATGGATAAAAAAGATGTGATACTTCTATACAATGGAGTACTACTCAGCCATAAAGAAGGATAAACTGGAGACTTCTATAGGTAAATAGATCCAACTTGAGACCATACTCCTAAGTTAAATAAATTAGACACATATAAACATTATAGTGTTTCATTAGTAAGAAGAAACAACATATATAAAAAATAGTTAAGATGGTTATAATACTGATTCCTCTGAGTTCATTTTAAAAAAGACTTGTGCTGGTATTGTTCATACAACTGATAATTATTGATATCAACTAATGTTAACCAAGTAAAGATAACTGTGGAAGACTTATTTCTGATACTGGAGTAATTTTTAATATTTATTTATTTATTTATTTTGATACTGAGGATCGAACTCATGTCCTCAAGTGTGCCAGGCAGGCACTGTGCCACTGAGCTATATTCCCAGCCCTGTTTGGACAACTGAACGCAGATGTTTTATGCTCTGGGTGAATGATTTGGGGATAATATGCAATGTATGTACCACTGTTGCTTCCTAATTGACATGTTTTGAAATTTTGTTCTTTTTTTTTTCTCTTTGAAATAAAATGGATTTTTAAAAAATCATTATCATAATCAACAAAACTAACAGCAACCCCTTAATATTATCTCATATCAAGCCATGTTCAATTTTCCCTGACTGCCTCAATACTATCTTTTTGTAGTGGCTTATTTGATTCAGATTCTAAACAAAGTCTATGGAATGTATTTAGTTGATATGGTTATTTAATCTACAACAGTTTCATTTTTTTTTCTTTTTTGTGGTACTGGAAATCAAACCTGGAACCACACAGATGCTATACATGTGCTCTACCACTGAATTATACCACTAGTATTCCCTGTTTTTCTTTTCATGTCATTTATTTGTTAAGGAAACTGGTCATTTGTCCTAATTTTTTCTTTCATATTTTAGATCTGATTAACAATACCCTCAATATGTCTTTTAGATTTGGTTAGAAGTATCCTTAATATCTCATTTAGGGCTGGGGATTTAGCTTAGCAGCACAAGTGCCTGCTTGGCAAGTGCGAGGTCATGAGTGTCATCCCTGGTACAGAAAAAAACACAAAAAACTGAAATACTCTTCACTGAACATTCTTGTCTGCCTGTGTGTTTGTGGCATACTGAATGTGATCAATATCTCATTTAATGTGTTCCTGTCTCTAGTATTTCCTGTACAACAGATAGTCTAAAGGCCTAATTAGATTCAAATTCAAATTCTCTTGGCAAGAGTGCTCTTTATAGGTGGTGCTGTTTAATCTTATTGCATCACATCAATAGGAAGATAATTTCTGGTTGTCGTGCTTTTAATGATGTTAAGACTGATTACTAGGTTTAGGTGAGGATATGTCATAAATATATATATGTATATATATACATATATATATATATATATACTGATAGATCACAAATTCCCTTTTTTTTTTTTTGAGGCAGGATCTCACTATGCAGTTAATGTTGGCCTTGAGCTCACTTTGTAGCCCAGGATGGTCTCAAACTTGCAATGATCCTCCTGCCTCAGCCTCCCGAGTGCTGGGATTACAGGGGTGCACCACCACACCTGGCTATAAACTCCCTTTTAAATTTTTATCTTATTCACTAGTTTGAATACTGATTTCATCACTGCTTTGGGATTTCACATTGTCTCTCTTTAACCTTTAAAACAGTTTTCTGTATAGAAAGAAACACCTTAATAAATTTAGGAGCCCAAAGAATTAATCTTCACACAAGGATGCAGCCCTTCATCCCTCTCCTTTAGAATCCAATTTCAAATACATTCATTAAATACCTATTTATTTAAAGGCACTTGATCTCAGCCTCCTTGGCAAATAAGCTACACAAATAACTACAAGAAATCAGTGCAAAAGAAGAAAAAATATATATAAAGTGTCAATGAAACCTAGATAAAGAAGTAAATAGTTCTGTTTATAGAACTTATAGAAAGTGACATTTGAACTGAAATTCTAGAGGGATGAATTAGGAATCAAGAACTTCACTCTAATCTACTCTCCCTCTCCATTTGGTTCTGATTATGGGGGCTAGGGGTTTAGCTCAGTGGCACAGCACCTGCCTGGCAAGTGTGAGGTTCTGAATTTGATTCCGGGTATCCCACCCCCACAAAAAAGAATTATTAAAATGGCTAGGGATATAGCTGAGCAGCACAGTGTCTGCCTGGAAAGTACAAAGTCTTGAGTTCGAGCCCCAGTACCAAAAAAAAAAAAAAATAATCATGGTTCTAGTTGAATAGGTCTTCTAGTTTCTGGAAGCTACCAAATCTCTTTACTGTTTCCAGATTTCCAAACTACTGGACTCATCTCCTTATTCTTTTTCCTTAGCTATCTCTTAACCATCTGTTAGGTGCATTAATATAACATTTCCTCAGGTGAGATTTTCTCAGACTCTTCAGCCTTCTTTCGTTTTTCTCAAAACACCCTTGTTAATTTCTTTCTAACCACAATTTGTAATTACATATCCATGTGGTCCTAAATCTGTCTCTTACAGTAGGACCCAGCTTATGAGGGCAGGCTGTACTGTGCATCATGGTATATTTGGTGCTTTATATCATGCCAGTAAGCATTCAATGAGTATTTACTGAAGAAAAAAAAAAAAAAAAAGTAGCAGCAGCAGGCCAACTTGTCTGAGTATGCAGCTGGCCTCATTTCTGTCATCCCTTTGCCATCCTAGAATGACTCAGAGTTCAACCCACCCCCGCACCAATATCAACTATTGTTTCTCTACAATATTTCAGACCCTCCTCAGTGACCTGGTTCAGGGAAGCCAATATATGTGCCCTTGCTAATTAATGCAATCAACAGACTCTCTCTGAGGCCCCCTATAGGAATGACATTACAGTACCTTGGGGGTTTTAAGCACAAACTTCTGTTTGCTTTCATCAGGGCCCAGCTGTGCCTTCAGTTTCAGGAGTTTTGCCACTTCTTCTTCGATCTGTGGAGGGAAAAAAAGCCGCGGTACTATCCATCCGTCACTCCTTTCCCTCCCCCAGTCATTCATTCCATATTTCTCCTCATCAGAAACTGCGGCGGGTCTGTCTGCCTCGGCCTAGCCTTGCTTCTCTCAGGAACTGCTGTAGTTATCTCACGAGCCAGACCATCCTTCTCCCTGCCAGCCCAGTCCTCTCCTTCACATTCCAGTCCTCTGTCCAGATCACCTGCCTTCACGTCTTCACTGGCTTTGCTTGACACCTCCCCTACTGCCTGGGTCGTACCTGCTCCGCGTTGGCCTTCTGCTGCTTGAGGTTCCGCACATGCTCTCCCTGAAGTCGCACCAGCTCCTCCAGTGAAGCACGGTTTGCCATCCCTGTGGCCAACTGGAGCAGATTATTGCTGTCTAGACCGGCCTTGAGTAACTCAGCCGCAGTCAGGATGACTTCCGGCTATCGAGTCGCGGGCCCACAGGCCTAGAGAGCCTCCGCCGAGTGCTGAAACCATTTCCGGGTCAGGGATCTTGGGAAAATTGGAGTTCAGTTTGTCCGAATAGTTCTGTGTTCTAGTATTTGGGCTGCACGTCTTCAGCACCAGGCTGTGTTCCTGGGGACGATTCTGCTTCATTCCCAGGACTTTGGCTGTTGTTTCCGAAAGCTGTGTCCTGCTGCATGATGCCCCAGCTCGGATTCTTGCCCAGGAGGGCTTGCGCTTCGCTGCTCAGCCAGATGCTGCGACCGCCCCGCGCTGCGTGCATCCGGGCGGTCGGTTGCCATAGCCAGGTGAACCAAACTGAGATAGCTCGGGTCTGTTGGGAAAGGACCCTGGGTCTGAAGATATGGACAATTATGGCAGTTGGTTTTTATGAGTGCCTGCTATGTACCGGCACCTAACCGAGCATTTTGTATGCTTTGTTATTTAATACTTAGAGCTATCTTGAGAGGTTGGGGTTCTCCATTTTAGAGTTGAGCAGAGACTGCAAGGTTCAAAGACTTACCAGCACATCTTAGCAAACGAATATTTTAATGCAGTTCCCCATTTCATTAACCGAAGTTCTTAAAAGTCGCCACTTTACTAGTTCGTAAGCAAAATATATGGATATTCCCAATGAATGAGATGGTTATAGACAATAAGTAGACTGAGTTCGTATTATTTTAAAATGAGTTTGAGAAAAACATTTTCAGTTTTCAGAGAAGTTTTAGTTTGAGAATTATAGATGAGGGGTTGTGGAGTTGAACAGGACTTCTCTTGAGGGGAGAGAATCGCAGTAAGGAACTAGTAAGGAGCTAGCACGCCCCAGTTGCTGGAAGGACATACAGTATTTAAGTCAGGTGATTCTGTTTTGCCTTATTTCAGAAAGTCCCTAGTGCCCTCTTAGCAGATGCTTTGTGCTGCCATGAACAACAGAGCTAAGATCTTTTATTAATTTTCAGTCACAGCATCCTAATAGTTTTTGAGTTCATTCAGGAAATGCATTCCTTTCATTCAACAAGCTTGTTGTGTTCTTGGGTTCTCTTTATTCAAATTACATTTACCTTTATCTCTGATAAATATATCCATCTTACTAAGAATTCTTATTTTTGCAGTTTGAATAGGAACTGAGAACTGGGAGCATTCATACTAGTCCCTGCTCCTCTACCAAGAGTGGAGTAGTGTTGGTGGTAGTAGTATTTTGTTTTGTGCCTTCATTTTTCTCATGTGCTTAAACTTTTTCATACATTTAAAAACTTCAAATACCTTTTTAAATAAAATTTTAAAAAAACTTCAAATACAATGAAAAGCGATAGAGACTTGACTTCATAATATTACATGTAATACTGTAGTTACAACATGGATTCTGAGATTAGGATAGATAAAACTGTGCCCTGCCCTCCTGTTACTCAGGTTCTGAGATCCTTGCAGGCTAGTGGTTCATAAGATCAGAGATGTCTTGATCTGGCCAGTCTCCAGAAAAGTTATATTTTATATTTCTTTTTCTGCCAGGTTGCAGAGGTAATGTTAACATCCCAATTGAAACCACATCAAGAGAAACCAAATTTTATCATCAAGACCCCAAAGGTAATGAATGTCCTTTACCCATCTTATCCCGTTAGAATACCATGGAGGACTGACCTCTGCTGTACTTATCTCTGTAACTTCTTATAATATATTTTTGAGGTAAGTTTCAAACAAAAGCAAAACTAAAAACTTTTTCTATTCTTGATGTACTTGGTGAGGCTCAGTTACCTGAACTAAAGAAATTTAATAGTAGTGCACTAGTGGTAGTGCATATTTGTAATCCCAACTACTTGGGAGGATTAGGCAGGAGGATCACAAATTCAAGCCAGCCTAGGGCAGTGTAGCAAGACTATCTCAGAAATACAAAGCAGTAGGGATGTAGCTTATTGGTAGAGTGCTTGCCTAGCATGTGCAAGTTCTTGCACTCTACAAAAAAAAGAAAAAAAAAGAAAAAGCAAATTCAGTTCACTTCTTTCATTATAGGTATAATTTAACTCTTTGTTTCACATGTTTTCATCTTTGTTTTTTGTTTGTACTGTGACCATTGTTGGTTTTCAGGGCACCAGGGATCTAAGTCCCCAACAGATGGTTGTGAGGGAGAAAATTCTTGATATGGTTATCAGTTGCTTTAAACGTCATGGAGCACAGGGACTGGATACACCAGCATTTGAGCTAAAGGTAAGGCAGAAGAATGTCTGGAATCCCCTTTCTTCACTTGCCTTCAGTGTCCCAGAGGGCTTCTCATCTGTGTTCTGGAGTTACCCTTTGAACTGTGGCTCTTCCTATCTGATCCCTGCAGGAAATGCTCACTGAGAAATATAATGAGCAGCCTGGGCTCATCTATGATCTGGAGGATCAAGGCGGAGAGCTGTTGTCCCTTCGTTATGACCTTACTGTATCCTTCTAAATGCTGGGACCTGACTTGTTTCTTTCCAAATCTAGAGGACTTTGTCTGAGAAAAGGGAGGAGCATGACTATGGGACATTATGGCTCCATTGGCAGTAATCTTTACTTCTAGTTTCTTCTGAAAGTCAATTCTGCCAGCAAAGCCTGGCCTGGAGACCTCTCATTAAACTTTAGTGCCTATCAGAATCCCTCAGGGAAGATTGCTGAAACATACTCTTAGCCCCTAATTTGGTAATAGAAGTAAGATTCAAAGACTTGCATTTTTAAATAGGTATCCTCAGTAATTAAAATGCATTTGATTCTTGGCTATACTTTCAGGAACAAAGGTTTGATATTAGAGACAAATTTAGACTGATACGTGACTACTGTATTTATTTATTTATTTATTTATTTTTTCCTCTTCTGGCTACTGTGTTTAGAGATAGTTGGATATTGGTCTGAATGGGAGGAAATGGCTGATCTTGGGTCATTTCTATTTCTTCTCCTACTTTCTGCTCAACTTTGTTTTGCTAGGTGAGATTCTTTTATTTGACACTATTCAGTTTGTTTTGAATGCCAAGCACTGCCAAATCTTGGAGATAGTGGAAAACCAAACAGAGAAGATCTTTGTTCTCATCCTATTGGATAAGATCAAATAGAGGTTAAGTCCCCTTTAATGTCTATATACTGGATCTAAGCATTGAATGCTATATTTTCCTTAACCTAGTTATGTGAGGTCCCTTTTGCTCGTTATCTGGCTATGAATAAACTGAAGAAGATGAAACGCTACCAAGTTGGAAAGGTGTGGCGAAGGGAGAGTCCAACTATAGTCCAAGGCCGCTATCGGGAGTTCTACCAGTGTGTAAGTGACCTGGTGGGGACAGCATAGTTTCATAGTTAACCTGGGAACTGGCTGCTTAATGGATGTTTTTTTCCTGTCTTCTTTGCGGTAGGATTTTGATATTGCTGGTCAGTTTGACCCTATGATCCCTGATGCAGAATGTTTAAAGATCATGTGTGAAATCCTCAGTGGGTTGCAGCTGGGAGACTTTCTCATTAAGGTAAGACCAAGATTAAGTGAGAAGTCTGGATTTTGCTGTCTGTGTATGTGTGTATGCATATCTGTATGAGTGCCCCTCCTATGAGATTTCCTTTTTAACCTTTTTACAAGAGAGGAACGCCATTGTTTTCACAGAAGGCAGCTTGACAGGACTGTTGGGTTTCATTGAGTTTTCAGGTCAATGACCGTCGGATTGTGGATGGGATCTTTGCTGTCTGTGGTGTTCCTGAAAGCAAGTTCCGTACTATTTGTGCTTCGATGGACAAACTAGACAAGGTAATAAAGACCTTAACTAGGTTTCTGTCCTACTCTGAAATCCATACCATTAGAAAAATAAAGAGACAGTGACTGAAGTGAGCCAAAGATGGAAGGAAGGTAAGGCAACATTCTGATGGAAGATCTGAGTTGTACAGTGGGAACTATGACTTGATTTCTTAAGCTGCCTCTGATTGTCCTGAGTAAACTATTAGCTACCTCAGAAGACCATATTAAATGAAACTAAAATATCCTTTTCCAGCAAGGACTTGGGGCTTAGGTAATGTTTGGGTGTTTATGCAGATATCTTGGAAAGATGTGAGACATGAAATGGTGGCAAAGAAAGGCCTGGCTCCTGAGGTGGCTGATCGAATTGGGGACTACGTCCAACATCATGGTAAGAACCAGTATTTTCAGAGTTGTGACAAAATCAGGCTGAGGGTGACCAGTGTTCCATTTTTACCTCTGAATCAGCTCTTTTTTGTAGATGTGTTAAATTCTAGAGTCTGACCTGAATTTAATTTCCCTTTTATTTATTGTAACTCCTTTGTGTTTTTAGATGGCAGACGTAGAGGAGGCTGTGGTCATAATCTTTTAAAGAGAAAAAACAGGAGGACTAGCTAGAGTACTACTTTAAGATCATTTTGGTAAAGCACATCTTTGGTAAAGGCATAGGCCTTCTTTTCCATCACTTTTCTCTCCAGGTGGTATATCCCTGGTAGAGCAGATGCTCCAGGATCCCAGACTATCCCAAAGCAAGCAGGCCTTGGAGGGGTTAAAGTCACTGAAGCTTCTTTTTGAATACTTGACTTTATTTAGAATCACTGAGAAGGTAAGCCAAGTTGGGAGCAGACCTGCTGAATTTGAGAGCTGAGCTCTGGGGCTGTCACAGTCTGGTGTGGGACTGATTATAACCTCGCCCCACAGATTTCCTTTGACCTGAGTCTTGCTCGAGGCCTGGACTACTACACAGGAGTAATCTATGAAGCAGTTTTGCTACAAACCCCAGCTGCTGGAGAAGAGCCCCTGAATGTGGGCAGTGTGGCTGCTGGTGGGCGCTATGATGAGCTGGTGGCCACATTTGACCCTAAGGGCCGTAAGGTGCCATGTGTAGGCCTGAGCATTGGAGTAGAGCGAATCTTCCACATTGTGGAACAGAGGATGAAGGTACATGTTAGATAGAGGTGAGATGGTGCTGGAGGCCTAAAAACTTATTTCAAGAGGTGTAGCTAGGTTATTTTTCTGACAGTTTTTCTGTCTTGTTTTCAGAATTTCTTGTGCAAGGGAAGCTTTCATTAGTTTTAATTCTGTGTCTTTTATCAGACTTTTGGTGAGAACGTACGGACCACAGAGACCCAGGTGTTTGTGGCCACACCCCAAAAGAACTTTCTCCAAGAACGGTTAAAGCTAATTGCAGAGCTTTGGGATGCTGGGATCAAGGTATGTTGGAGCTCATATCTGAAGCAGCTGTGTATATATGGAATTCAGGAGCAAGAGTGGAACTCAAGACCTTTTTAGTTTACTAACAGAGAGCTAGCCACTTATTTCTGGTTATTCATTTATTTTGTCTTTTTGAGACAGTCTCATTATGCAGTTCAGGCTGGCCTTGAGCTTACTTTTTAGCCCAGGCTGTTCTTGAACTCACAACAATCCTTCTGCCTCAGCTTCTCGAGTGCTGAGATTACAAGCATGCGCCACCATGCTCAGCTTGATTTCTGGCTTTTTAGAAAATACATGTTTTGGGGGTTTGTGTGCTATGGTCAGGTTAAGTCACCCACTCTATTTTAACCCTTTTCAGGCAGAGATGCTATACAAAAATAACCCCAAATTATTAACCCAACTGCACTACTGTGAGAACACAGGCATTCCCCTGGTGGTCATTATTGGTGAACAAGAACAGCAGGAAGGGGTCATCAAGCTCCGGTCAGTGGCCACCAGAGAGGAGGTGAGTGGGGCTGGCAGCAATAGAAACAAACAAGTGTTTCTCCTTTTCTCTGTTTTTTAGGAAATATGTCTTTTGGGTGAGGGCGAATAGTGGTAGAGATGAATGAGATTCCATCTCAAGCAACCACTGCAGCCAGCAAATATTGGCTAAGAGGGCAGGATGGAGACAGATGAAATCTGCATGGGTATTTTGAGACTAGTCAGTAAAATAGATAAAGATTAGGTGTTTGACTCCCCCTTAGTCTTGACGGTATACATTCTCCCAGGCAGCTTATTCCCTAGTAGTTGTATAAACAGTAGGATGGATACAGAGTAAAATGAATGTGGAAAAAGTAGCTAAAGAGCTACTATCACTTTCTTATTTGTCATCTGAGAGCTCTTATGTTTCAGGAGGTCATTAAACGGGAACATCTTGTGGCTGAAATTCAGAGGCGAGTGTCTCAGTCTTGATCCTAGCCTGATTGCCATCTAGTGCTCTTGGTACAAGTTTTCATTTAGCATTGAGTTCCTGATGAACTTCATAACAGCTGGCCAACATGGATGACAAGTGCCTTCAGCTTCCTCTCTCCTTGAATACAGAAGGATGTGGGAACTCCTGGACTAGTGTAAACTGCTACTATGCATGGGGGCAGATGGCAATATGTGAAAGAGACATGTTGTAGCCAAAGGGGCAGATTGGAAGCACCACTGAATGACACCTAGAGGTGCTAAGATTGTTGCGTGGCAAGACTCTGAAAGAGTCCTCTGCAGATTGAAGATACTGAACCACTGAGATCAGAAGCCAGATACTTACCTTTCCACTAAGTTTTGGAACCACAGTCTGGGAAATTTGTCTACATCCAGCCATTGGCTTGTCCAAGGAGTTTTGGGAATACAGCAAAGATGAACAGTGACAACTGTCTGCTTTGGGAACAGAAATATTGTACAATTCCAGGGGCTTGGCAATGCCTATGTTAATTTGGTCTCTGTTTAGCCCATGCACTGAACAATATTAGGGCAGGGCTGCTGTTTAACAATCTGGAACACTGAACTTCATAGGTGATTTGGCAAGATAGAGATCTGGGATTTTGAAGGCTATTTTCTGTTCTAGAATTACTATTCTGACTTTCCATATCTTGCCATAAAGGCGTGTCTAGAAGTGGTTGGATAATATGTTAAATAAAATGTTAAGTATAGTAGTTTGGGTAATTTGTTATCAAGGGATTAAATTGCATAGGCCATAGAAAATGTTTGAGTGCACACTGGGGAGTTCTGTGAGCTAGGAGTAACTTTCCAGGGGTGATGCATACATATTCAGCAAGGGAGCAGCCACAGTTTCTCCCTCCCCTCCTGTGGCTTGGAGATATAGTCATGTCACTAGAAATAAATGTATAACGAGCTATTTCCCAGAGTGCTTCACTCTAGGACAGGGGTTCTGAAGTTGTAGACCCTGGAGCCTTACTGGCTGTTGGGAACTGAGCTGCAAAGTAGGGCTTAAGTGGCTGGTCAGCCAGTGGAGCTGCTTACCATTGCCCGAATCACTGCCTGAGTTTTGCTGCCTGTCAGATTAGCAGCAGCATAAGATTTTCATAGCAGCACGGACTCAATGGTGAACCATGTATGTGAAATATCCAGGTTGTATGCTTCTAGTTGAGAACTGAATCCCCAAACCATTCATCTCTCAGCCCTCCTCCTCAGGTCTGTGGAAAAAGTGTCTTCCAACAATCATGAAACTTGCCAGCCATAGTGGTGCAGACCTGTAATCCCAGCACTTGGGAAGCAGAGGCATGAGAATCTCTGGGAGTTCAAGGCCAGTCTGGGGTACATAGTGAGTTCAGGACCAGCCTGAACTACATAGCCAGACCCTGTCTCAAAAAACTGAAACAACAACCGGTACCTGGTGCAAAAACGGGGACTGCTGCTCCAGGATGCTGCTGATGACCTGCCTTCCCAAGTCCAATCATGTTGATTAAATTGTGTGCTGACTGAACGACTATAATGTGCTCCAGCTGAAGGAAACGTGAGTTAACCAAGGATGGCATTGTCAAAAAACAAACAAACAAACAAAAACGTGCAACAAGCCCTTTTATTCTGTGACTTGAAGAAGGTGCTGCACAGTCTAGCTTTGGGCCATAGCCCTAGTGCATGCCAGTCAATGGGGCAGCTAGAACCCCAAAAAACATTCGAGCCTTAAAAGGCTTAGATAGGGACGTTTTAAGTTCGAGGACTGTCTGGGTAATTTATTTAGACCCTGTCTGAAAAAGTAAAAGGGGCTGGGGATGTAGCTCAGTGGTAGACTATCCCTAGTTTAATCCCCTGTACCCTAGTACCGAATAAAACAAGGCTTAAAAACTAGGCAGTGCACGCACAGTTGATTAGCTTACGTCTGCGATCAGTGCTTCCCAATCTCAGTTTTCTTCTTCGTAAAACAGACTACTTAACTAAACAAGCCTTCATTCTTTTTTTAAAAGCCAGGGCCAAAACAAAACATGTCAGCACGCGCCCTTACTTCCGCATTGCTTCACACTACATTTGCGCCTGCGCCTTCTCCTTGGAGCAGAGGCGGGACCGACCCGCCTGTTTCACAAGCCTTCCAGTCCTTAGCTCTTTTACAACTGGAGACTCTGAACTTATTGGAGGGCGACCTTGCCTTACGGCTCTCGTTCGCTTTTTACGGCATTTTCCGGCTTCCCATTCACTTCGCTGTGAAGATGGCGTCAGGCAGCGGGGTAGGTGATCTGTGTGAGGGAGGTTTGCGGGTTGGGGGGGCGGTTGCCTTCTCAGCGCTGAATAAAGACGCACGCTGGCACCTGACTGGCTTCCTGACACTCTTCTCAATCTCAGAGTCCGGGTTTGCGAATTAGCCCTTAGACCCTGATGCAGGGACCCTGGAATCGCGGAGGTCTCTTGGGTTGGGGTCTTGAGGCGACCTCAGCTTCCTTTCTGGTGGGGTCCGGAAAGGTTTCGTTTTCGAAAGACCCAGGGGCCGTCTTGTTGGCGAGGCCGCGGTTTCCTCAGTTTCTCTGGGGGTCCAGACACGATTAGTGACAGCTCTTCAGCGCTTTTTTCTCTACAGACGAAAAACTTGGACTTTCGCCGAAAGTGGGACAAAGATGAATACGAGAAGCTTGCTGAGAAGAGGCTTACCGAAGAGAGAGAAAAGAAGGATGGTAGGTGCCTGCTTCGTGAAGGGCTAAGGGTGACGTAGAAGCGATGCAGTGGCTGGAGAGCGGGTGGGGAGGTAAGATGAAGTTGTCCTCCTACCTGATGTCTCTTTTGGAGATGTTGCCTCGCGGGTCCTCGGTTTCCACATACATAAAATTAGAGCAAGGAGATGGTCTAAGGTGGTTTTGAGGTGCTCTTCAGCTTTGTTATCCTCTGCTTTCTTGCTCTCTCTTTGCTTGGTTATTTAGTGCTTTCCTAAAGTACAGAGGGCCCTGGAATTCGTAGTAGTGACAGAGAAAAAGTTAAGTGGAGTATTTTGCTGTTGAACATTACAGCGTGGATGACACACAGTATTTACAAGTTTCTTAAAGAGGAGGAGAACGTTCTTGTCCCAATCAGAATCCTTCCTTATAGTCATGAGAAAAGCACTGATACTCACCAGAAACCAAGTGATTGTTTTATTTAGTGCTTAGTGGTGCCATTGTTCTGTCCCTTGTAGAGTCAAGAAGTTGTGTTCCTCTGCTAGGTAGATTCCTTTTTATAAAAAGAAATGTCATAATACTGGTTTTCAAACATTCTCTTTCCACACCACTTGCACACACTTTCAGCTTTTCGTGTAAGATGTATGATATATGCTTGCTATGACTGTTACATGACCAAATATTTTCTAAATGTTGGCCCCCTTTTTAAATTTGACCCAGTCCCAGTAACCCAAAATCGTTTTCTGTATTTTATGCTTAGAGTACCTGACTGAAAGCATTACCAAGTGTTTTTGTTCCTCTTTTAAAAAGGTTTCTTTTAGTGAAAATATAGAACTCCAATCCCACTTCAGTCAGTGAGTTAATGAGTAGAGAACACATTTCTTTTAAACTTGTTTTCTGTCTGTCTTTTTTTCTTTCTTTCTGACAGGGTCTCACTATGTAGTTCAGGCTGACCTTAAACTCACTATGTAGCCCAGGTTTGCCTCAAACTTGAGGTGATCCTCCTGCCTCAGCCTCCCAAGTGCTGGGATTACAGGTGTGTACCACAACACTCATTTATTTTTATGGCTACTCATTTATTTTTTTTATGACACAGTCTCACCAGATTCTCTGGGCTGGCCTTGAATTTGTGATCCTGCCTCAGCTCCCAAGAGCCTGGGGGTTCCACCATGCCTGGCTAGGCTTGCTAGTTTTAAAGTGGAGAAAAGCTGGGGATTGTTTATCGTTTTTTCTGTGTTCGTATTCTTTCTTGCTGCTGCAAACTGCTGCTTGAAATGCCTGTTGGGCCCCATTTTTCAGGAAAGAAATGAGAATAGTCCTCTGAATTCTGAGTTCCATGTGTTGTTTCTTTCTGATTGATGAACCATAAAGGGACAGTTTCTCCCATCATGTTTCAGGAAAACCAGTGCAGCCAGTCAAGCGGGAGCTTCTGCGGCACCGGGACTACAAAGTGGACTTGGAATCCAAGCTTGGGAAGACAATTGTCATTACAAAGACCACCCCACAGTCTGAAATGGGAGGGTGAGTGGCTTTTTATTTTTCTCTAAAGCCTGGAATGGGTTTTATAAACTGCCTATGTTGGTCTTAGACAGTGTTGAGGAGGGCCCATGGTCCTAAGATAACAGCCTTGTTGCCCATAATTCCACCCTTAGGTTTTTTTTTTTTCACCTGAGTTCATAACACAATAGTGTCTCCAACAGGGGTTTTGTGAGCTTCTTATTGGAATTATAAACACTCCTGAATATCTTAACAGAGATTATTGGTTGTCAGAAAAAATGAAGCAACTACTGAAGACTTTTAGGGGAAAAATTAGGTAGAGTGGGAATGGAACTAAGAAACTGTTACTGATGAAAAAAAGGGGTGTTGTTCTAGAATAGCTAGAAGGCTATAACTGGTATGGAAGTTTCCTGGTTGTGCACTTTTTTCCTAGATCAAGACTAGAACCTTCAGGAAGAAAGGTTCTGCAAAAACTTGCCACACTTTTGCCTACCCCTCCATTAGAATTTCTAGCAGGAGGGCAACATAAATACCAGTTAATATTTCCTCTGAGTTGTTCTTAATCCCATTATTGTTATTCTTAGTATTAGTTATCCTTTACTGTATACATTAACAAATTAACTCAAGTTTTGGTAGACTAAAATAACAAATAGCTCATAATTTCTGTGGGCAGGAGATCTGAAAATAGTGTACCAAGGTGATTCTGGTTTAAGGTCTCTCATGAAGCTTTGTTCAAAGAGTTGGCTGAGTCTGCCAAGATCTGAGACTTAAATGAGGTGGGAAGATCTACTATCAAGCTGTTACATGCCTGTGGTTTAGAGGATTAAGTTCTGTACCCCATGGTCCTCTTCATATGACTATTCACAAGAAGTAAACTGGGTTCCTCAGAACAAATAATCCACACAAAATTAAGAACTACAGTTTTTTTATGGTGTAACTTTTTTTCACCAAGTCCATTTGGTAGAAAAGAAGCAAGTTATGAAATATCCTCATATCTTCTCTTAAAAAATTGGAATTAAAAGACAGAATAAAGCCAAAAACAAATAGAAAATAATAAAGATCAGAAAACCCAATCTCTTTATCAGAGTACCAACATAATTTTTCATAAAAATTAACATTATGATTCTTACATTCTGTAGAAATACAAAAGACTCAGAATAGTTTATACAGTGTTGATAAAGGAACAAAATTAGAGTGCCAACCCTCCCCAGTCCCACAATTTATCACAAAGTTACACCAATCATGACAAAACGGCATTGTTATACAAACCACCAACTTATCAAAGTGAAGTCTTAATAGATACCCATACAACAGACCATTGATTTCTGGCAAAGAGGCAAAAGCAATTAAGTGGAGAAAGGATTGTACCTTCAATAAATATACTGGAACAACTGGATATCCACAAAGAAAACCCAAACCTTATAGCACATCAAAAATTTCTTAAGACATCTAGAAGTCAAGTCAAAATGGCTCACAGTGGGTTAGTTGAAGCAAAGGCAGGTGTGACCTGAGTTGTTGTTTTACTCAGGGCAAGGTATAGAAGGAAAAGCAGAACCTACAGAGGTGTTCAGTAAAAGGAAGCATTGAATTTGCTTCTGAACAGGCCATGTTGATGACAAAGGAGACCATTTTGCTTCTTTTTTTTTTTAAACTATCAACTATTTTTTATATACATACATGTATACATGTTTTTTCTTTCAGCTTGTCACACTAATGAAACAATACAATGTTTATACATGCGTGTCTTATTTCACTAATTTCACTAATAAGTATGTTCTCAAGATACATCCATTTACCTATAAAAGTGTCCAGTTTATCATTCTTTATGGCTGAGTAAGTAGTCCATTGTATAGAAATGCCACATCTTTTTTATCCATTCCTCAGTCGTTGGGTATTTAGGTTGTTTCCAAGATCTGGTTGTTATAAACTATGCTGCTGTAAACATAGGTGCACATATATTACTGTAGTATGATGCTTTTAATTCTTTTGGGAAGATATTTAGAAGGGAAACAGCTGGGTCGAATGGGACCTCCAATCCTAGTTTTTTGAGAAATCTCCACACAGATTTCCATAGTGGTTGCACCAGTCTGTGTTCCCACCAACAATGGAGAAGGGTCCTTTTTCCCCACAACCCCTCTGGCATTTGTTATTTGTTGATTTCTTAATACTAGCCATTCTTTCTGGGGTAAGGTGAAATCTTAGTGTTGTTTTAATTTGCATCTCTGGAATGACCAGTACTGTTGAACATTTTTTCCACTTATTTATTTGCTGTTTGCACTTCTTCATCTGAGAAGTGTGTGTTCATCTCAGATGCCCATTTTTGTATGATCTAATCTTAGAAGTGCTATGCTATTATTTTTGCTATAACTTCCTGATCTCACAGACCAACCATGGTACAAATTGGCAAGAGTCTACACAGGATGGAAATACCAGGAAAGAGGGCTTGTGGTGGGTCTATCCTGGAGGCTTGCTACTACCTTCTCTCGAGTGAAAGCTGTGTGGAAATAAAGCCTTTACCTAAAAATGTATTTTTTGGTTGAAAACCAGATTCTTAAAAACTGAATTTTAGTTAATCCTCTGTTTCTTACCATCTGTTAGATATTATTGCAATGTGTGTGACTGTGTGGTGAAGGACTCCATCAACTTCCTGGATCACATTAATGGAAAGAAACGTAAGGCTTAGAGGTAGTTTGTGATTGGGGCTGGGCTTGGGTTTTGGAGGCAATGTAGAGGGCAAATGTGGCTTCTCTTAAACTCTTACTTGATCCTTGGGAAATTCTCCAGTTGTTTTGCAGAGGCCATTCTTTATTTCATTAGATAATATTTTTGGAGGCCACAAAGTGAGGTACTGCCCAGGGGTTCCTTAACTCCCCACCCTTTTTTTTTTTTTAAAATGATGCTAGTGAATGTTGTTCTAGATTCTTAACAACACAAATCACTGTATGGTCTTTTGGGCCTCCAACACCTCACTTAGTGTTCATCTGCTCAGTAAGAGAGTAAGGACAATTGAAACCCACCTACATCTTATTATCTGGGGTTGCTACCTCTAGGAACGGATGAAGCCAAGAGTTCTTCTTAATCATACAAACTTTTGCTAGGTATTTATTAAAAATATGTTTGGCCAGGCATGGTGGCACACAGCTATAATCCCAGGACTCAGGAGGCTGAGGCAGGAGTATCCCTGTGGATTCAAGGCCAGTCTGAACTACATAGTGAGACTCTATCTCTCTCTATCTCTCTCTCCCTCTCTCTCTTTCTCCCTCTCTCTCTCTCTCTCTCTCTCTCACACACACACACACACACACATACATACATACATACACACACAGAGGTTTGTTCGTTTTTGTTTTAGGTGCTGGGGGATGGAATCCATGGTCTCTTGTTTTAGTTAGGACAAAACCTTTTTTTTTTTTTGGTACCGGGGATCAAACTCATGACCTTGAGCTTCCCAGGTAGGCACTTGTGCCACTGAGGTAAACTCCTGGCCCTTTTTTTTTGGTTTTTGAGACAAGGTCTTGTTACGTAGTTTGTGCTGGCCTTGGACTAACTATGTATTCCAGGCTATCCTCAGAATTTGTATGGCTGTCCTCCTGCCTTAGCCTTTTGAGTGTTGGGATTATAGGTGAGGGACTGGGGATTTAGCTCAGTGGCTGAGGTTGTGAGTTCAATCCCCAGTACAAAAAAAAAAAAAAAAAAAAAATAGGTGAGATTATAGGTGTGCACCAACCATGCCTGACCCAGGACAAGACTTGAGGAGCTCAGGATGTTGCGGTGACATTGCTATCTTCACTGTTGATCCCACCACCCAGATCAGCGAAACCTGGGCATGTCTATGCGTGTGGAACGTTCCACCCTGGATCAGGTGAAGAAACGTTTTGAGGTTAACAAGAAAAAGATGGAAGAGAAACAAAAGGACTATGATTTTGAGGAAAGGATGAAGGAACTCAGAGAAGAGGTAAGACTGGCGTAGCTCCACTTTTCTCAGCTTTGAATTATAACTTATGAATCAGAGGTGGTCCTCATCTTCATCTCATTCTGCTGCCTCCCAGTTATGTCTCTGAATTTCCACATGCTAGGGGAAACCTATATTGCTCTTGTTCGAGATTCTCATGAGCTAAAGGATATGGTTATAAGTTTACTTCTCCTGGACTCTGAGCTATACCTGTTTTGGATAACTATTCTTTCATTTAACATTTTTTAGAGCAGTTTTAGATTCACGGTGAAATTGAGAAGAAAGAATAGAGACTTCCTGTTTATCTCCTACTCCACACACAACACATACTTAGCTTCTCCCCCCTTTTTTTTTGAACTATGGGAGGCAGTTAAATCTCTAAGGGGCTGACAGGGTCAGACTTGTTTCCTCCACTTACTGTGAACCTTAGGTAGTTATATAAACCTCACTTCCTTCATATCAGAGATCTTAGTATTATTATGTATACAAAGTACTCAACAATTCCTGATCTGTTGAATGCCCCAGAATGTTATATGATTTTGCTCCCATAACCCTGTTAAGAACTAAGAGATGAAGTAAGATGTAAGACAACTTTACAAAGGCTAAAACTTCTTTCTTATCCTTAATAATCTTATGGCTTTTATTCTGCCCTTGAGATTTTATTTTACTTTCTGTTTTTGTTCGTTTTTGAGAGAAGGTCTTGCTATGTAGTGCAAGTGCAGGGGCTGGCCTTGAGGTCACCATGTAGCCTAGGCTGGTGTGGAACTCATGGCAGTCCTGCCTCAGCTTCAGGTGCTGGAATTACAGACGTATGCCACATGCTTGGCTCTGTTTTACCTTCTCCTAAAGATAGAAACGACTCTTGAAGCTCACACATCTCTTTGGACAACATTTAGCTCACGAATCTGAACTGATTCTGAGTGATTTCCACCCCTGCAGGAGGAGAAGGCTAAAGCATACAAGAAAGAGAAACAGAAGGAAAAGAAGAGGAGGGCCGAGGAAGATTTGACATTTGAGGAGGATGATGAGATGGCAGCTGTGATGGGCTTCTCTGGCTTTGGTTCCACCAAGAAGAGTTACTGAAGCTTCTTATACTTGGCCTGATTTTGGCCTATGCTGGACCTAACATTTTGTGTGTGTTGGGGAGGAGAGGATCATTTCTAAGTACTTGGTAAAGACCTTAAGAGTGTCAGTGGGCAGGGAGGAGGGTGGGTGTTTTGGTTTCCCTCTAATTTGGGAGAGGACACAGGATACAGAGGTAATGTTGTGGCATATTCATTCAGTCTCAGTATAGCACTGGAGTCACAAGACCTCTGCCTGAGTTCCCAGTAAAGACAGGCCTCCTCTTCTAAGGCTGCTTTCCCAAAACTCCCCCTGCATCTTTCCCTTTTCATCTGCCCAACCTCTTGTCTCAGCATCTTATCTGTTCTGTGTTCTGTTTTAATTTTGACTCCTATTCAGCCTGCAACAGAAGGGTTATCTTGGTCTCCAGTTTCGTCAATGGTATATCCTCGATTAGTCCTTCCTTTTCCCATTCCGTCTCCTGGGTCTCTAGCCACATGTGCATGCATGTGTACTTCTGCCTGGGTCATGGTGTGTGTGGATATGTATGTGTGCATGAATCTGTCACAAAGAGGGGTCCTGAGTTAGAACCTCAGAGCATTGCTGCCCTGGGCCCTGATGTTCTCGGTTTTCTCGGCGCATGTAACAGGAAATTAAATGGGATGAGTGTGGTGTGGTTTATGTCTGGTGAGTTTTTTAACATTGTTCTTCAGATGTATGCTGTTTCAGCTTCTCCTGTTAGTTTTCATTTTACTGAGAATTTCTTTGTTTTTGTCTTCCTGGTGAGCAGGCTCTTGGAAGAACCTGCTGAAGCAAAAAACAAAATGAAAAAACATACAACATAAGCAAACAAACTCAATATGGGCGCCCCTGGGTCTCAGAGGCTGTTCAGCATGTATAATAAATGGCATTGACTGGCCTGTTTCACTTTTGGTGGGAATCTTCCATATTATTCCCTGTGTGTGTGATTTTGTTTCTACCCTGAGGGTTACTGAGTAGAGCCTTTTCTTCTCTCCATTTGACCCTGGTCACTTTTTATTTTAGTCTAGATTCTTTTAGCATGAGTTACACAAAACTAATGTTGATTTGAACAGGGCCTGGTGTTGAAATTAATCTTTCCTATTATCTACAGTTGGGTTAGGCACCTAGTTACTCAATCTTGGCACTATTAGTATCTTGGGCCTGGTAAGTCTTTGATGAAGGTGCTGTTCTGTGCATTGTGGAGTGTTTAGTGGCATCCCTAGCTACCGGATGCCCTTAGCTCTGCCTCCTTCATTTTGTAACAGCTATAATTGTGTTTCTTGGAAATGGCAAATTCCCTCCTACTCAGCCTCTGAACCACTTAAAATCACTGAGAAGAAGCTGCCTTCCCTTCCATTTCAACAGAATTATATGGCATAGACTGATTGAAAACAAAACCCCCAAGACTTTGATTGCTCCTAGATAAGATACTGTATTAGGTCTAGGGAATACAGGGAAAAAATTAGAGTTCTAAGCAAAAAAGAGAAGTCATGTAAACTTGAAACATCCTCTGAAACTTGCTATGTACCTGGAGAGGGGGACCTGTTTGCGTTGACAAGCCTGCTGTTACATGACTTATTCTCTGTCTCACGTAGCTCTTCACACACTTTTCTGCATTATCTGGAACCCTGAGGTCTTATAAAGCACTCTTCTCTTTCCTTTGTGATTTGTATAGTTTTCTCGCTGTTAGGTATATCTTTTGTCTAATCCATATGCTGAATCTAGCCAGTAGGAACACTATCTCACTTGTGGCTGTGAAGACTGGACTCAAGTTATTAAATACAATGTGTGTGGGTCCATTGGAGTTAGATTAGTGGGTACTATTCCTGGTGGGGTTGTATGCATTTTAGGTCCTTGGGTGAAAGTCTGCCCTTGTTAACATTTTTTACTTTCTTGAGACAGGGTTTCGTGTGCAGTTCAGAATGACATTGAACTCACTGTGCCTCAGGCTAACCTCAAACTCTCAGCAATCCTGCCTCAGCCTCCTGAGTGCTAGGATAACACATGTGCCGCTTATGCCCAGCTCCTTTGTTACACTTTTTATTTTCTCTCTCCTTCCTTTCTTTCTTTCTTTCTTTCTTTCTTTCTTTCTTTCTTTCTTTCTTTCTTTCTTTCTCTCTCTCTCTCTCTCTCTCTCTCTCTCTCTCTCTCTTTCTTTCTTTCTCTTTCTTCTTTCTTTTTTCTTTCTCTTTCTTTCTTTCTTTCTTTCTTTCTTTCTTTCTTTCTTTCTTTCTTTTTTCTTTCCTTCCTTTCCTTTCCTTTCCTTTCCTTTCCTTTCTTTCCTTTCTTTCCTTTCTTTCCTTCGTTTCTTTCTTTCATGAGAAATCAAACTCAGAACCTTGGGCTTGCCAAGCAGGCATCTGGGTTGCTGAGCTACATGCTTGGCCTGTTGGTATATTTTTTTAAAGCGGAAGAGAGAGTTGCAGTGAGGGGAGTGCCTTCTGTGGCTTGGTATTCCTCATTTAGGAAACCATTTTACTCAATCCCTGTACCATAGTGGTATTTTCCTTTCGGTCTCTATACCAACAATATAAAACACATTTCTGACTTCCAGATAGTCTAAACCTTGGGAGGGCACTTAATTTGAATCTTGAAGAGATATGCCTAGCTTTCTGGTGTTTGAAGGGGCTTAAAGGGACTTGAAAAAGGAGAGGCAGAAGAAAGGATGGAAAATTCAGGAACCCAGAACATTATTCAGAGATCTTTGGAAGGGGAACTTTATGTTTCAGTTCTCTAAAATCCATGGAAATTGCATTCCATTTGAGGAATGTACTTTTGATGTTTCTCCATGTGTTCAGTCATTGAGCAAGTACTTAGGAGGTGAGGATGTTATAGTTACTGATATCTTCCTGGGCAGGGGGCCAAGGTCCCAGAGGTTGTGGGACTCATATTTCGGTGGAATTGCTATTGAAAGTCCAATACAGGATCTAGGAAAGAGACTGTATATGGTACTACAATGCTATAATCCCACAAATCAGAAGGCTGAGGCAATAGAATTCAGGTCAGGTCAACATAGTTCATGTCAGCCTGAACTACATCTGTGGTTTCAGGCACCTTTAAGGCTTCTAGCATTTCTCCCAGTTGCCCCATTTCAGTGTTCTTACCATTCAAGCATACATATTAAAAACATTGTGTTCCTTAGTGTACATGAAGTCCTGAGTTTGATCCCAAGCACTATAAAAATACACACTTTTCAAATAACCATACTTGCATAAGGATGCTCATTCCAGCTTTAGGATAGTGACAGTTTAAAAAGTAGTAAAATACTGGAATATAGTATAGCTGTTACAAAATATGTGAATCAGATGTGTACATACTGAAAAGAAAGCTCTACAACATTCTATTACGAAAGAAAAATAGTCCTAAAATCCTGTTACTCTGAAATGCTCAGGCAGGAGGATCAAGTGAGGCCAGCATCTGCTGTCAATGTATTGATTTTTGTTACTTTGGAGACAGGGTCTCACTATTCAGGGCACGCTGGCCTCGATCTCACAGTGTAGCCCAGGCTGTCCTCAAACTTGTCATTGTCCTGCACCTTCATCTGCGAAACCATCAGAAGGAAGGGGTATGCAGCTCAGTGCCAAGGCCCTTGGTTTCAATCTCCAGTAACATGAAAAACAAACCCCAAACCAAAGCCCTCAACACATGGACTTTCACCTAAAATTCTATCCATAGAATGTACAGTTAACATATGTGGACTGGAGGGCTCCACACAAAATGTGAGTATTGGCTAAATGGACCAAGTCAGGTTTTTTGGGGCAGAGCTATGCGCTCTGCACGCGATGGGGATAGATGTAAAGAGGCCAGCATGTTGGGACTGGCTTGTCATCCCAGCTCCTCTGAGGGCTGAAGTTGGCCAGCCTGGGCAATTGATCAGAAGCCTGTCTGGAGAGAAGAAACTGCGGATGTAGTGCTGTGTCAGAGCGCCCCTGGCGTCCTCCCCAGTACTGCAAGAAATGAAACCAAACCAAAACAAAATAATGGTAGAAGTAGGTAATAGCTGGGATCAAGATAGTAAGGTTTATTTGGCTTAAGCATCACGAGGCCTGAAATAGTTTGCAAACTTCAAGCTTCCACTCCCAAGGGGAATCGGGCAGTGACCGTGGGGCCTGATGCCCAGCGAGTGAGCTCGTGTGGTGGCGGTGAGAGCTCGGAGGCTTCCTGTGGTGGCCGCGTGGACCCTGGCGGTGCTTCTCGCAAGATGTGGAGCGGGAGAGCGCTGCTTGGAAGGGGAGAAGTAAGCCTGAGCCAGATGGCTCCGGCACAAACTCTTGGGGGTGAGGGAGGGTAGGAGGAAGACTGGAATCATGGCCGGCTGCTGTCTGTGCACTGCGAAGTGTGTGACGTGAAAGAGGATTGGACACTGTGGAACTGCGAGTCAGCCCAGAGAAGGTGACTCAGTTTGTGACGCACGTTCTTGTCTCTTGTCAAGATATTCTTGTCAGAGTCTAGACTCTGGGCTGGCTTTAGCTCAGTGGTTCCTTCGGCTGTTGTTAGTTGACTACATGGGCCAGTGGCTCCCATCAGTCCGGTGGTTCAAGACCCGCGGGTGCTCTCCAGTCTTTTTGTTCTTGCCACCGGAGGCTACTACTTTCTTTCAGCAAACTGCCTTGGAGGAGATGGTTGAGACTCCTCTTCTGCCCAGAACTCTGGGAAGGGACAGTTTCCCACGAAAGTTCAGTTCCTTGTCTGTAAAAAAGCAACTTTCTTGCAGACACCATGATTCCGGGACAGGTCAAGAAACGCAGAGATGTAGTGCCAGAAACGAAGGCAACGTTTAGAGTAGAGAATGCAACACAACCTACTCTTTTTTTCCCCCTTTTCCTGAGGGTGTTGAGGCAGGAGGATCACCGTGAATCTGAGGCCAGTCTGGGCTACATAGTGAGTTTAAGGCCAGCCTCGCTACATCAAAAAACCAGAAACTGAAAACCGAAAAAACATTTGGTTTCCTTTATACTTCTTTTTTGGAAGTCAGAGACTTTTTCTTTTGTTTTCTGTCTTCTTTCTTTTTTTGAGGGTGGGGGAGGGTGGGGGAGGGTGGTGGAATCAAACTCAGGAACTTTTCCCTTGCCAGGCAGGCCCTTGTGCCACTTATATCCCCAGCCCATCTCAGATAATTTTTCCTTTGAAATCTAATTTATTTTCCTTAGATATATTTCCAATGTTGAGCATACCAAGTCAATATTTTTTAGGTTAACAGCAGACTTTTGGCTGTGTAAACTCAAGCTCTCTTTGAGACAGGGTCTTGCTCTGTACTTTAGACTAGTGTTATGGTTTGTGTCTGGATGTCCCTTCAAAACCTCATGCCAGAGAGAAGACAAGATGGCGGACTGGTAGGTA
>PVJX010000665.1:0-27155 GCA_004027295.1 Dolichotis patagonum
CACAATTTGTAATAGCCAGATCTTGGAAGCAACCTAAGTGCCCATCAACTGAGGAATGGATAAAAAAGTTGTGGCATTTTTATACAATGGAGTACTACTCAGCTATAAAGAATGATCACATCGAGATATTTATAAATAAATGGACACAACTTGAGACCATTCTCTTAAGCGAAATAAACCAAACTCACAAGGGTAAATATCATATATCTCCCTAGTATGAGATTTGATAAGAGTATATAAGACTTTATGGTAAGCATGAGTCCCCATCTCATAGCTTTGAAGTCTTTCAAAGTTTTCAATCATCAGTTGGAATGGTTTTATCCTGTTTTGTTTGACTATATCATACATGATGATATGGACAGCTGTTTTGAAGAAAACATTATGACAGCTATTGCTGATTTAATATCATCCTTCTTAGAAGTCCTACCATGCTTTTTTTGTTCTACTACCATTGGTTCTATCTATCACATTGTGTCTTATTGGAATTTGAATATGTATGATAGTTCAAAAAAATTTTTTTTATCGAAAATGAGATATTATAGTACCCATTGATCATTTTCTGTTATTCGGTTCAGAAAGCCCTGTAATTCTTTCACTCTATGCATGGCTTTATACTATTGTGTTATGTTTGATATTATTGTATTTGAAACTATGCTCAACTACAGCAGAGTAAGAGATATGGTGTTAGCTACTGTTGATGTCCAGTTGTCTTAATGTAAAGTACTGTGTTGCCTATGTTGTCCTGTTCTGCTCTGTACTGCCCCCTTTTGTTTTATTCTCTTTCAAATTAATAAAAAAAAAAGAGAATATTATTCAGCCATAAAAATAAATGAGCTGATATATACTACAATATTATGAACCTTGAAAGCATTATTCAAAGTAAAAGAAGCCAGACAAAAAGACCACAGAGTTATAGAATTCTATCTGTATGAAATGTGCATGATAGGCACATCCAGAGAGACTGAAAAGTTGATCAGCAATTGCCAGGAGGTAAGGGAGAATGAGGTGGCAATTTTTGTTTTCTTCTAGATGGTATATCTCTACATTGCTTAGGCTGGTCTCAAACTTTGAACTCAAGTGATTCTTCCACTTCAACTTTCTGAGTGGATGGGACTACAGGTATTATTAAGTTTTATTTATTTTTGAGGTGATATAAATGTTGTAGAACTAAGACAATGGTCACTGCTGTTTCATTCTACATATAAAAATTACTGAATTGTCTTTCTCTCTTTTCTTTTCTTTCCTTTCTTCTTTCTTTCTTTCTTTCTTTCTTTCTTTCTTTCTTTCTTTCCCTTCCTTCCTTCCTCCCTCTCTCTCCCTTTTCTTTCTCTCTCTCCCTTTTCTTTCTCTCTCCCTTTTCTTTCTCTCTCCCTCTTCCTCTCTTTCTTTCTTCCTCTCTCTTTCTTTCGTTCGTTCTTTTGTTCTTTCGTTCTTTCAACTCAAGACCTCACACTTACCAGGCAAGTGCTTGAGCCACTGAGCTAAATTCCTGGTCTTGAACTGTGCACTTTAAAATGGTGAATTTAGTCAGCTATGGTGTCAGGCTATAATCCCACTTAGAAGGATGAGGAAGGAGGATCACAAGTTCAAGAATAGCCAAAGCAACCTAGACTCTGGTAAAGCACCCTAGATTTGATCCTAGGGGAGAAGTGAATTTGGTAGGAGATTTAAAAATGACATAAGGAGATTAAAATGTCTTTTATTTTATAGTTACCAAATAATAAAAGCTTTTTAAGCTAAAAGTTTTTAAAATACTCTTTTCTTTGCATTTTATTGAGGTGTAACTAGGGTATACTAACATTACATATTTAAAGTTTAAAATTCATCAGTTTTGACATACATAAAACTGAGAAACCACTACCATAAGCAACATAAAGAACAAACTGATCACCTCCAAAGATTTCCTTATTCCTTTTGTAATCTATTTCTCCTCTATCTCCATTTCCAAGCTACTATTTGATACATTGATTTACTTTAGGTCACTATAGATTAGTTAGAATTTTCTAAAATTTTATGTTAAATGGAATCACACAATACTCTTTTTCTCCCTCCACAATACTCTCTTTTGCCTGATTTCTTTCACTCAACATGATTTTAGAGATTCTCTCAACAGCACATTCGTTTTGATTGCTACGTAGTATCCCATGTAGGGCTATATTAGAGCTTGTTTATCCATTCAACTATTGATAGACATAAACTCCAAGTTTTTGGTTATTAAAATAAAGCTGGACCGGGAATATAGCTCAGTGGCAGGAGCGCCTCCCTGGCAAAACCAAGGTCCTGAGTTTGATTCCTGGTACTAAATTAATAAATCAATAAATAAAGCTGTTTGAGACTGGGTATGATTGCACACACCTACAATACCAGCACTTGGGAGGCTGAGGCAGGAGGGTCATTGTGAGTTTGAGGTTAGCCTAGGCTACATAGCAGAGTTCAAGGCTTGTCTGAAATACACAGCAAGATCCTGTCTCATTAAACAAATAAACTCAACCAAATAACCACAAAACATATGTATATATGTCTTTGTGTAGACATCTATTTTTGTTTTTTGTGTTATCTATGCTTTAAAGACAGTTTTTCTGGGAATGACAATTATTTTCTCTTAGCATACTGAATATGGGCTGATTTCCATGGAACTTTATTCATGGGAATTCTTTATTTTGTTTGTCTTTTTGAGACAGGATTTCACTATGCAGTTCAAGGGGGTCTTGAACTCATTTTGTAGTCCAGGCTGGCCTCAAACTCCTAAGGATTCTCCTGTCTCTGCCTCCTGAGCGCTGAGATTACAGGCATGTGCCACCACAACCAGCCTCAATTTTTTTGTGGGGGTGGTTGGAAATTGAATTTAGGACCTTACACTTGGCAGGCAGGTGCTATGCTGCTGAGCTATATCCCTGGCCCAAAAACTAGTTTTTATTTACTGGAAAAAAACTTTCTGGGCACAGTGGAACACACCTGTTAACTCTAGCTGCTTGGGAGACAGAGGCAGGAAGATCAAGTTTGAGGCCAGCCTAGGCAACTTAGGGAGTACCTATTTAAAAATAAAAAAGGGACCAGGGATATAGCTCAGTGGCATCAGATTCCTCATTCTATAATTGAGTATAATACTGCAACATCTTTCCAGGGTTACTGTGAAGATCAAAGGAAAAAATCTGGATTGGGGGACATAGCGGTAGAATATAAACTTAGCTTGTGTGAGGCCTTGTATTTAACTCCTAGCACCATTTAAAAAAAGGAAACAAAGGAAAATAAATAGGAAATGATCTATGCATGGTGCTTACATGACAGCTGATACATGGTAAATACATAATTTCATAGTTGTAATCATCATCATCATCACCACCATCAACGAGTATGTCTAAACTCAGAAAATTAGAGGCTTCTCATCTTGTGTTTCCAGAAACAGGCCTTTAGAAAAATTCATAGGGTCAGAGCAAAAGAAAGAGAAGAATTAAGAGGTCTTTAGAGATTCCAAAATTCAGTGTCTCTCTTGACCAAATCCAGCAAAGCTACATTACTAAAAAAAGCAAAGGAGATAACTGTTTCCTTCTTTGGTGGCATCTCCCAGTTTACCTAACAGCACCTTTGGTTCTCTGAATAAAATGAAAAATATTGTAATAACTTGGATAGCGAAGCTGCATCAAGAGCACTATGCTTATTGTATAAAAAAAGAAAGTAAGCCCCTAAGAGATGAAGTCTTACTGAGATCTCTCCACTATCCTCCAAACTTTTCTAAAGAAAAAGTACAGACAGCCTACCTTTGGACCAGCAGCCATATAGAGAAAAACCCATTTCTGATTACTCATTTTAAATTCAAGTAAGGAACTGTATGGTGATTAGAATAGTTATGGAGGGTACCATTCAACCTGAAGTTTGGACCAGTATATATTGTAACTTCTTGCAACTGTACCTGAGGCAAATTATGCTCATTCTACATCTTAAGTATGTTTCACATCCTTCAGTCATTCAGTCATATTTTCCCCAAATATTTCTCTTTTCTGAAGCAAAGAAATAACAGGAGAAATAGTCCAGAAGATACGATTAAATGAAACAAAATACTGTATGTGGAAGCTCACAATCCCAAATGGACAGAAGTACTGCACAAATGTAATTAGTTAAAACTTGTGAGGTATGCAGAAAGCATAAATGTCAGTGGCTGGTACTTAGAGGTAAATATTTGTTAGATCACATAATATATTTATCTATATGTGAGCAATGGAACCAGTGTATCCACACACCTAAACAAAGCTGTCCAGACCTTGATGGGAAAGCCATGTCAAGGAACTGACTCCTGTCTGAGGTCAGATGGTTCCGCATGCTGGGTGATGAAGAGCTATTACTAAGTAGATAACCTGTGCTCTGTTCTCCTTACCTACTAAAGCAATTTGTAGCAAAAGACTGTAAATTTGTCTATGGTCTGGTTTGATGAGGAATTTCAGCAACAGTGGACTTAATGGCCTGGGATGATAATATCTATATTGTACTTTCATAAAATATTTACAAGGTACGTTCACAGTCCTGACCTCTTTTTATTCTTACAAACAGTTTTTAAAATTGGATAGGGCAGTTATAGGTTTCTTTATTTTACTGAAAAAAATACAGGAGCCCACAGAGGTTATATGAATTGCCTAAGACCACACAAGTCACCTAATGCAGAATCAGAATCCAGAGAGTAGACGCTTTTTTTTTTTTTTTTTTTTTTTTAATTTTACTCTGCCTCAAAAGAAAAAAGTTAATGCTCTGGCATTACAAGGTCTACCAACTGAGAAAGCTGAAATTATCTTTTAAAAAATATGTACAACATGAACTTGTCTAGCATGTACAAGGGTCTGGATTTAATTCCCAGCACCACACACACACACACACACACACACACACACACACACGATGTTCAAAATCACTAGTCATTGGAAAAAGCAAAGTCAAAACCACAATGAGAAAATCAAAATCACTTCACACTCATAAGAAAGGTTTAAACAAAATAAAAATACAAACAAAACCCCAGAAAATAGCATGAGTTGGTGAGAATATGGAAAAACTAGAATCCCTGTGTACTGTTGGTGAAAACATAAAATCTTACAGCTGTTGTGAAAATGGTATAACAATTCTTCAAAAATCTAAACACAGAATTACCATATGAGTATTTTACCTTTGGTAATGCACCCAAAAGAAACAAAAGCAGGGTCTCTTACTGAAGCTTTAATTACAGCAGTAAAAAAGTTGAAGTAACCCATGTGTCCACATACACATATAATGAAATATTATTCAGTTTTAAAAGAAAGGAAATTTTGATAGGGATATGCCCTTTTTTTTTTGAAATGGACTAGCTTCAAACTTGCAATCCTCCTACCTCAGCTCCTATGTACATGAGATTACAGAAACCAACAAAGTGATCCAATAATTTTACTTCTTGGTATATACCCAAAAGAATCAAACACAAGGTCTCAACATCTATGTTCACTGTAGCATTATGCACGACAGCTAAAAGGTGGCTTACATGTTCAATAGGAATATACATTGAAGACATTACACTCAGTGAAATAAGCCATATAAGGACAAATACTACATGACTGCACTTATATGAGGTTCATACAGCATCAAATCCATAGAGACAGAAAAGACAATGGTGGTTGCCAAGGACTGAGGTGAGAGGAAATGGGGGATTATTATTTAATGGGTACAGAGTTTCAGCTATGGATGATGAAAAAGTTCTGTAGATGGATAGTGGTGGTGACTGCACAACAATGTACTTAATGGTACAGAAACACATTTTAAAAATGGAAAATTTAGTGGTTTTTTTTAACACAATAAAAAATAGAATGAACATGTTTTAAAGAATATGACTAACTAGAGGAAACTTTTCCTTCCTAGCTCTTCTCCCTGTTAAACTATTTGATACAGGCTTTTTGCAACTTCTGATTAGCAAGACAAGGAAGTACAGATAAAAAGCTACCAGTGAACCAAGGGCTTCCCTGTAACCCTGACACATTAAAAAACTCTGACACATAAAAAAGCAAAAAGTAATCTAGGCAGGCACTCCTGGACATTGTGGTCTGATTCTTAAGACTGCAAAGTATCTATAGATCTGCTTGCATGGGAACTCAGTGAAAAGGAGAAACAACTAACGACTCTTTCAATTGTTAGTGGTTCTGATCCTTTAGCAAAGAAAACTGATTCTTCTTAGTATTGTAAGGCTAAAACTTTCCTTGTATCAAAATGTAAGTTAGTGGTAATGAACCAACACCAACATTTAGTTCTATGTCCATAAAACTTTTAATTGTCCTATAGGGAGGATTCTGTTCACGTTTTGTAATCCTGACAGGTAGAACTGCCTGTTCCTCTCTGCCTTAGAGCTAGAAAAGATACAGGTTGAGTTTTGGGAATAACATCTTTTTTGGCCTACCACATTCATGGTTAAAGGTCTAATTTTGAATGTGTTAGATGGATACTATTAATATTCTCTACTCTGCTCATCAGTATCTTCAAAAAGATCCCTAGTCTGTCAGGGGTAGTCAGTTTCTCTGATGCTTATGTTCCTTTGGCCTTTAGATGCTATAGAAGTGATGAGATTCAACTCTCATGGCTATCTTGAGATGTTTTTTATATTTCACTTTTTATGTGAAAAGATAAATCATGCAAAGATAAATCATTAAAGATTTCTGTGTATATGTGTAACATAAACATGTTTTTTTAAAAAAATCACAAGCAGCCCAGGATATAGCTCAGTGGCAGTGCTTGCCTGGCAAACATGAGGTCATGAGTTTGACCACTGGTATAAAATAAAATGAAATAAAAATCTTACAAAATAAAATAAAATAAAATAAAATAAAATAAAATAAAATAAAATAAAATAAAATAAAAAGCTGGGCATGGTACTTGCATGCCTATAACCCCACCACTTGGGAAGCTTAGGCAGGAGGATTGTCACAAGCTCAAAACTAGCCTGGACTACATAATAAGTTTAAGGCCAGCATGAACATAGTAAGACCCTGATTTAAAAAAAAAAAAAAAATCACAAATGAGCATCAGTCTACTTTGGGTACTTAATAGTGACAGCATCTACTATGGCTGTTAAATACTCTTTCTCCAATTCTCAATCCCAGATTTTACTTGAGTATGAAGTAAGATTTTTTCTTTTTTATTATCCATAATCCAGGAACAACACTTCTACTTCTACCTGTACATCTGTTTTCTACAGAGAGCTGCTGCCTCAAGTGAGATGCGTGAGGATTCTACAGATGCTGGAGAACAAGATGCAACAAAAATGCTTCACACCTGGTTCCCAAATTACAGGAACGCTGGACTGACGCCAACATAAGCTGGCACAGCACCAGCTGAAATGGACATCAATTAAGGAGCCTGTCATCTTTCAAGACTACAGGGTCTTTTTACACTTCTCAATCCACATTGCTACACAAACCAGCCACAGCACCCCTGGTAGGGTTTTCCAGATGGGATCATTTCTCTTAGATTCCACATTTGCAGATTTATTACAGAACTTGTTTTTAACCCCTCACTATTATTCCATATTAGTTTTATCTTCAACTGATTTGTCCTTAGTAAAAAGAGAAAACTGTACCTCCCCAAGTGGAAAAAAAAAAAGTTTTAAGTCTGCCTAAAGGCTGCTGCTTTGTTTACAAAGGCCTTCAAATAACTGAGATTAGTGAAGGGTCAGAAATTCTTCTCTGTACACATCACTGCTACTGGGGTCAGAAGCCAGAGAACCCTTACCAGACCCTATTATCCTTGTAAAATGGACAGACCTCCAGTACTAAACCAGGCCTCCTCTGCCCATCAGATGTAGGATTAGTGATCCATGTCATGTCCAGAAAAAAAAGAAACAGCTAATGACTAGTCAATGGCGAGTACTGTTTAAGGAAAAAAACCTCAATAAGAATCAGCAATTAAAAAGTGACAATATTAAAAAAGAGGGACTACACACAACATCTTTTCTTGACTTTTGTCCAATAAGACACCGGATATATTTTCTCTTTTCCACTTAAGTGGGCTGCCCTGTCTATGGAAAGAATTTCATGCAACATGAAAGAGTCCCATGATAAATAAATATCTCCTCCACATTTAATGTATGTTCTGAAAACTGAATTCCATTGCCTCAGGGGGCTGTTTGCTGCTGTCAATTTGTTCTCATGGCAGAACCCTGTGTGGCAGAGCCCCCAACAAGCTCTGTTGATGCTTGTCTGGAAAAAGAGTCCAGCTGGAGATGAAAGTAGGCCTTCCAAGTGGGCAACACCTTGGAGGTTATCACTGTAGGGTTTGGGAATGCCTGCTTATGAAATGTGATTCACTCTGGGACACATTCTGAGCAAGAAGCTAGAAGCTGGTCTGCCTCTTCTGCTGAAGTTTGTCAGCTAGAGAGGCTTCAATGGGTATATGAAGTGGTGGCAGGAAGTGAAAAGCCCAGGTGAGGTAAGGGCCCAGAATCTGCATCATAGGTGGGG
Source organism: Dolichotis patagonum (assembly GCA_004027295.1). NCBI lineage: Eukaryota > Metazoa > Chordata > Mammalia > Rodentia > Caviidae > Dolichotis > Dolichotis patagonum. Next base: position 8,460 of record PVJX010000665.1, read on the forward strand.
TTAGAAGAAAAGGAAAGGTCTGAAAAAAGCTTCAGACATCTGTCTGCATAACTCAGTCTTGGCCCACCTTTTCTCTTATCCTCTCCTTCCTCCCCCCAGCCTGTACCAGGGATCAAACTCACGACCGTGCGCTTGCAAGCAGGCGCTTATGCCGTTAAGCTAAATCCCCAGCCCCTCATCTTTTATTTTAAATAAATAGTTTCAAAAAGGGTGGTCCTCACATCTTTCTGCTGACTAAGGTTGCAATATTCTTGCTTTCCTTCTACCAAGAGAACCTAAAATCTCTCAGTCAAAACTCAGTCTCTTAAGTGAAAGACAAGGCCCAGACTGAGGGAAAATATTTGAAACATAATATATGTGTATATATTTATATATACACATGTACACACATATAAAACACACACACACACACACACACGTGCACGTGCCCTGGATCTGAAATACACAGGGACCTTTCAAGACTCAGTAAGAAAATAAATAGAGAAGGATTTGAATGGACACTTCACCAAAGAAGATATACAGATGGCAAAGAAAAACATGAAACAATGCTCACCATCATTAGGTATCACAGATATTCTTTCTTGTTTTTTTTTTTTTTTTTTTTGGGTACCGGGGATCAAACTCAGGACCTTGTGCTTGCAAGGCAGGCACTTAAGCCACTGAGCTAAATCCCTGGCCCTGGTATCACAGATATTCAAATTAAAATCACAGTAAGATGCCTATCAGAATGACTCAAACAAACAAACAAACAAACATGACGGCACCAAAGGCTGACAAGGATACAGAACAACTAGAATTCTCATATAATATACTGATGGCTGGAACGTAAAATGGTACATGAACTCTGGAAAACAGTTTGGCAGTTTAACAAAGTTAAACATAGATGAACCCAAGAACTATCCATTCCATTCCCTGGATATTTATCCAAGAGAAATGAAAATTAAGTTTACACAAAAACCTAAAAACAAATATTTATAGTAGTTATGTCCATGATTATCAAAAACTGCAAAACAGCTCAAGTGTTCATCAACTAGTGAATGGCTAAACAAACTGGTATGTCTATATGGTGAAATACTACTTTGCAACAACAAAACAAATATTGATAATAGATGAATCTATACTGACATAGATGAATCTCAAATGTATTATGCTACATGAAAGAAATCACCTCTAAAAGTTGTATACTGTATGATTTTGTTTAATGACTGTTATGGCTTAAAATGTCCCCCAAAGATTCATGCATTGAAGGCTTGATCCTCTAGCAGCAATATTTAGAGATGGGGTCCACAGGAGTAATTGGGCCATGAGGTTGCTAACTCCATCAGTGGGTTAATTTGTTAATGAGCTGAATGGACTGGGGCTAGTAGGCGGGGCTTAGGTGGAGGAAGTAGGTCACTGGAGATGTGCCTTTGATGGATAAATCTTGTCCTCAGCTCCTTCATCTCTCTTATTTGTACTCTTCTTTTGCTGCTGCCTATCCACCAAGAGGTGTGCTGCTTTACCCTGAAATCAGAGGCAACACTAAAATAGACTCAGCTTCTGTTGGAATAAAAGAAACTTTATGCTCAAACTTTTGTTACAGAGACAATACAAACTCTTTTTATGTAGATAAAAAGATACCAAGTCCCAGCCTCATTTTCCTCCTCCCCTTTTATTTCCTGTTTCATTTGGGCAGAAGTCTGTTTCTACCAACAGCAAAGTGTATGCAAGTTTACATCACAGGGAAAATTAGAGGTCTAGGCTAACTGAAGGCCTCTTGACTTGACTGGGTTAATGTGGACAGAACCTAATACAAATAAATCCTCAAACACATTTTAATAATAAACATCTGCCAATCTCCAATTACATACTCCAAGAAATTTCTCCCATGTTTTCAATGAATAAAGTAAAAAACAAAGTATTTTTGTAATAATAAATCTTCTTTTAATATCATTATCTAATAATGAAATGATAGAAATGGACACTTTCAAAGATTGAAAGAAAAAATATACTCCTAAGGAGATCATATCAACATGGGAGCAAGCAGGTCATGTGGATAAAGATATGTGCTATGGGAGTACTAGAGACCCATGAAGGCATTTAGTTTGAAAAAGAAGATATTCTCACTTCCACCATATGGCTGATCCTCAACACTTCTGCTTCATAGCACAGTTCCTCTAGTACTTCTTGAGGGAAGAAAATACTTGGAAATTGTAATTGAGTTACAAACTCAGCTCCTACCTTCAAGAGCATAAGCATGCAAGCACATGCACACAAAATAAATGCAGAGAAAGGGCCTTTTTATTTAAATGGAGGAAGCTGCCATGTCTACCTCTATAAGCAAAAGTATTAATCATCCATCGTCTGGTTTTAATCCACATGCTCCTGATCCTGCATCTGAATGTATTGTTATCAGGGGAAAGAGCATTTCTGCTCAATCTTATTCATCAGCCAAAAACTTGAAAATCTAAAAACCACATTGGTGAAATACTTTCTTAGGGACCCAGAAAATTGTGAGCTGAGCTGCTGCTTTTTTATTGTTTTCTTTCCTTCTTTTCTTTTTTAAAATGATGAACAAATGTGAGTTTCAGGGGGTCTGCTTGGGAAAACAAGAAACAGCTCAAGTTACACAGGTCCTTTCATATCTTAGAGTGACACTATCCTCAGGGAAATTAGCACTTTCTCATCTGTATTTCCCAAAGGGGATCCAGGAACACAATCTGATTGACATCAGCCTGTCAGATGCAAGCTTGGGCACCCAGGTGCATCCCTTACAAGCATTTACAAATGAAATGGCAAGCCCAAACAGCAAGCTTTCCCTCATTGCCATTCTTCTGGTACATGCTCTGCTAGCAGTAAACGTGAAGACTGAAAAAGCAAAAAGCGTCTGTATGAGTCTAAGCATGCTTCTCACACTGTGCTTGAGATCTTTCCTCCTTCTCAGGCTTGCCCCTAAAAGGGTCCCAGAATCCATCTGTGTGCTGTGTACCTTCAAAGCCATTAGTCACCACCCTTGTGGTCTCACTCCAAACTGTGCATGGGGCCACCCATGACACAAAAACTTTGGCAAGATTAGGGGACAGCAAGAGAAGAAGAAACCACAATATGTCTGAGACTCCCAGGAGAACAATGACTAGTGCTGGTAGGGAATAGACTTACAGACAGAGCAGACAGACCCTAAGCGGGCCTTGCTCTGTTTTCGATGCAACACAAGTGTTTTCCATTAGGAGTTCCCTGCCCCACAAACACTCATACATACAGCTATGAAATCCACATACTTAACTTCTGCTTTTCTGGCACTCTGACCCAACTACCTCTCCTGTTGCTCTGGAACACAGAAAAGATGAGGGTGAACAGATTCCAATACCCTGAAGCACAAAGGTAAATGGAAGAGAATCAGAATTAGAAGCATGCTTACGAAATACATGAGTGTACTGAGCAGGCAAAAGAGAAGAGGAGTAAACAAGGACTTTGTTTTTGCCAAAGTGAGTCCTGTCTAGCATCTTACTGGTTGGCTCCTATGCTTTCGGGCTTGGCTTCACTGCCTAGCACACACTGCAGCTGATCTTCATCAGAAGGTGCTGGTCACCACTAAAAGCAAAACAGGCAAAAATCTCAAAACACTCATTATAAAGTATGTAAAATTCTAGTACTAAGAAATCAAGGAATGCAGACTATTTTTTTTATTTAGAGAGAAAAAGCAAAACAAAAAAAGGGTAGAATATAGAATTTTTGAAAAAAGACTAAGAAATCGCAGATAAATTACACGTTGTTATCTTAGAAGTAGTGACTCTCTAATATAAAAAATAATAATAAAAAACTGAGAGAGTAATAATATCATATTGTCTCTTTAGCATAAAAAATAAAAAACTGCAGACTGAGTATTAACCCATATTTTGAACACTCAGACTAAGCTGATCATTGTGCTCGGGTGATGAAGTACAACTAGAAACTCCTAAACTATCAGCCACCTCCCCTTACACCACTAGCTGTACTCTCCTCACATCACTTCTAATCAAAGTTACAGAGGTGGGAGCCAGGGGTGGTGGCTTGTGCCTGTGACCCTAGCACTAGGGAGGCTGAGGCAGGAGGATCACTGTGAATTCAAGACCAGGGGTACACAGTGAGTTCAAGGCCAGCCCGCATTACAAAATAAGTGAGACACTGTCTCAAAAAAACAAAAACAAAAAAACCAAAGTCACAGAGGTAGAGCCAGATGGGTGCTTCATTAATCCCTTGAAGAAGAAAAAAATAGAAACCACAAATTTAGAATTCAACAAAAGTTTTAAAACAACAAATATTAAGAAGGGAAAAAGTAAAAATTTAAATGGCACATAAGAAATAAAAACAAAATTCTCTATTTAGGCAGCTCTGGAGTTGCCTAATTGCACAAAAGCAAAAGACACCCCCTAATGTGTATGCCCTGTTAAGCAATTGCTTGACCTACACTCATCATGGAATTTCAACCTTCCAAAGATTTTTGCTGGACATATGCAAACCATGTTTTTCTTTGGACTCAGAAGAACAGCTTCTTATTTTTCTCTTTTCTTTGATAAGTGTGTGTATACCCCTCATCAATTGCTAATCATTCACTACTAACGAGGCTTTACATTATTTCATCTCATAATTTGAATTTACTGTTAGTTTACAAATATTTGAATTTACTCTCAGGCAGCTAAAGATCCATGTTTTCTGTCACTGACAAGAATGACACCACAAAAATTATCTACAAAAACATCAAATCCTGAAGTCCTTGTTCTAAATGATAGTGCTTCTGGAATATGTAAGTGCAGTTAAAAACAGCAGTCCTCACTTCACAGTGGGAATCTGAATGGCAGCACGGTACACCTTGCTAATGCAAACTTTCTTTTTAGAACAATAAATTAAACAAACAGCAAGAACAAACACAGGTATGTACAAGGATGAAGCAACTATCACAAAAAACCCCAAGAGGTCACACAGGAAAACACACTATTTTGTCTGTGTAAAAATATTAAATTGCATATTGTAAAATATACAAACAACATTATAAACATAAGCTACCAGCCAGAAGAAAGTATTTCCAATATATAAAACAAAATATAATGATATATAGTACATAAAGAACTCCTACATATCAATAATAAATGACTCAACATAAAAATAGGGAAAGCCATAAATATATTGGGAAGATATAGAGAGAATATACAGAAAGATCCTTTATTCTACTAGTAAACAAATGGCAGTTAAAGTGAAACACATTTTTTTTTTTTTACTCAGGTAGCAGAAATTTAAAATACTGATTACAGTATTGGGAGAATATGAGAAAATATACACATTATTAGTAGGAATACAAATTTGTATGATCACCCTGGAGGAAAATTTGGGAGTGTTTGCCAAAACAGTAAACAAAATAGTAACCTCTGACAAAGAAATTTCACTTGTCAGCTCTACTCTATAGAAATAGTCCCACACATATACATACACACACACAGATTTAAGTATATGGAAGTGTATTTCAGTCCTGTAATAACAGAAACTGAAAAAATGAAATATCTGTTCATAGAGGGATAAATAAATTGCATCATATCTCTGTAATGGAGTAGGATGTGACTTGAAAAAGAATGATGTATTTATACTATGGGTTCAGTAAGAATTCTAAGATATATTTAAGAAAAAAAGTAATGCTATTAAACACACTCAAATTCAGTATTTTATAAAACTAATAGGCACTAAAAAAAAAGGAAAGAAGTATACACAGTATGCAATATTTTATTAGAAAAATTATTACTTTGTGTATGTCTAGAAAGATGATTACCAAACTCCAAAGTCTTGTTCTGGAGTCCAGGTTGGCCCTGAACTCACTTTGTAGCGTAGGATGGCCTCAGACTCACAGCAATCCTCCTGCCTCAGGCTCCTGAGTGCTAGGATTACAGGTATGTGCCACCACACCCAGCTCCAACTATTTTTAGAAGAAAGGAAGCTACACTCTTATTTATTTTTTGTAGTTCCATATCCTTTTAACAAAGTATGCATCACTTTCGTAATTAAAAGTAAAGACCGATCATCTCCTTTTAAACATGATGGAGTAACTGTTAATGGACTAGTTTTCCCCACCTTAAATAGCTATAAAATATGTGAAGCAACTTCTTTTTAGGAAGTAGACAGCAGACAGTGCATGACTGTTAGCCTTAGAGAAAAGAAACTCATTAAATGAACCTGTGATCATCCAGTCTTGTTTGGGTAATTTCCCAACCATGACACAGAAAACAATCCTAAACAAATTATAGTGTTTTTGCTGAGTTGAGAGGCAGACAGCAGAATTTGAGATGGTTACAGTGATCAGAATCTGTGAAGAGAAAGGACAGGAAGAAGTTATGCAAACAAAGGGCACAGAATGCAGGTGAGAGTTTTCAGTAAATATGCTGGTGATGGCTGGACTGTAGGTGTGAGCCAATACCACCAAAGGTTTTCTAGAGTACAGACGGGGTTGACAGTGGAACATGGCTACAGGTTCAACAGTGCTGGGGAAAGAGCTCTGCCTAGGGATGAGGGACCTGTTGGTCTAACACAACCATAGTGAAGAGATTTTTAGCACTAACTCTAAATGCCAGCTGAGACAGCAGAGAGGTCAGATTTTATTGAATAAGTGTCACATCCTAAAATAAGACTTAATCTAAACCTGTATTAATAGCCTTTAAGACCAAGTCTAAAGAAAAAACTAGAGAGAAAGGGCTTGGAAGATATCCTGGGTTTCTATTAATTTTCATTAATAACATGTAAAAACTGAGTCTTCAGAAGTTTACCATGATTAGGCAGTATTTTAACTATCACCTAAAATTAAATTTTTAAAAAATGCTAAACAAAGCAAAGCAAAAGATCCTAATACTGTCTACAGGAAGACAACAAGACCCACGGTCTCTATGAACTAGAGTACATAATGCCTACTGATCTTATACAACAATTACTAGACACAAACAAGATGTGAGATGGCCCAGATTTTAAATGAGCCAGCCAGCAAAGACTTTAAAGCAGTTATTATAAATATGTCCAAAATATTCATGGGAAAGACATTTGAAGAATTAAAAGAAAATATGGCTTTTTTTGGGTTTTGTTTTCTGGTGGCATATGGGCTTTATGTGTGCTAGGCAAGCGTGCTACCACTGATCTACAACCAGCCCCAAAATATAGTCCTAAAGAATAAAAAAATAGGAAGTGCCAGTCAAGAAATGAAAGTTGTAAGAATAAAAGAGAAATTCATAATCTGAAAAACACATAAGAATGGAATAAAAATGTCACTAGATAAGTTTAACAATATATTTACATGGCAGAAAAGGGTTTGGAGTTGTGAATGTTGTCCAGGATTCAATCTCCAGTGCAGCAAGAGAAAAAGAAGAGAATGGGGAGGAGCAGTAAACTCGAAGACAGACTAATAGAAATTCAAAAATCAGAGGAACAGAGAAAAAAAATACTGAAGAAAAATGAGAGCCTTGTTGGGCATGGTGGCACACTTCTGTAATTCCAGCATTCTGGAGGCTGAGGCAGGAGGATCACTGCAATTTCAAAACCAGCCAGGGCTACAAAATGAGCCAAGGTCAGCCTGACCTGCATAGTAAGACCCTGTCTCAAAGACACACACAAAAAAAAAAAAAAAAAAAAAAAAAAAAAAAAAAAAAAAAAAAAAAAAAAAAAAAAAAAAAAAAAAAAAAAAAGGCTCACTGGAAATGCTGGTGCTTGCCTATAATTCCAGTACTTGGAAGGATGACACAGGATGATCACCTTGAGTATGAGGCCAGCCTGAACTATGTAGTGAGATCAAATCTCAATGAAGGAGAGAGAGAGCGCGAGAGAGCGAGGCAGAGAAAGAGATAGAAAGAGAAAGAACCTAATAAAATCTAACATTTACATTGAATCTCAAAAAGAGAAGACAGGGTAATTAGGGCAGAAAAAAGAATAGTATCTGAAAGTCATACCAAATTTGGTTATGAAAAAAAATTAACTTACAGAACCAAGAGGCTCAGTGAACATCCAGCAAGATAAATATAAAAAGAACATATACTCCAATCAAATTTCTAAAGAGAAATGTTTAAAAGATTCAAAGCTGCCCAAACAACAAAACATTACAAAGAGGGCCACAGGAATGACTGCTAACTTTTATAGCAAAACAGTGAAAGCCAGATGGTAATAGAATCACATTCTGAAAGTGTGTTGAAAGAAAAAAAAAAAAAACTTTTCAGTCCATAATTCTACACTCAATCAATAATTCTCATTTGGTTTTTTTAAATTTTTGGTCTTTTTGAAACAAAATCTTACTATGCAGCTCAGGCTGGCCTTGAGTTCACTTTGTAGCCCTGGATGGTCTCGAACTTGTAAGGATCCTTCTGCCTCAGCCTCCTGAGTACTGGGATTACAGGCATGTGCCACCATGCCCAGCTTCAGTCCATAATTCTATTCTCCCCCTTCAAAACACAAACATTCCTCACCAACAAACATTAGATGAAAAAAGCCAAAAATAGGGGGAAAATTTTTTGATAAACAAAGGTTATAGGGATTTGTTACCGGCCAACCTAACTTACAGAAAAGAATGAAGAACACCAATAAATAAGTGAAATTATATATCAAGTTTATATTTTTTTGTTTATATTTTACTTAAAATACAACTAACTTTACAGGAAATACCATTCATAGCAAGGTGTATAACATGAAGACTAAAACAGAAGACAAGTGCAGAAAACAAAGGATGAATGGGGAAATGGCATCATAGTGCTGTAAATTAATTGCATGTGTGAAGTATGAAGCAGGAAGTATAAGGTAGGAAGTGTACAAAGATACAATATTAACTTACATATATTCTGAAAAGTTGAGGATACTAATTATTAACCCTAGAACACCAGTTTAAAAACGTAAGAGTTGGGGCCTGGGATTTGGCTCAGGGGTGTAAGTGCCTGCCTGGCAAGCACAAGGTCATGAGTTCAATCCCTGGTACCAAAAAAAAAGATTTTTCTATGACAAAAATGTAAGCGTTTAGTTAGGAAGACAAAAGCAGGAATAAAATAACACAAAGAAGACTGGAGAAAATCTCCATAACCCAGGGTTAAGGCAAAGATTTCTAAGATGAAAACTCTCTAGTCACAAAGGAAAAACAACTTATTGTGAATTTTATCACAATAAATTTTTTTTGCTGTTCTAAACTATGCAAGCAAACAAGCTATATGGTGTAAGAAATAGTCATAGAATATACCTGACAAGCACTTGTGCTCACAATATATAAAGAACTTTTACAGCTCAGTTTAAAAAATACCAGTGTTTAAAAAGGCCAATAGATTTGAACATTTCCCAAATAAAGATAGAAAAAGTTCCCAATTTATGATGGTTCAATTTATATATTTTTTGACATTATCATGATATGAGAGCAATGTACATTCAGTAGAAATGATACCTCAAATTCTCATCCTTTTTCCAGATAAATAAAAAACAAACACCCCAATATTCTTCATTGTATCGTGTTGCTAAGCCCATGTAAAGTGGTATAAAGTAACTGCATTTGTGAAGTATCTTAAATGTACTGAATAGATTTTCAACTTACAGTGAGTTTATTGTACCATAACTCCATTGTAAGTCTAAACCCATGGAAAGATGCTCTTTATTAATTAGGAAAATGCCAATTAAAACTTAAAATCAGACAGCGCTTCACACTTAAACACATGGTTAAAATTATAAAGTGTAGAAATACCAGGCACTGGCAAAGATCTGAAGCAAATGGAACTTCATACATAGTTAGTGGGAGTATAAAATCATGTAATGAGTTTGGAAAATAATTTGAAACTTCTTTTAAAGATATATATATAGTACTTAAGCCAGGTATGGACGAAAACAGTTTTGGGGAGGCTGAAGCAAGGAGGATCACAAGCTCCAGACCAGCCTGGGCAACTTAAAGAGAGATACCACTTCAAACTTAAAAAGAGAAGAAAAGAAAAAAAGACAGGAAAAGATAGAACAGGAAAAAAAAAAGATTGGGAGGTCACTAGAGTGTTTATCTAGCATGTTTAAAGTTTTGGGGTCCATTGGTACCTCCTCCCCCCACACACAAGTACTTTGTATCTTGACAGAGACAGTATCTGTTTTTACCTGGTATTAGAAATCAAACCTAGGACTGCTCAACCACTGTGCTATATGTCATTTAAAAAAATTGTTCAGACAAGGTCTTGCTAAGTTTCCCAAGCTGGTCTTGAATTTGTAATCTTCCTGGGACTACAGACAGGTATGTGTCACCATGCCCAGCAAAGATATCTTGATAAAGATATATACTTTATGATTCATCACCAAGAGAATGGGTGAAGTATGACATATCCATAAAATAGAATAATACTCAATAAAAGTGAATGACCTATAAAAAAAAGAAAAGTCACACAATGGCATAGATAAATCTTAAAACACATTATACTGAGCAAAAGGACAAAGACATAAATGTATACTACAGGGCAGGGATATAGCTCAGCAACACAGCACTTGCCTGGCAAGCACAAGGTCATGAGTTCGAGCTCTGATACCAAAAAACCCCAACAAAACAAAAACAAACAAAAAAACCAAACAAAATAAAAGTATACTACAATAGCTCCCTTGTATTGAAATTTCCAATTTTAATCCATAGTAAAAATAATTAGATTAGTGGTTGGCTGGAGGCAACTGGACAGGAAACAGGGACAATATTATTATTATTATTATTAGTACTAGTACTGGGGGTTGAACCCAGGACCCTCACACTGAGCTACATCTCAGTCCTTCAATTTTTCGAGACAGAGTTGTGCTAAGTTGAGCAAATAGGACTTGAATTTATGATCATCTTCCCATAGCCTCCCAAGACTGTATTAGGATTACCAATGTGTATGCCACCATGGCTGGCATGCAGGAAAATTTTGAGATGGAAATATTCTATATCTTGATCAGGATGGTTCTTATAGAAGTATGATATGTCAGTATATTAAAATGTATGAATTCTATTATAAATTATACCAAATTGGTTATTAAAAGATATTAAATGTAATTTTACATATTTAAGTATAATATATATTCCTATACATACATGACAGATAATATCAGTAAAAACATTAAAATGGATGGAACAGGAAGTACTGAGATGAAAGTTTATATCAATAGGTTTTTCTCTAATTATAATGCATCTTCTTATCAATTTGAATTTTATTTTTATGTGGCCCATATTTAATAAGTCTTGACATAGACTGCTTATATGTACATATGGCCCCATACTTACATAACTGATTTTATGGCCCCATACTTACATAACTGATTTTCAGGCTTTTATCTATCAGTCATTCTCATCATCAACCCTAAGCACCACTGTTCATGTATAAGCAATTCTGCCTACAAATTTGGAGTCTAGGTAATTGTCCTGAATTTCTGGCCCTTAGATGTACTGCCATCACTCTTTTTGCCTTTGGACACACTTCCAAAACAATACAGATCATCATATGAATATATTCAGCATCTTTTAAAGCACTCTTAGGATTTAAAAAAAAAATCCAGGTTTCCCCACCCCTCAAATCTCATATTTCAAAGGTGTTTTAGAACCCAGGACACTCCAAAATGTAAAGAACACCCAACCTAGAGAAAAATGCAGGTAAATTTAACCTAAATATCATTTTCCATTTGCATGAACTTTTACTTCTTTGTTAATCCACAGGAAGTATTCTGGAAGATCAGATGATCTCCTTCAAACCAGGTCAACAGTTTCTAAGCTCTTGGTGAGAAACCAAACTTCCAGTGAAAATAAAACTGTCAAAGTCAAGAGAACTACAAGTACGGAGTTAATGTATTTGTTCAACCATTCTACTTCTTTATGTTTAATTAAGAATGAGTCTTTTAGACATGCATTGCCTGCAACTGATTCTACCATTTCTAGCTTTATCATCTGCATAAGCTCTTTCCTATTGCTCAGATTCCCATGGTGCTTTTGTAAAAGTTAAATGAAATAGTATTGAAAGAGTGTGAAACACATGATAAGCCCTCACTAAGTGTTAGGTGTTAGTTGCATAGATCAGGCTCTGTCTTAGGAAAGGAGACTATCCAGACCATGTGACTTTTTATATATATTGAAAAAAGATGTATTTATAGCACTGAGTAAAAAAAAATATATATATATATATATATATATATATATATATATATATATATTAATTTTGAGACAGTCTTGCTCATTTGCAACACTAACGTGGAACTTGTGATTCTTCTGCATCAGTCTCCTAAGTAGTTGAGATTAAATGTATGCACCACCTTGTCTGCTTTTAACTTCTGAAGAGCTCAGAAAACTACTTGGTAAAATGGAGGTAAAGTATAAGGATTCTTATGTAATGCATGTTGCATTTCAAAGTTAAAGAAAGAATTAGGAAGACAACTTATACTTGGAATCTTCACTTTTTTCTGGGCCAAACTGTTTGCCTAATGGTGACAACTTTAGCAGCCACCAAGTTCCTAAAAGCAGTGGTTCTCAATGTGTAGAATATGAACCATTAGCATGACCTGTGAATGTCTTAGAAATGCAGTTTTTAGTCTCTCCACTCTACAATCAAAAACTCTTATGGGTCTATAAATGAGTGTTTTAACAAGTCTATAGTGTAATTTTGTTTTGAAGAATGCTAACGTGTGAATTTCTACTTTAGAACAAAAGTGTATCTAGTCAATGACCTATCTATTTACAGCATGGGGATAACAACCAAGAGTTCTGCATTTGGGGAATTAGATTCATAAATCAAGCAGTAACTGATTTAATCTGAAATAATTAGATTAAACATAAGTAGTAATTATTCTATACACTTATAAGCTGTTCCTAAAGATGTGAGAGAGAACTCAAAGGTGAGGGCAACAAAGAGGTAGGTTGAGAGAAATATGTAATGGTCAGTGTCAGAGAGCAACTGGTGAAACAAATCATTACACGAAGATCTTTACACCTCAAGTTGGAAAAGATTTTTTAAAAGCCTAAATTTATGTTTTCCAGCTATCACCAGAAGACTTTTCAAACTACTATGTAATTTTTACTAAGTTTAACTATACCCAGGCTCTTTGGACCAAATGGGTAAAACAGAGAAGGAAACAGATATTGCTTATAGTTTATTTCTAAATATTTGGCTGGAAATGATTTTTCCCTTAGAAGATCTTATCTTGAATAGTTCAACAATGGGACTCTTACATAATAAGAGTACTATACTTCTCCATTCAACATTTCTCAAAATTCTTATCTCATTTAGTATATAAAGTTAAGGAGAGGGACAGTAGTAAAAAGGGATATAAACATCCCTTTTTAAGATATGTTCCATGTACTGACTCCCTATGATGCAGGTAGTCATAATATACTGCAAAATGTACCAATAAGAATTTTTTAAAATACCAAAAAAGTTCCACAAAGTTATCTGCTATACAAGGATAACCAAAACAGTTTCAGTCATTCATAAATAGTTTTTTAACTCATTAAGAAAAAAGACTATCTCTGAAGGGTGAAAGGTGCTTAGCTCAATGATAAAATGGGCCAAGACACAAGGCAACTTATTTACAGTCAGTACAATATCAACACATACAGATAACAAATATAATAATTTTGGGGGCCAGAGATTATCTGGCAAGCACAAGGTCCTAAATTAATTGCTGGTAACAAAAACAAAACAAAACCAAAAACTAACCATAATAATTTGTCTTTTAAAAAACAACACTATTTGTAATCAAAGAATAAAAAGTAAAACAATAAGATAATCTATTTTGTCCATTTCTGGCAGCATTACAAAAAAATTAAACTAGGATTGATGAGGATGTTAGAAAACAGATACCCTCATATTCACCAGTTTAAACTGTTGTAATTTTTTGAAGGGCAAAATCTAGTCTACTACTGGAAATCTTTAAAATGTGTATACCTCAGCTGGGCGTGGTAGTGCACACCTGTAATCCCAGTACTCAGAAGATTGAGACATGAGGATTGCCATGAGTTCCAGGCCAGCCAGGTATACGGAAGTGAGTTCAAGGCCTGCCTACACTACACAGTGAGACCCTCTCTCAAAAAAAACAAAAACCCTGGCCGGGGGTTTAGCTCAGCAGTGTAAATGCCTGCTTGGCAAACGCAAGGTCATGAGTTTGATCCTTGGTACCACAAAAAACAAAACAAATAAAAAAATAAAAAATAAATAAATACCCCCCCAAAAGTATGTACCTCCTCTGATTAGCAATTCCACCTGAAAAGTTTATTCTTATGAATTAATGAAAGATATATGCAAAGATTTATTGTATAATACTGTTTGGGATGAAATAAAAGTCAGTAACTTTCTGAAGTTACTGATTAATAATTAAATAGTATATCCATAAGTTATATAGGTTATAGTCATATATACATATTTTGCAGATGATTATTAACTTTCTTTTTTAATGGGGCTGTGCACTGTTGCTGTGGCTATCTTTTAATTCCAAGGCTGAAATGACTTTCCTGCCTCAGTGTTCAAGCAGTTGGGGCTACAGGAATGCCTTACTGCATCCAGTTCAAAGAAGCATTTTTGGCCAGGAGTGCTGAGGTAGAAGGATCACCACAAGTTTGAGGTGAACCTGGGCTACATAGTGAGTTCAAGGCCAGCCTGCACTACAAAGTGAGACCCTGTATCAAAAGAAAATAAGCATTTTTGAAAGTCAAAAATACAACTTTAACTTTTGTGTGTTCGGGGCTCGAACTCAGACCTCGCATTTGCCAAGCAGGCACTTACGCCGCTGAGCTAAACTCCCAGCCCTGAACTTTCTTTTAGAATAGTGTTCTTCTCAGGCTGGGGATGTAGCTTAGTGGCAAAATGCCTGCCTGCTCAGCTGCAAGGTTCTGAGTTTGATTCCCAGTACCAAAAAACAAAAAACTCCCCATAAAAATAGTGTTCTTCTCATCACTCCCCCTCATTTACCCATAAAGTAATTGGAGTTGTAATCAGAAAAATCTGTAAAATGCTTAGCTCAGGTGCTGTAAATTTTAACTGCATTATTATAGATTCATTATTTTCTCTGGAACTTAAGCAAATATATATGGCAGAAAGAGCCAGGCATGGTGGTGCACACCTATAGTCCCAGTACCTCAGAGACTAAGGCAGGAGGACTGTCAGTCTAAGGCGCTCAGCCTAGGCTACATAGTTCAAAGTTTAAGACCAGCCTGAACTACATGTTGTGACTCTATCTCAAAAAGACAAAAAGAAAAAAAAGAACCACCAAAACAAAGTTTTGTTGACTTATTTTGATTTAAAGATGGTTATCTAGAGCTGGGGTTTTAGCTCTGGGAAAAAAAAAAACCATTTGCCTAGCATGAATGCAGTCCTTGGATTTCTGGCATACAAAAAAAATAACTGTTTAAAATAAAGATTTTTTAAAGGATGGCTTTGCTTCTTCTTAAAGAATATCTGAAAAATATTACACATATACAAAAGTAAAGTACTGTAATGCCCTCAATATACTTGTTATTCAGATTAAAAATGAATATTTGCCTTTTTTCCTTCTAATTTATACTCTTATCTTTCCCTGCCCAAATTTTTTGAAGTAAATCCTTAACAATGATAATAAAAATGATAATCCAAATCATTCGTTAGAATATGAGTTTTGAAGTCATACAAACAAGGGTTCCTAATCCTACACTTACTCACTAGCTATACTGCATTACTTTTCAGCTGGCAATACGACCAGCTACTCAATGAATGAAAAGCAGCTTCTTTCCCCTGGTAACCACCAACTTGTTCCAACACCTGTGATGTTTTTCTCAAAGTGTAATCAGCTCCACTCTACTGCTGTTAGCTCCAATCTGTGTTTTTATATTACTGTTCTGAATAATTCCAAAAACAATGTTTTTCTCACTTCTTGCTCATTTGATATCTTTCTACAATGGGTTATTTTAGGCAGAATACTAATCTCTCTGTCTCTGACTCTCCCCCTTCCTCTTTCTTTTCTTCTTTCTTTTCTTTCTTTCTTTCTTTCTTTCTTTTCCTTCCTTCCTTCCTTCCTTCCTTCCTTCCTTCCTTCCTTTCTCTCTCTCTCTCTCTCTCTCTCTCTCTCTCTCTCTCTCGTACTTTCTCTCCTGGGAACTGAATTGAGGGCCAGTGCCGGCCTACACTCCAACTCTCGCTCTTGCGCCCTCTCTCTCTCTCTCTCTCTCTCTCTCTCTCTCTCTCACATTGACACAAAGTATTGCTACATTGGCCAGGGTGGGCTTAAATTTGTTATTGTCCTGCCTCAGTCTCCCAGAGGGCTGGCATTACAAGTATACAATGCCATGCTCAGCTTCAGAATATTAACTTTCAAGATGTTTGGTAAATCAAAAAGATCAAGAGTGAAACAAGCTGGGCAAAGATTACAAAGACTATCCTTGCAATGTATACTGCAATGTTAAAAAACAGCCAAGAGGTGGCCCTGAAGCAAGGCCAGCGGATCGCTGTAGCTGCTGGTTTCAAACAGGAGCCTAAAGAGAATTCTTTCTGTGGTCTGATGGCCATTTCAGAACTTTGGAAATGGAATGGTCAATTCATCACAAAGAAATAGCAGGTGAGTATGGTGGACTTTAGGGGGCCTGCAGGGGAGAGACCCTGATGCCTCGGGACCTGCACCATGCAGTTGGCTCGGGGTGCCAGGAGAACAAGGAACTCCCCCACTCTCTGGGGGCAGCTGAGAGTGTGGCAGACTTTTGGTGGCCTGAAGGAGAGAGAGACCCTGGCACATCAGGACCTGCACCGTGAGGTTGACTTGGGGTACCGGGAGAACAAGGAACTCCTCCCCTCTCTGGGGGCAGCTGAGAGTGTGGCAGACTTTTGGCAGCCTGAAGGAGAGAGACCCTGGCACGTCGGGACCTGCACAGTGCGGTTGACTTGGGGTGCTGGGAGAACAAGGAACTCCCCCCCTCTCTGGGGGCAGCTGAGAGTGTGGCAGACTTTTGGCAGCCCAAAGGAGAGAGACCCTGGTGCATCGGGACCTGCACTGTGCTGCAGTTGACTTGGGGAGCCGGGAGAACAAGGAACTCTTTCCGTCTCTGGGGGGCAACTATGATCCTGCCTGCGTGTGGGCTGAGAATCAGACATCTCATGTCGTCCTGTCCCCCATCCTGTGTCCACCCTTCCCCTCCCCCCTGCAAGTGGGAGCCAGTGAACTACACATCTTGTGAAAAGATTGGCTATGTTATTTAGTATGAGCTCTCCATATGTAAGGATAAGGACAACCATTTGGAAGAAAACAAGAGACAATATGACAGATAGTAAAGATCTCTGGTTGTCTAGCTTTGAAATTTATGCTTTCTTATGTCCCATTCTGTTCTGTTTTGTTGTGTTTAATTTTACTCCCTTTTAAAATTAAAAAAAAAAAACAGCCAAGAGATTTTGCAGTAATGAGTTCTGTTTAACACTGCTTTATAAACATATGATCATATTACAAAAAATTTTCCATAATGAATTCAGAACCTACAAAAGGAGAGCTCCATAGAATATGCTTAGGAAATGATATGTTAAGTGCCAAATCAATAATCATAGAGCAATGTCTTTATGGGATTACTACTAGTTCAACTAAAATGTACTGTTGTTTACATCATTTTATATGACACAGTCTTTCAGACTGGAATATTAGCCTTCTGTTTCATGTAGTGTGGGAAATGTGTGTTCAGTAAGTATCTGTTGAATGAGCATTCAAGCTAGACCAAAAGTGTGACTAAATATTACCAGTAATAAAATTGGTCATGTTGCCTCTATTGGTTGGTTAGCCCTTGAGATATTTTACATTTCTTAGTAATGACCAGTAGAAGTTTGAGGAAAATGTCTATCTTCTTCAAATTTCTTAAAGGGTCAAGAGTTCCTAAAGAAGCCATACTAATCATCTATGTCAGCCAGGGTACACGCTAGGGAAACATTCTATCACTGAGCTGCATCTCCAGCTTACCCTATGCCAGTTTCACTGAAGAAAAAAATGTGGATGTGTGTACACTCAAATACGATTATAAAAATGACAGCTATGCTAATCTTGGGTAATAGGGTTAGATACATTATTTTGTGTTTTGAAAATTTTCTACAATGAATAAATACTGAAAACAAGTTTTTAAAATTTTATATTCAGTATAAAGTCTCTCATATTTGCATTCATGTTGGAATTTAGGTGTTTTTGTTTGGTGCTGCTAGGGATTAAATCTAGGTCCTTGTGCATTATAGCAAAACCTCTCCACTGAGCTATATTCTGAATCCTTTTCTTTTTTTTTTCTTAAATCAGGTCTTCTATGTAGTTCAGGCTGGCCTTGAATTCATGTAGTCCATGCAGGTGTTGAACTCATGGCCATCCTCCTCCCAAGTGCTGGGATTACATGCAGGTGTCACCACACGCAGCTCAATATCTCATTAAATTGCTCAGCCTGGCCTTGGAGTTACAATTCTCCTGCCTCAGCCTTCCCAGTAGCTAGGATTACATGGATACACTACCACAGGCAGCTTGGAATTTCGTTTTTACCGACTTTTAAAAAAATCTCTCTGTCTCTGGTGTATACTTTCTCTAGGTCAAAAGACTTCCTCCTTAAAAGCCATCTGTGGATTCCTACCCAAAGGCCTCTGCCCCATGGGGATGTGATGTTAAGGACTCTGCAGAAAAGTAAGACACAGGGTACTTCCGGTCTCAGCACAGGAGACTCTGCCCCCAAGGTCTATGGCTACTACTTTCCTAGCAGAATGGCTCTCACAAAAAAAGAATACGTGATGC
>PVJX010000665.1:27255-224195 GCA_004027295.1 Dolichotis patagonum
AGAACAAAACATTATGACAGCTATTGCTGATTTAATACCGTCCTTCTTAGAAGTCCTACCAAGCTTCTATTCTTCTATTTCCATTGGTTCTATCTATCACATTGTGTCTTATTGGGATTTGAATATGTGTGAAAGTATAAACAAAATTTTTTATTGAAAATGAGATATTATAGTACCCATTGATCATTCTCTGTTATTCAGTTCAGAATACCCTGTAATTCTTTCACTCTTTGAATGGTTTTATACTTTTTTGTTATGTTCGATATTATTGTATTTGAAACTATGCTCAACTATAGCAGAGAAAGAAATATTGTGATAGCTACTGTTAATGTCCGGTTGTCTTAATGTTAAGTATTGTGTTGCCTATGTTGTCCGGTTCAGATCTGCTCTGTACTGACCTCTTTTGTCTTATTCTCTTTAAAATAAAATGGGGAAAAAAAAAAAAAAAAAAGAATGAAGCAGCCCAGATTGTCTTACTCAGCCACCTGGCTGAAAACTCAATTGTTAAGCAGACACCAGGAGCTTCACAGTCCTTACCAGCACAATAGGGAATGGGCCTTGTTTTGTATAAACAGATTTAAAAAAAAAAATTTAGGTTAAAACACGGTCCTTAGAGGAAGGAAAATAGAAACCAGGCAGCGAGGAATGTTTCATATTCCTAAAAGCTTTTTTTGTAAGTTAACACATGGTGTCTGCTTCTCTCTAGTCACCTATTTATCACTCTCCTCCTTAGAGAAGGGAAAAAGCCCTGGCTGTTTTCCTAGTGCAGAGTTTTGTGGCTGGGGGAAGAAGGAAAGGGGGAGGAAGGAGGGTGCTTTAAGCATGATGCAAACCATTTGGAGCTGAGTGAGAGCACTGCCAACACAAGCTGCACTATTTAAACAAGTGAGGAAATGATCGTATATACAACATGCCAGCGAGCACACACACGCACACACACACACACACCCAAAGGAAGTTGAGAGGGCTTTTTTTTCAGGATATAGAGCTGGATGTCAGCGGCTAAAAGGTCGATATTTTCCCTTAACACCCTTCTCAATGACTTAATCATGTTCCGTTTGCACAGAAAACTTCCCAAGAATAAAAAAAGTCTGGAGAATTAAGAGGAGGGGTGAATGGGGAGAGATGTTTGGCCTGGTGCTGACCTTATCCGAGGTTTTCTCCACGTAGCACGGGTCCTGAGGGGCAGCTAGCAAGGGGACAAAGCCTGAGAGAAGCCGATCCTCTTCCAGGATAAGAAGGGTGAGGTCATCGTCCGGGTCCTTGTACAGTGGCACCTCAGACTGGTTCACCGCAGTCAGTATGTTACAAAAATCAGCCAGCGTTGACCATACATCCACAGCAACCCTGTGAAAAATAAGGTCAGAAAAAAGAACAGGTCTAAGGAGGGGCTATTAAAAGTACATTCAGCATTTGTGAGCAGAATACTTGCTGAAAAAGTTGTACAAACTGGCAGCAGCCAGGAAATTATACTAAAAATGCTAGGATTAAAACTGTGCCCATGGCAGTAATCTAGGTATGAGTGTCCCTCTACTAAAGTTTACACTGATTAGGGGGAGTTTTAAAACTCAAACCAGAGAGGAAAAAGAATCTGGACAGGTAGTTGCCTAATGCAGGTCCTGTCCCCTTTCCAGATGCTTACTGAAACACTTTAGATTCCCAGTGCCTGAGGCAACTCCCAGAATTTCCCCCTCCTGAGCAACCAAGTATATACCACACAGACAGGAATGACACCAGCCTGCTTCTTCCAGCCACAGCTACAGGGGATTCAGTCACATTGTACAGGGCTATGTGGGTTTTCCCTTTTCGGTGCTTTAGAAATCTCTTCCAATCAAACACAGATTCAATGAAAACACCATTCCTGGCCTGCCAAGATTCACTCAAGAAGGTAAAGCTTCTCAAACATTTCAGCAGATGAACCACTATCAGTGTTGTCTTGACCATCCCCCACAATGCCCTTTCTCACACTTATAGAAGGTTGGATACAGGGTGACTAGCCATTCTTGGACAGTCCCAGTTTTAGCACTCAGAGTATTGTATCTCTCCAAATCCCCCAGTTCTGGGTAAATAAGGATGGCTGTTCATCATGATTGCTATCACCAAGCCCTGGTTGAACCCAAGAAGAAAACCTCTAAATGCAAAGTTTAGCTCTTCCCATTTGACATTCTGAATTAGAATTATAAAAGAGGGTTCAAATTCCTGCCTTGGTGAGTGCCTACTCAGGAATACCTCAAATTGTAGTCAAATGCACTGCTTGCCATATTTATAGATTAGTCTTTCTTCTCCAGAGGAGCCCCTAACCTGGAAATCTGCAGTAGGTAGTACCCTCTGGATGCTAAGTTTTACTTCAAAAGGAACAAAATGCATAGGAAAATTATAAATAAAGGTTCACAATTAGGTTCAAGAGGTGGAGCAAAAGAGAAAATAAGCAAAGAGAGTTGTAGAATCATCCTTGAATCTTCCCAGGAGAGTTACTATGCATGAATGGCTGCCTGGAGGAAGGGACTTCAGACCTAAGCAATTTGTTTTTCTTGAAGACTACGGTCCTTTGGAAGATGGTGGGAGAGAGGGCATTCAAGGGATATGTCACTGAAGGTGATGCTAGAGGAGAAGGTGGGGGAGAGATATGGGAACTCCCTGGCTGGCTCCAGGTGGAAGGTGGTTGCAATGTTTTATTTACTGTAATCACTACACTAGGAAAAGGCAATGAAATGAAACATCTTGTTTTCAAGAGTGTCCTGGGAACCAGGTGGAACGTACCCCCATTAATCACACAACAGCACATAATCAACACACATGTACTGCAGAAGTAACTCACTTCACAGGCTCTGCCCAGGAAAAAGAACATGTTTGAGAAGAATCACCAGAGGGATGAGAGTTTTCTAAAGCCTCTCTGCACAGACACCAATAACCAGACTCATTCACAAAGCTCCATCTTTTGGCTCAGCCTGGTTTGGCTGTCAGAAATGTTTAAATATGGAAAAAAATAAACAGTTGCAACACGTTTCTGTGCAGAGATCTGCCTGAGCCCCTTCGTGATGTAATGGGAAACGCGGCATTCAGGCTACCAGCTGTAGAATAAACAGAACTTTGAGGGTTAAAAGGAACTGAACTTTCCACGACCCCATCTGCAGAGAAGAAAATAATAAGAGGAATGATGCACTGCCCCACAGCTCTGATAGTTTATCCTCTGGTCCCGGCTGCAGAGACAAGCACCGGATGTGATAGGGCTGCTCAGGGCTGCCTCTGAGGTTAGTACTGCCCATGGGAGACGCACAGGGAGGTTCTTCTAGTTCCCCACTTCCTCCCCCAGTGCCCTGCTGGCCACTTGAGCCCACTGCTGAGTCCGATCCCACAGCACTGGTGAGCTTTGGCCAACAAGCACTGCTCGGCTGCAGAGCAGCAATTTGGAAAATAAACAGGAAAGACGACAGTGAGAAGGAAGAAGGTGAAAAGTCTCCCAGCTGAATTTTTGGCTTTGGGGCCCCAGTTGGTGCTGTGCAGGTTGAGGCTGCAGTAGCACATAATTAGAGGTTGGATGAGGGTGTGAGGAGCAGCATCCCCAGCCAGAGACAGGCAGCAGAAAATCACCCACGGCAGCCACAGTGAGAGGCCCCATAACCCTCTCTTATCCTCCCACCCCTACCATCTTGGATCCAAAATGAAGAAATATGTGGTACCATGTGGTTCTCATTACCATGCTCTCCTGTCCCCTAAGGCTCAGATAAACCAAAAGTGACTCCTCCCAGAGATTGTTGGCCACTACTAGGGACCCCTGCCCACATCTGCCTTTTGCCTATTGCCACCCACCTTGTGCCAAAACCTTAAGACTCATTACAAAAATAAGGTACATAAGAGCTTCTACCCTAATGTTGATTTTGTAAGACAGCATCTAGTGCCAAAAGACATAGGAAGTACCAGGAGTTCCCAACTCAGAAATGTAAATAAAAAGTGGTTCAAGGGTCAAGCTAGACTGATCAGAACCAAGGGAATACATAAAATGCTTCAATGAAAGGTCACTTCTGCTCTGGTCAATTCAGCCCACTCTTGTATTTGAACTCTGATTCTGAGTAGCTGCTTTCTTTAGTTATCTCAGTGGAACTGTCTAAACTCAGGTTACATATCGTATCATCAGTTATCTCATCTCACTGAATACCACAGATATGAACACAATTATGTAGATATCCCTGGGCCATCCAGTAACACTCCACAGCAGTGTGAGTGTAAAGAGTATCAGGAAACTAATACTAAAAAATGGAGAGGTGCTTTGAAAATGCAGGTGAGATGCCTGAACTCAAAAACTGATATTTGGAAAAGGACAACGTAATTTCTGGAACCCTGGCAACCTGACCTCAGCTTACCCCATTCAAGCCTTAGGGCCAGGAGGTCAATACCATGGATGAATACAGAGTTTCCTGTCTGAATACAAGGAGAAAAGCTTCGCTTTTTCCTGTTTTAGTTTCTTATTTCAAATGGAGTGCCTTCTAACCTTCACCCCCATACCAGCCCTTGAGCCCTAAGGACTCGATGTTGGCTAAGGAATCCAAAATCAAATTCTTACGGTCATAAAACGAGGAATTGTTTAAACAGCTCCCAACCTTCTGGAAAAGCTTGAGAAATGACTCCCCAAAAGGTTTTTCTGATAATCTCAAATCACCTTTCATTATCTATGGACCCTCTAGAATGCTGTGGGTTTAGTAAACCCTTTTGGCTTGTTCTGGTTCAACTTATATTTTGGGGAAGCTCTCAGAGCCCACAAAATCCTACTGAAGTTAGAGTGTACTCATCACCAAACAGACACAAAGCAGCCAGAGAATATGAAATTGTGTTCAATAAACCCATTTATGGCTCCCAGAATAGTGGCAAGGGAGTCTCAGCAGCTGGGATGTGATTAATGCACAGGGATCAGCAGTTGCAGGACGACTCATGGGCCCAACCCCATAGAACACACCACACACCAGGAAAGCAGACCCTTAGCTGGAATCTGAACACCAGATCCTAGCCCGGGACAGACCAGTAGTGACTAGTAAGAGGCATGAACTCAGAACCAAGGCCCACTCACTTCCCTACAGACATGCATTCACTTACTCCACCAGGAAAGGAAAAAAATAAGAGTTAATTTACTTTTTATTGCCTCAGAATTCCAAGGTTTAATGTAGCTGTCAGTTTGAGTGCAGTGCAGCTGCTGGCCGATACAATGCAGCCCAGGCCAACCCAGGTGACTGGGGAAACACATTTCACAGAAATGAACCAACACACACTCTTGGCTGGTTGTTTGGGGGATATTGACTTGGAGAATCAGATTAACCCTTCCGGCTGGGGTTAGTTCTGCAAATAGCATTAAGAAAAGGCATTTCAGTTCAGGGAACTAAGAAGCCCAGTTCTAAGGTGGGCCAGTGGGTGTCTGTGTTTCTAAAATTCTAGAGATCTCTCATAGGATATGTTATACAACTAACACATGCCTTGAAAGATTAAGGTGTGAGATATGTGAGGCGTGTTATACCATCACAATCTGTCTCTTTGCCTGGAACTTCGAAGGCAGAATTGCCAGGTTTATAGAGAAGGGGTCAGTTAGAACTCCTGTGAAAGCTGCAACTGGGGTGGAACCAAGGAACAGTGACACTTTGGAAAGGTCTGACCAGGACTCAGTCTAAGGAGGACCAAGTCCTCACACACTCCTTCATATTTTTACTGGAGGAACAGGCTGACTGGTGATTAATATCAAGTACAATGACCCCATGTTACAAGCCTGCAGGGGCCTGTGGAGGTGGCCATTTCCTGTGTAATACCAGCTTGTTTAAACACTAACATTCAAACTCCACAGCTGCAGAACAAACCCGGAAAGAGTTGAGTGAGAAGAAGTCCTGCATTGTGTTTCAGAGCTATGGAAGATCAGAGAAGTACTACAATTGGGAAACAAGTTGTGTCTTTTAGTTTCTGGGACAAGAAGATTTGGAAATATAGCCAAAGATGGTACAAAAGTAGGCACAAAGAAGCTGAAAAACAGCCATGGATGACATCCACAAAAGGGAAAGACAAAAATACCATAACAAGAGAAATTCTCCTAAGATATGCAGTGTTTGCTTTTGAAAACTTAATTCCCTCTTGGAGCCCACACTTCTCTAATTCATTTTGTTCAGTGGCCAACATAAGCCCATCGCTGCCCTGGAAGACTTCTTACCCAACTGGAGAAACCATGAGGAGGTGAGCAGCTAACAGCAGAAATGAACCTAAATCCAACAAGTCTGGTAAAGTTAAAAGAATATTACTTGGACTTAAAATGGCTTAGAATGCTCCTTTAGAAAGCCCAGATGTAATGCTGAACCCATGTGCTTGGGATAAGGAAATGGTTCTTATACCTCAGTGCTAGGTATTATAGCATGCCCAGGAATGTGTTGAGTATGGGGAGAAAACATGCAACTCTCTTCTGAAATGTAGGAACTAAAAACAGTATCTATTAGATGTCTTCATGACACACAAAAAAATCAGAGAAAACTGGTCTAGAATTAAGGTCATGGGCAGCAAGATATAATCCTGCAAGAATAAGAACTATTTATTGGGTGACCACTAAAGCATGTAAGACCCAGTTGAAGGAAGATCCCTACTACAGTCCTATTTTATATGAAGAAGTCAACTTGGGCCTTTGAAAAAGTGCCGAACTCTGAATCAACTCTTTCCAACAGGGCAAATCAAATTTTGAAGCTTAGTAACCCTGTACTACTGCAAGGACATAAGCTTCCCAGTGTTCTAAGCAGTGCAGCTAAATAAAGCTCTGTGCCAATAACAGGTCACAATAGCCTCATTCCAGGTACCAGAGTACCTCTACTATGTACCCTCCCCAACCTCTATCTAGGTCACAGCTTTATTTGATCTCAGTTTTCCCAAGCCACATTCATATGCATAGCCGCTGTCACACCACTATAGTGTGTTAAACCCATCAACACTGTGTTTTGGGAAAGAGCATCCCCTAGGGGATCCTGACATCTCTACGGCATGAGTGGAGCCCTCAGTGGCCTCCCTGGTGTGGATTCTCACGGTTCCTGCCTCTCCAAACTTTTAGCTGTAACCACTCCAACACGTCTTCTCAGTTTAGCACACACTGGACCCAAATAACCTCAACCCAGAGCTGGAAAGTACTCCCCCTGGGGTCAGCTGCTGTACCCTGCTAGGGTCAGACGACTCTTAGGCCAACACCCCTTCCTCTCACAAGGAGTCCTATGGGAGGAGGGGGGAGGGGACAGAGGCTCCTGCCGTGAGAGAGATCACGTGTACACCACACTCAGCACTTGGAGGAAGAGGAACCCCCTGGTGCCAGGCTGTAATGCTGGCGCCCCAACTTGGAGCCAAGGAGACTGGGTGGGGAGCCAGGGTAGCAAAGGGGCTTCCCACAGTCACTACCACTTCCTTCAGGGAAGTGCTGATGGGCTATTACTTAGTGACCTCTGAAAATGCCCTTTTGGGAAGACGTATTAAGTGTCCTTGAAGGGGTGCTGATTAGACTTGGGATCAGTACTTACTTCATAGCTGCCCCATGAGAGTGAGTGAACTAGCTAGTTTTTTGACTCAAGAATTTCTATCTCATCTACAAGGTCAACACACAAAGGCTTCCTGAGTAAATTAGCTTACTGCTTATTCTCTACACATCCCTATTTCTCCCTATATGAAAGTACTTCAGAAGACTCCCTGTAAGCCTTTTTCAGCATGCTCTGCAGACTATATAGGACAAGACATGGAAAAGGAGCAAGTCCAGGAATTTCTAGAGTTTTCTTTTTCTTTCTTTCTTTTTTTTTTTTTTAACAGTACACCAATCCAACAGTGTGATAAATGCATCCGAGCTACAATTAGGAAGATATATAGCATCAGAATGTGAAGGTCTGGGCAGCCTGGTGAAACGCGGGTTCTCCTGAGCCCCAGCTATGTTTCCCATTATGTAACCCTGGTCATGGGCAGACAGCCAGACTCCAAATGAAAAAGAGACTCTGGCTTGGCACTGGTTCTATTTTCCTATCCTCATTCGGGGTCAGCGCAGTGTCATACAGCTGCAGAGAAAGCTCTGGGGATTAAACCTGGGAAAGCCTCCAAGACCAGGACCTGGGTTCAAGTACCAGCTGAAAGCAATAAACCAACTGCCACAGCTGGGCTAGGTTTGGATGTTCTCAAAGTCCCCTGATTCTTTCACTTACTGAGAACTAGAGATCAAGATGAAGGAAGATCTGGCTTCAGCAGAGACTGTGAAATGAGGTAGACTATACCATTGCTTTGGCCCTGCCCGAAATCCTGGAATGTAAGAGGTCCCTCTGCCTACACTCATGGAAACCTGCTGCCCTTTTCCTTTTCAGCAGCTGTCATTTACATCTTTCTTCATTTTCACTTGGTAAAGTGGGGAGCTGTTGCCTGTCCCTTATCACAGGAGGCCTGGGGTGGAAGAAACTATGCTAGCAGATGGGTCACAAGTAGTTGGTCCCTCCAAGCACCAGTCTATTCTAAAAGCACAGACTATATTGCCTTTTACAGTGAACAAAGCCACTTTCCTCATCCTACTACTCTCTATACCTGATACTTCCTGGGATAAGAATCTATCCTACTACTACTAACTAACAGATCTAAGTGCAAAGTCAGTTAACACACTGACTTCAGCACACAGACTAAGTGCCACTGTGAAGGAAGAAACAAATGGTTCTGCAATTTTTTCCTTATCACTTCGCAGTGCCAGTGATGTTCTGTCATCATCATCCTATGTGCCTGCTAATCTCTAGGAAAAGTAGATTTGACTAGAAAAAAGCAGTATATAGGCAGAGAGAAGAGAATGAAGGAGACCAACGATGAGCTTTGGAATTCCCCTAGGATAGTGGAGGGTGCTGTGCAATGATTCTCTAACCATACACAGAGATAACAAATGAAAAACAGGCAGAGAATGAAGGGAACAAAATGAAATAAGGGTCCAATATGTCAAAGAGACCATTTGAGAGTGATATTTCTGAAGGAAAACCAAATGAAACCACAGACTACCTGCTGAACCTTATCTCTGGATCAGAGAAATTTGTATTTTCAGAGAACAAATGCAGGCAAATCCCAATGAAAACATGTGAAGGAGAGGCATTAAATGGAAGCCATTTCCTTTCTACTTCCTTGAGGATATTCCTGAACCCTTCAAAATGAATAATATGACAAGGACCCTACAAGTGTTGGGGTATTTACAATTCTAACAGCTACAGAACTATCCAGGGTATGTCATTCCCTATAGCCTTGAAAGAAGAAGTCTCCCCGGGGATTTAGCGCAGTGGCTTAAGCGCCTGCCTGGCAAGTGTGAGGTCGTGAGTTCAATCCCCGGTACCAAAAAAAAAAAAAAAAAGAAGTCTCCCTATATGGAAGATTAGTGGTGCAAGATGCACATCTGAAATCCACAGAACCACCCTAACTTGCCAATCTCTCAACCATGGTATTTACTTATGGAGAATTTAGGAAGTTGGCTAAAATACAAGTAACTAGAAAGCAGAAGGTAAAATTCACATTCCACTTTTCCAATGCTCAGATCTGAAGGCTATGAAGTGCGACTATCTTCAGTGCTAGTCAGATCAGGTTTGTTCTACTGAATAGTGGCAGTATTTCTTTAAAAACCATGCATTGAGGTCTCACCCAGGGACAGCAGAGGGCTTCCCTTAAATCTAAACTTGCATTCCAGAGACGGCCAGCTGCTGATCTAACTGTGAAGATAGACAGTCCAGAAGGGGACTAACTGTTGATCACACTGATTTCTCATGTCCAGCCTAGATTTACAAGAGAGTAAGTAGTATCTATGGACACAGAAACTAATTTACTGTATTTTACTAATTTACTGGACAATTAGAGGCAATATATTATTGGGTCAGACTTGCTCTCCTTGTGAAGAAAATCCTGGAAAGACAAAGTAAGTATGTTCAAGTATCCCAACCCCCTCTTTTCCCAGCTAGGGATGGCTGTAGCTTGGACCACATGCCCAGCTGCAGATTGAGCCCTTGCTCAAAGGCGGGCAGCAGCTCACAGAGCTGGCAACAGGCCATTTGCTGCAGCATCCACAAGTAAAACAGACTCAGCACCTCAAGTAAATGAGGCCCACCACTTCCTGTGTGAGCCTGCCATTTCCTCAGCCAAACAAAAGCCAAACTGAAAAAGGAAGGATGAAGGGAAAAGTGCTGCACAAGAATTAACACACCTGATGGCTAGGATATGAGTGGATCACATCTGAGGAACTTGTGGCTGTGAGGTGAGGTGACCCATGAAGAGCCAAGCTCCAGGGACAAATGTTCTGTTTCCCCATCCCCAAGAGGAAGGAGGGACTACCCAGTGACTCCTGCACATACTCAGAAGCAGTGTCTTAGATACCTGGAGAGCCGAGCCCTTTCCTAGCATTTTCTTCCCAAAATTGCAATTGCTCAGTCCATATTACAGATTAGTAACTTGGAAAGCCTAAGGCTGTACATGTTAACTCTTTGGATATCACTTCTGTGAAACAACTGTCCTCTATCCAACAGGTCTATCAGTTCCTTTGCATGGGTCCATTACCCAAAGCAAGCACTCAATCCCTGTTCATGATGCCTCAGCTTGGAATGCATTTTGAAAACCTAGAGGGGGCTCACAAGAAGGATGCAACTGTCCAATGCTGCAAGCATTGTTCACACAGTTATAGAGCTAGACCTGCGGAGAGTGGGAATAACAGTCCAAAAGTACCTCTTGGGGTAAGACATAAGGAGAAAATTTGGAAGGAAAGAGAGAGGAAGAATCAAAACTACAAAGCTCACATAGAAAGATCAATAACGGCTGGCCAGAAATCTCTGCTGGGGCTGGGGATACAGTTCAGTGGCACAAAGCACTTGCCTGTAAAGCATGAGGTCATGAATTTGATCCCTGGTACACACACACACACACACACACACACACACACACACACAAAGAAGAAATAAAGAAAGAAATTTCTGCTGCATCTTTCCTCTCTGGATCACCCATGAGTCTAGGAGACACACACAGCTTATCACCAACCCAGAAAAACTTTCCTCCTTGCTCCTACTCCCTAGCAGCACAAACATCTCCCTACTTTATCCTCCAGTATTTTCCTACTCCCAGAGAAGAGTCGTGGAGATAAATGATGAGGTACCGGATATGAATGATTGCTCCAAAATACTATATACAACTCTACACTGAATCTGAACGAACTTTCAGAGTACATATTTACCACAGACTACAAAGCAGAGAATGTGTGTATGGTAAGTAGAGGACTAAAGAAAGGAGAAACAGAATGGGGTGAGGCAGAAAGAAAGGAAGTGAAAGGTAAGTAGAAACGAGAGGAAAGGAATAGGAGAAAGACAGATGAACAGTCAATGTAACTTAATAGAGATAAAGCTTATGTGAACATATGCACAGTTATTGTACCACAAATACGAACTCAGAGAAAAATGGTATGCAAGATCAGAAGTCAGCAAACCTTTTCTATAATTTGTGAGTCAGTATTTTAGGTTTTGTAGGTCATACAGTCTCTGTGGCACATACTCAATTCTGTAGTTCTACTGTGAAACCAGTTAGAGACCAATTGTAAATAGACATGGCTGTGTTCTCATATAACATTACAGACTCTAAAATACGACTTTCATATAATTTTCACAAGTCATTAGTCTTCTGATTTTTCTCAACTATTTAAAAATGTATGCCATTCTTAGGTAGTGTGCTATAGTTTACTGAGCCTCAATATAGACATACAAATATGCGGTAAAGGTAGACAACTGAGGCAGAGCGAGACTGACACACAGAGACAAACCAATATGGTTACTGACAAACATGGACATAAACACAAACATTCAAGAACATATACAAGTATATTCACACAAGACCTAGTCAACACACAGAAATGAATGCGATTCCTGTGTGAGCCTTCCATACATAGACCCAGACATTGAAATAGAGTCCTACGGGGAGACATGAACCCTACAGAGAAATAAAATACAAAGAGATATAGAAGCAAATGGGTATATACTCAGAAAGGGTCATAATACAGATGGACACAACACACATGGCTGTTGATGGAACACACAGACACACATATGAGGTATGACCAGAAAATATGAATTTTTTCATTACACTTAAAGACATAAAGTCCTCTTTTGTGATTATCTCTAGTTGCACAGTCATGGCTGCCTCAAAGTAGTGAACTGACTTTGTACCTTTCATACATTTACCTTTCATAATCATTTTGACTTTGAGGAAGAACCAAAGGTCATACACAGTGCTAGATCCACTGAATAAGGTGGATACACACCATAATGTTTTAATAAGCCTGCCTTTCAGTTGAATAGATCTGAGCAAGCAGTAGCAGCATTCAATGTATTTTTTTATTGCACCTCTTAAAGACATTGACAAAAGAAGACTTCTAGAACTGCTTCAGAAAGTGGCATGAACGATGTGCTAGGTGTGTTCAAAGAGGGGGAAGTATTCTGAGGGGGATTAATGGCAATATGTCTTTTCTTGTAATTAATCTTTAAAAAAAAATTTAAGTATTCACTGTATATTGTGATCACACCTTGTATACAAGCAGCCATGGGTGAACACACTGAAAAGTCTCTAGACAGACAACCCTGTGGAGACATAAAATACACAGACCTTTCTACTCAGCACACTAAGACACAAAGGCTCATAGACACACACACACAATGGACCTAGACAAGCAGGGTCAGATATATCCTAGACCCAGACCAGAACCAACAAATAGCCACACTTGGCTGCACTACAGTCTGAATGTAATTTATGCCACTGAATTATAAATAAAAATAGTTGGGATGGCAAATTTGGTTATGATTCACCACCACTTAAGAAAAGAACAAAAAGGTCATGCACATATATCTAGGCAGACCACCCATGCAGATGCACATACTCTCTTCCCCAACTATCACCCTTCCCCAACAATCACTGACACTGAGAGACAAGGAGGCAGGCGCAAGGGCAAGGCAAGGAGACAGTGAATGAGTGAATGAAGAGAGGTGCGCATACACTCATCCTTCTCACACACTAAATGTCATAAGAGGAGGCAAGGAGATCTACAGAAGATAGCACGAACAGAAGCGAGACCACTGAAAGACACAGACAAAAACTAATGGGGAGATAAAGAGACAAAGACTCTCATATACTCGTTGACAAACATCCAGACTTCAGAAGCAGCTGCAGAGATGGTGAGTATGAAGAATCAGGAACAAGACACGCAACACAACAGAGAACAAACTATAGAGCAAGGGAAACAGAGAGCTCAAGGAGAACAGGATTGGCAAGTAGGCCAAAATAATGTAAAACATCACACGACAAAGGTGTTCCAAAGGAGAGAAAACTAAAATTCAGATGAGGAGAGAACAAGGAAACATGTGAGCTATGTGTGAAAGGAAGCAAAAAACAGGACGGGGAAGGGAGCTACAGGAGTATGGGTAGGCCAAGGGTGATAGCATTAGAGGAACAGACAGGCCAACTCACTGTGACGGCAGATCCAGAGATGTGGGTGGAGGATTCCAGGTGTCTGGGTAGCCGAGCATCCAGTCTGACCATACTTTCACACTGGGGAGAAGTTCCTTCAGGTCCGGGATGAAGGAAGACACCTTGATGTCATCTTGGTCATCCTGGTCCTTAGGAGAGGACTGCTGAGCTGCAGAGGCAAAGGGTGAGAACTGGGCCTATATCTGTTGTGGCCCCTGAGTGAATGAGGCCTGGGGCGCTGGGACGGCAGCAAGCTCTTAGGGAAGGGAGACCAAGTCCACAGGAGAGTTGGGCCCAGAAGCGAGGACAAGTGCCAGCAACTAAGAGGATTCTGAAAAGCAGGACAAAGAGAGAACCAGTGCACTGGGTCTGCCCATGGAGATGGTATTTCTGCTTTACCTGTAGCCTGGCTGAAGTCTCTACTCTGGCCTATAGCTCAATCTTTTAGCTGTCTTTCAATACAGAGTTCCTGTCAAAATTGTATAACCTGACTTTAATCTCAAAGAAAGAATACAGAAACTCCAATTATGGGACATTCTACAAAAATAAATGGCTTGTACTCTTTTTTTTTTTTGGTACCAGTGATAGAACTCATGACCTCACATTTGCCAGGCAGGCACTTCTACCACAGAGCTAAATCCACAGCCCCATGTATTCTCAAAAGTGTCAAGATAGTGAAGGACAAAGAAAAACTAAGCAATCATTCCAGTTTAAGGACTAAAAATATATGGCATCTAAATGCAATGCCTGATCCTGGATTGAGTCCTAGAACAGAAAATAAATAAATAAATAAATAAATAAACTTTGTTGTTTTTTACAAAGAATATTAGATGGGTCTGGGAGTATAACTTATTAGCATGCATGAGGTCTTAGGTTCAATCCTCATCACCACATTAAGGAAGACAGGGAAGATTATTATTAGAGCCAGGTGTGATGATACATGCCTGTAATCTGAGTACTCTGGGAGGTGGAATCAGGAAAATTGCAAATTTAAGCTCAGTCTGGACAACTCAGATCCTGTCTCAAGATGAAAAATTTAAAAAGGGCTGGGGGAAAAAAGGGCTAGGGACGTAGCTCTGTACAAAGCCCTGGGTTCAGTTCCCAATTCAATCAATCAGCACAATTTATACAAACTGAATAAAGCCTATAGATTCAATAATAGTACTTTGTCAATGTTAATTTCTTGATTTGATAATTATTAAGAGAATGACCTTGTTATTAGGAAATACAAGTACCAGGTGTGGTGGCACACGCACTCAGGAAGCTGAGGCAGGAAGAATGTTGCAAGTTTGAGGCCAGCCTGGGCTACATAGTGAGTTCAGGAGCATCCTGAACTATACAGTGTGACCCTGTCTTGACACCCCCTCCCCCACCCTGTCAAAAAAAAAAAAAGGAAATACAGAGTGAAATTTTTTTTGTTTTTTTGGAGACAAGATCTTGCTATGTGGTTCAGGCTGGCCTTGTGTTCACTTTGAGCCCAGGCTGGTCTCAACTTGCAATGATCCTCCTGCTTTAGTCTCCTGAGTACTGGGATTAAAGAGTGCAATACCACACCCAGTTTAGAGTCAAGTATTTTAAAGAGTACCAAATCTGCAACTTAAAATTAAATGGTTCGGACAACAACAACGTGTGTGTGTGTGTGTGTGTGTGTGTGTGTGTGCATGCGCGCGTGCAACGTGTATGAAGGGAGAATTTAAAGCCACATGGTAAAATATTAACTACCATGAAGAATCTGGATGAAGGTTCGAAAATCTTTGCATCATTCTGTAAATCTGCAATTGCTTAAAAATAAAAAGTTGCTTCCTCCTTAACCCTGAACAAAAGCTCCATAGGCTGGAAGCTAGTGCCAGCATGATGGAGGGATCTTGCTACTTACCAGTACTGATGCAGGAGCAGAGAAGACAGTAACTCTCAGCCCCATCTTATACAGCTACAACAATTAGGTCTAGAATCCTAAGGGCATCCTAAAGGATATGACATAATACTTCAACTCAAGGGCTAAAATAGTGTCTGCTCTGGTGCAGGGAGCCTCCCAAGACAGCTGACCCACAGTGGTTACAACACCCACCAGATACTGAAAAGGGACACAGAAATAAAGGTAATAAAACAAACATTATGAACAAAAAATGAAACTCATCTGATCCCCAGTACCACCAAAAAAAAAAAAAAAAAAAAAAAGCAAAAAGGCAAACACACATACACAATCCCCCAAAATATAAAAGGGAAACTCAAGTTTTCTTTTGCCTTTTTCAAAAGATGCAGCAACTCTTAAGTATAGTTCCTAGCCACTAAAGGAGGAAAGGAGGGAACTGATCTACAAGGAGTACAGAAGGCCTTAGACATCATCAGACTTCAGACAGAGAGGGGACTAGGTAAGGTGGCAAAAAGAGGAGGTGGATAATAGAAGAAGGAAGACTGGGGAGTACAGGAAGAAGACACTGAGAAGGTAACCTAGCACTCTGGCTCTTCTTGGATAGGGCTGGACATGGAAAACATGCCAGCTAAGTGCCCCTCTTGCTTACCTTTGGCAGACTCCTGAAGTAGGCAGGTGCAGCGCCGCACCAGGAGAGAAAACATAGCAAGGCCAAGAGCTGCAGCTTGCTCCTGGATCACAGAGCGACACTCCTCTGAAAAGCAATCTGAGGAGAGGCAAAGGAATACCGATCAGTGACCTGGAGGCCAGAGATACTTCTCTTCATTAGGACTGGTGGTTCCTTAGCCATATTTCCAAACTTCCTTTCATTATATCCCCATGAGTCGTAACATTCCCTATCTAAAAGTGGGATTACAAAGCAATAGAAGATAATAGAAGTGAAGTGCTTACCAGCATGCCCAATATATGGACAAGTACTTGGGAACATCCATAAGCACCACCTGTGTAAGTTTTGCAACACTTCCCCAGGACCCATTACTTCAAGCTGGGTAATATGAACTGGAGCTGCAGGATCTCTGCCTTCAGTTGGCTACTGATAATGTAAAGGTATAGTAACAAGAATTTAGCTCAAAGCCCAGTCTCTAATGTATAGCTAGCAGACGCACAAGCACCAGATTTAAAAATTACCTTTCAGAAAAAAAGGAAGGAAGAAAAAGAAGATAAGGAGGAGAAGAGGAGGAAATCTTCTAAATCACCAACCTTTGGTTCCATGTCTACCTCCTCGATGTTCCTCCTTCTAAGACAATACGCAAGACACTGAACCTATTTTTACTGAATGAGATTCTTTTACATATAACAGTGGTTGGCACATAATACGTACTTATTCAGTACTTTTATTTTAATTTTTTCCTATGATTGAAAAACAAATCTGGTTTCCAGTACCAGTACACCCTTTCCATAGTTTTTCAGCCTAGCTAACTTCTTTCTGGCTGCAGGTCACTGAAAAGAACAATTTTCTTGGTAAGCAGAGTTAGTCTTTGGTGGGGCTTGTAACATACTCTCATATCCTTGTCTATACCTACTCATTGTCAGGGCCCTCCTCAATCTGTGGTTCATCTACCTCAACAGCATTCCATACAGACTGGCGAAGAGGATCTGGTGAAAAGAGAAGGTAGCAGTTCAACCTGTAGTCTCAGGACAGGAGACATCCAACAAACACCCACCCACAGGAGACAGACACAGAGACCAAGTTCACTAGCTCTGACAGCAGCTAATCTGTTAATTCCCTCTGTAAAACAGGAGAACTCAGAATCTCCAAGTGTTAAAAGTATAACTAGCTATAAGTTTGATCTCAGTCCCTGCCTGCATTTTAACTTCTGTCAGCCTGCTAATCTTGTCAAAGGGCCTAATTAAATTTGCCACTCCAGGAGATGCTACACAATCACAGCTATTCCAAACAGTTTTTGCCACAGAAGCAGGTATGGCTGGAGCACACAGAGCCTGTCCCAAACTGCTTTCAAAGTCCTTGAAGAACAGAATACTGCTCCAAAAGACCCAAAATATAAATAACAGTGGACCAACACTTCCATTGTGGCTTTCCGGCCATGCTTCCAAATGCCTACTGGTACAAAATGTTACCCTGTCACTTTCCAAGTCAACTGTGGTAGGCTGTTAAGAATTCATAACATTTCATGAATTAGAACAGATCATAGCTCTCAGTTTTCTCCAGAGGCCATAAGGCTCACTAAGCAAAAAGTAAACAAGCATCCAAGAATGAACAGGGAGGACAAGACCATGGAAGGGAAGTCACATAATCTGTCCCCAAAAGGTCTGCCAATTTGTCTCCCTCTACCTGCCATGGGCACCACTACTGTCAGCGCCAACAAAGCTTGGTCCAGAATGGTGCCAAACACTGCCAGCAGCCTGCCTCTAATTAGCAACAAAGCCTGCAATGAAGGAATAAGTCCAGGAAAGAGGAAGATGGGATATACTGAGGAAAGGCTACACCCTAAATAAACATTAGTGACCCCTCATTCAACTGGGCAGGTTAGGTAGAAGTCACCTATACATAAAAGGGTAGGAGGAGGAATGAGGCAGATATCTTTTCTCTAAGAGACTAGATATGGCAAGACACTCTCAACACCCTGTATAACAAGTGAGATCTGGAAAAAGCACAGGGCTGGGGATTTAGCTCAGTGGCATAAGCGCCTGCCTAGCAAGCACCAAGGTTGTGAGTTCGATCGCTGGTACAAAAAAAAAAAAGAATGTTTTGAGGGGCTGGGGATTTAGTCTCGCGGCATAAGCACCTGCCTTGCAAGTACCTGGTGGTGAATTCAATCCTGGATACCGACAGAAAAAAAAATCTGAATGTCTGGAAAAAGCAGATTACTTTCACCAAGCCCATTTCTAATCTTATGATGAACAGTTAATCTCAGACTAGACTGTCTCTCAGAGTTTAAGATGAGGGACTAGGACTCAAGGGGGAGAAAGAACTGCTTAAGGGCAATGATATCTGTGGCCTCTAGGCAGTCCAGGTTGGCTCTCATAAGGTATGGTACCAAGTAGGATAGCCACACCAGGAATCTTTTGGGTGTATTGCCTAGGAGGGCTCAACTGCCTCTTAGAGTAGCTACTAGAAGCCACCTTCATGACTATTCATGGTTAGCACTTTCTAGGAGGCCTGTTCTGCTCCACGTCTCATGGGTATGACAACACATACTGAGTATTTATGACGTGTTAGATACTGTGAAGAACATAGCTACAAATAAATCATGGTCTCTGCAACTGTAGGATCTTTCAATAGGCTGAAAAGAAATCATTATTTACCCAAGTAACCATGGTAACTTGGAGCCAGTGCATCAATTGATATAACATGTTACTTGCTGGTATCTCCAAAGGATGCTCTTGGTCTCATAGGCTTCTGTAGGCCATAAGACACCTCTCCTTGAGTGTATTTACCCTTTTATAAATGGGCTGGAAAACAGCACCTAGCCTCCCAGAGTCCACCCAATTTGAGGCTAGACTATAAGAAATGGACCCTAGTCTGATGAACACTATGGAGTTGGACTGGACCAGGCCAACAAACGATATGGGGTGGGGAGGAAAAGGCATTGTTTGCCTTGGTATTTGCCAAGGTTCCTCTGGCTTTTTGTCAGCTGGAGCCTAACAGCCTAACAGGAGCTGAAGAACTCATTAACACTGTAAAACAGCCTTTCCCCTTCTTTCCAAAAGCAGGCTTGCTCAAGGGCTTGGGTGGGGGGAGGATGGTCAAGGAAGGGGAGTTTGGGCCAAGGAAGTCAGACAGAAATATTTCTTACTAACAAAGTCACCTGAGGCAATTGGTTTTGCCTGTGCGCAAGTGACTACAGCTTCCAGTATTCCTGTGGCCAAATACCTGCTCAAGCAGAAATATGCTCATTCCTATGTAACAGGGAGACTTTCTCATTTTCCTGAGAACATATTCATGGAAAACATAAACCAACTGTCGTCAAAGTTGTATGAAATCAGGAAATGAAGCGGCCAGGAGAAGGCTGCCATGTGGCCGGATGTTATGTATTTCTAATTAGTGCTATACATCTTTCAACAGCAAGTGTCCTTCTGCTGGGAAACACAACACACTGCCCTTGTTATTGTAACTGTCAGAGAAGTGCTTAAACAGATAATCTCCAGGAAAAGTGATAAACACGTCCCCTCTCCCACCAGTGTGTGTGCAATGGTGCTGCCAAAGCAAAGCTGTGCCTGACGGCTCCAGGATGGCAAAGCATCCTCCTGCAGGAAATGGGAGTGAGGCAGGAGGGGCAAAGAGGGAAGAGGGAGAGGAAGGGAGGCAAGTCCACCTGCCTGGACCTCTAAGCCTAGCCAAGAGACAATGATTCAGAACCACTGCTTCTGATCAATTCCTGAGAGATGGTGAGAGAGAGAGAGTCAAGAGAAAATCCATGCCAGTGTTTAGACGGTCACAAAAAAAAAAAATCTGGCAACAATGGAACTAGCAGAGTTCCCTTGGTATACACAGTCAGCTTCCTGGCAAGAGGATGAAAAGAATAATGAAGGGAAGACATGGATAAATAACACATAATTCTAGTACCTTGACAGCAATGGGAGAGATTTA
Source organism: Dolichotis patagonum (assembly GCA_004027295.1). Lineage (NCBI taxonomy): Eukaryota > Metazoa > Chordata > Mammalia > Rodentia > Caviidae > Dolichotis > Dolichotis patagonum. Next base: position 47,226 of record PVJX010000665.1, read on the forward strand.
GAGAATACCAGGGTCTACTAACCATTCTAGCATAAAAAACTATCTGCATGGCAAAACTATCTGCATGGCTGCTTCACTAATAGCTGGAGAAAAATGCAGGCAAGACCACTTACTCACCAATTCCTTCCCCACCATCTACTTTCAAAGAGAGGAAATGAATGGTCAGTCACTTCCAAACCAACACCACCTGGAGGCCATTTGTTGGCTCTTATCTCTCAGACCTAAGGCTGCTTTTCTCATGAGTCAGTCACCAGTCAGATGTAGAGCTGGCACAATTCCTTAACAACCCACCCAAAACTCCTTGTCTACCGGAAGTGGGCAGTGAGAGGATCTCTTTTGGCTGTTGTTGCTTAAGCTAGAGTCCCCTATGGCAGCTGCTGGTGGAAAAGGAGGTGGAAGGAGGCACTCACTAAACAGAAACCAAAGAAGAAAAAAAATCTTAGAGCAGAAGCAGAGATATCCATGTCCTTGGGATAGCATTTTATTTCCTAAGGAACTACATGAATGTGTTACAAGAATAAAGCTCCACTATACCCAAGCAAAATATTCACACACTATGATGGAACAGTTAGACTGACTGAATATAAGGTAAACCATGATACTCCCTGAACAGGGTACAGCCAAGGCAAGACAGAGGAATGTGAAAAACAACATTTCCTCTTTAAAAACCTTTGTGTCATACCTGCTGAACCCGTTGGATCTCCCAGGATTCTAAAATTATTTTTTCCTAGAGCTCTTCTAAAAGTGGTGAGATGTAAAAGGCACAGAAAAAAGTGACCTCTCCCATTAATTCCAAAAACACTAATTCTGATGTCTAATTATAGAAGACAGAAAGGAAAATAGGATCCTGTCCTGAGAAGAAAATAATCTAATAAGCAAAATAAGAATATATATATGTACACAATAATATAATTCAAGAGAATGTATTACATGCCATAAGGAAAATAGGAGCAAGATGCTTTCTGCTCCCAGAGGGAAAAGAATTCATTTCAGCTAGTATCTGTAAGAGAAGGGTTCATGAAAGAAATCTTTTCTGAGCCAGGCTGCAAGAGGTAAACAATGACAGAATTGGTGGATGTAGGAGGGACTGCAGGTGACAACACGAGGCATGTACACAGAGCAGTAATTCTGCAAATTCAGTGGAGGGTCTTCAGTGCTAAACAAGGAACTCCAACTTGACTCAATAGATAGCAAGGAGATACTCAATGTTTCTGAATGAAATAACAGTATTTTATGAGTATTAATCTAATTAAAGTATTTAAAAATAGATTAGGATAACTGGAAAAAAGTAACAGGGAGGGAGATCAGTTGGAAAGCTAAGAGAGTGTGAACTTGTTTTAATTAAGAAAAATTATATGTAGAGCACTTCATAAAAAGGGTACAAATATGGAAAATGTTGCATAAAGAGGAAAAGAGAAAACAAAGGTTATGTTGGTAGGGATGGCAGGGAAGGGATGACTGGAACAGTCAAGGGCTCTCACTGACACTCTTGGCAGATTCAGATCATGAGGACTCAAAAAGGGTAACACCCATCAAATGAGATGTAGACAAAGGGGAGAAACTGAGGGTTGCAGAACACCTGGAGACTGGGAGGTATGTATAAAGGAGTCCCCAGGCTTCCGCCCACTTGGCTCTAGGCCAAGTACTGTCTTTCTAGAAAAAAAACACTTCAGGGGATCAGAAATACTTGAAGAAGATCTTGCAGGAGAAGGTCTGGGAAGTCTGAACTAGCTCTCCCAGTGGAAGCCATTAGATATTCAGCACTTCATTTGTTTCCAATTCTTGTATGAGTGCAGCTCCAGGCTGCAGGGTGAGAGGCTCCTCTCTGACGTAATCAGGAAGCAGCTGCAAAATTAAGGAATCCCTCATGACATCATAAAAAGGGTCGATGGTTTACTGGGGAAAGTATAAAAGTTAATTACATATTCCCACATGACTCCCTTCCTCTAAATCTGTACATTCACCTTCAACTCTTCCACAACATCCAGCAGTCAACTCAATGAGCAAATACAAAAGGACAAACCAACCCCAGGAAGAAAGTTCTCTGATTCATGTCTGCTCTATATATTTGGAACTTAAGTAGTAATACCTTGCTCTGGAATGAACAGAAAAAAGCCACACACACATACACATGCACACATGTGCGTGGCATGTATGTGGCATGTTTCCCCAACAAAATCATCCTAAACCCTTTAAGGACAAGAGCTATGTCAAGACTTCACATCCTTGAGAATGTGGAAGAAGTCACAAAAAATGCTGTTTTTAACAGCTGATACATTTACTCTTTCACTTGTGGATCCTAACCATGGACCATATGATTCACTGTGGCCAGAGGTAATAGCTAAGATTTAGTGAAATCTGTGTTAGGTACAGAGTATTTACATATAATAGCTTAAAGTGTAATAAAAGATTTGCACAGGAGGGATAATTCTTATTCATTCATTCATTCATTCTCCCTTCCCCACCAAAAGAAAAACCAGGGTCTTTCTTCCTATGTAGTTCAGGCTAGTGTTGAACTCAATATGTAGTCCAAGCTGATCTCAAACTTTTGCTACCACACCTAGCAATTCATTCTCTCTCTCTCCTCTCTCTCTCTCTCTCTCTCTCTCTCTCTCTCTCTTTTTCCTTTTGACATTTGAGGAAACAGCCTCAGAGATTAAATGATTTGCCCAAGGACACAAAACTAATTAGTGCCAGAGCAGGATTTAAACCCAAATCCATCTGCTTTTGTGCCCACACTGTTGCCATACCTGTTTTTGCTTCCTCCTGTTTCATTTATTTTACTCTCTCCCATTACCAGGTTTTAAAAGGCTTGACATGCAAGTTGCATCTTCCAACTGATCCTTTTTTTTCTATGAACACAAAAACCTCAAGAATACTTCAACCACAGTTCTGCATTAAAAAACTCAAGATAATGAGAATTATGCAGAAACTGAAATTGAAAACACAGTATCATCTATGATAAAAGAAAATCTAATACTTAGGTGTAAGTCTAACAAAACATATAGGATTTTTATGCTAAAAATTATAAAATTCTTATGAAAGTTATTAAAAATAGCCTAGATAACTGAGGAGATTTACCATGTTCATGGACTGAAGATTGAACACTATGGAGACATACATTCTCCCCAAATAGATCTGCAGGTTTAATGTGATTGCTACAGTATCAAAATCTCAGGAAATGATTTTGTACACAAAGACAAGCTTATTCTAAAGTTTGTATGGAAAGGCAACAAATCTAGAACAGCTAAAACAATTTTGAAAAAGAATAAAGTGGTAGGAATCATTTTTCCTGATATTAGGTCAAAGAAGAAAGGATAGCTTTTTGCAACAGATAATATTTAGATATAAAAATAAGGTTATAGACTCTGGCGCTCGGAACCTGCACTGTGTGGCTGAGTCGGGGTGCCAGGAGAACAAGGAGCTCCTCCCCTCTCTGGGGGGTGGATGTGAGGCTTGAGCTGAAAATCGAACATCTCATGTTGTCCTGTCCCCTGTCCCATGTCCCTCCTCCCCTTAGCAAGTGGGAGCCAGTAAACTACACATCTTGTGAAAAGATTGATATGTTATTTAGTATGAGCTCCCCATATACAAAGATATGAACAACCATTTGGAAAAGAACGTGAGACAATATGACAGATAGTAACGATCTCGGGTTGTCTAGCTTTGAAATTTATGCTTTCTTATGTCCCGCTCTGTTCTGTTTTGCTGTGTTTAATTTTACCCCCTTTAAATAAAATTAAAAAATATATATATAGAGAGAGTGCTCTAAAGCATATAACTGCATGTATGTTAAAGTGTGTAAGATAGATGACCACATTACTGTTTTTGTTAAATTGTTGAGAACTGTTAACAGTCTCACTGTTTGAATGTCTACTTTGTATGCTTTAATTTTGTGACTTGAACAACTATTTCCAAGGATGACAATATGTAACTTACCAAGTGGCGGATTTCTTAGTGTTTTTGTTTTTGTTTCGTTGTTGTTCTTTTATTTTTTGCCTTTGGAATTCTGTATTGTTGCTACCCTTTTTCTGTTTTGTTTGTTTTCTTTGCTTTTTCTCTTTAAATAAAATTAAAAAAAAAAAATAAGGTCATAAAACTTGAGGGGAAGGGGAAAAGAAAATCTTCAGATCCTATGACCAAGTGAAGAGTTCTAAGACTAACTGCCAAAAACACAGTCCATAGCAGGGCATGATAGTACATTCCTGTAATTCCATCACTTTGGGTGGCTGAGACAGGAGGATCTCAAATTTATGACTGGCCTGGGCAACTTAGCAAGACCTTGTTTCAAAAAAAAGGGGAAGGAGCTGGGGATTTAGCTCAGCGGCATAAGCGCCTGCCTGGCAAGCGCGAGGTAGTGAGTTCAATCCCTGGTACCAAAAAGGGGGGGGGGGATTACAAGGAATGAGATAAAAGGACAAAATGGCAAATTATAGAGTAGGAAAATGTATCTGCTTATCTTCCAAATGAGTAGGAAAATGTAACTACTTATCTTCCAAATGATTAGTATCTAGACTATATAAAGAACCCTCAAAACTTAACAATAAGAAAAACAGGCAAAGACCAGAGCAGACATTTTACTAAAAAGGACATACAGATGGAAAATAAGCACATGAAAAGATACTCAGCATCATCAGTCATTAGGACAGTAGAAATTAAAACAATGAACTATTGCTATACATCTTATTGGTAAGGATGCAGAAAAACTGAAACATGAATGCATATGGATTGAAATGTAGAATCATACAGCCCTCTAGAAAATAGTTTGGCAGTTTCTTCTAAACCTAGAAATGTCTTATGAGCTAGGCATGGTGGTGTATGCCTGTAATCCCAGCACTTGGGAGGCTGAGGCAGGAGGGTCATTTTAAGTTTCAAGCCAGCCTGGACTACATAGATAGACCTTGCCTCAAAACAAACAAAAAATGCACTTATGACCTAGCTACTGAACTCTTGGGCTTTATCCCAGAGAAATGAAAACTTCCTCTATCAAATGTTCCTATATCAAAACTTGTATCAAATGTTCACAGCACCATTACTTACAACATAGCCCATCCTAGAAATAACCCAAATATCCTTCCACAGGTAAACGGTTAAAGAAATTGAAATATCACAGAATACTACTCAACAATAAGTAGGAACAAACAACTCATACATGTAATACACTGGATAGACTCCCAGGAAATCACACTTATGAAAAAGCCAATTTCAAAAGGTTATATATGCACTATATGATCCCACTTATATAATGTTATTGAAGGAATGTAATAATAGGAATAAAAACAGATTAGTGGTTCCTGGGTTAAGATATAGCACCAGAAGAGGATAGGAAGATTCTAAAGGTGTAATGTGAGGTAAACTTGTAGTGATAGAATAGTTCTGCCAACTGATTGCAGTGATAGTTACACAAAACTACAAGTGTGATAAAATTACTCAGGACTACATGTACACACAAGTACAACTAAAATTTGTGTAGTCTGTGGATTATATCAATATCAATTTAATGCTGACATGTTCTGAAGTCATCCAAGATGCACTAGGAAAGGAAGAATGATGGTTACGTCAGCTTTTGTGTATCTTTAAAATAGCTCCCTATGAATCTGTACATATTTCCTAATAAAAAATTTAAAATAGTAAACAAATAAGACAAGCAAACCCTACAAAGATCTAGCATAGGAGTCTGGACAGCTGTCTACATACAAAGAGTAACAAGACATTTTAGGGACACTTTTCCAATAACAGTGGCTGATTACCCACCGCCCCTTGGGCTTATCTTGTGGTGTGAGCTGCTGGAGATCACCAGGTGGACAGCTCCTTTTCAGACCTGAGCAAGAAAGTGCCAGGACTCAAAGGAAGATAAGAAAAAAGAAGGGCAAGTTCACAGAAGACAGAACTTCTATGTAAAGAACATGGAATAAAGCAAGAGAACCATCAAGGATCAGTAAAATCCATGTCAGGCAGCAAAAGATGAAGGTGATGAGGAGGTGAAGAAACAGTAAATTACAGAAGCTAAATGAGTTGTTTAAACATGAAAAAAATAAGTAAAACTACAAATGTCAAGCCAAGACTATGTGCATTCTTCACGCAAGGGCAGGCAGGGAAAGAGTTGCCTTAGCACTCTTTTCTTCATAAAAGAAAGCTCTTATGCATTTTCAGGGCTGCTTTGGACCACTGAGTAGAGAGATATAAAAACATTTTTTTAATTGGAGCATCCACTGTAGTACTCTTTGATATCTACGATATCATACTCTTTGATATCTATGATATCAAACTCTTTGATATCTATGACATCAAACTTAAAAAAAAATGGGAGGGGGGCTTCATCAGGGCTGGACATGATGGCACACGCTTGTAATCCCAGTGCTCAGGAGACTGAGGCAGGAGGATCACTGTGAATTCAAGATCAGCCTGAACCACACAACATGACTCTGTCTCAAAAATGACAACAACAACAACAACAACAACAAAGAGTGTGACAAAAATGAAAAAAAGAAATTGTAAAAATTTTCTCACTGGGAGAAAATACTGTATTTGTAGAACATCTGTCAGGGCTGGGGTACAGATTAGTGGCACAGTATGTGCCTAGCATGCTTAAAGGCCCTGGATTCAATCTTCAGAACCCAAACCAAACTGAAACACAACAGGACTAGTGATGTAACTCAGTGGTAGACTCTATGCCTAGCACGTGTGAAGTCTGAGTTTCAATATCAAGTACATCTAAAAACACAAAATTCCAAGGAAAAGCTTCTACCTAGGATACAAAAGAATCTTTTCAACTTAATAAATGAAAAAGTAGGCAAAGAAAATATATGGGTGGCAAATAAATAAATAGAGACTCCACACCACTAATCATGAAGGAAATGCAAATTGAAGTTACAACTCCATCCCCACAAGGATGGCTATAACAAAAAAGTTGGACAGATAATACCAAATTTTCACCCACTGCTTTTTTTTGGTTTTTTTTTTGCACTACTGGTGATCAAAACCAAGGCCTTCACATTGAGTCATACCCCAGCCCTTTTTTATTTTGAGACAGTCTCAATAAGCCACTAAGTTGCCTAGGTAAGTCTTTTTTTTTTTTTTTTTGGTACCAGGGATCAAACTAATGACCTCACACTTGCAAGGCAGGTGCTTATGCCACTGAGCTAAATCCCTGGCCCAATCTAGGTAAATCTTAAACGTGAGATTTTCCTGCCTCAGTCTCTCCGAGTGCTTAGATTACAAGCATGCCATCACCATGCCTAGCTTCATCCTTTGCTCTGAGAATGTAAAATGATACAACTAGAACTCTGAAAAATAGTTGCATATTTTCTTAAAACATGTTTACCAAATGATCCAGCTATCAGCCCCCAGCTATTTATCCAAGAGAACTGAAAGCATATGTCCAAATAGACTTACACTTGAATTTTCATATGTTTTATTTATTACAGTCAACCACTAGAAAAAATCCAAACATCCATTAATAAGTGAGTCAATAAACTGTGGTATATCCATACAATGAGCACTATTCAGCAATAAAAGAACAAATTATTAAATCACTTCACAGCATGGATGAATGCCTAATCATTATGGAAAGTAAAGTGACCACAGTGTTAAATTTAATTTATATAAAACTCTAGAAAATGTGGAGTAATCTACAGTGATATAAAGCAAATCAGTTGTTACCTTGAGAGGAGAGGGCTCAGGAAGAATGGATTACAAAGGAACACAAATATACCTGGTTGTGAAGTTTATGTTCACTATTTTTAGTCTGATGACAGGTTCACAAATGTACAGATTACTTCAAAATTTATAAAACTACATGCTGGGTACGGTGGCACATGTCTATAATCCCAGCACTCAGGAGGCTGAGGCACAGGGATTGCTGCAAGTTTGAGGCCAGCCTGGGCTAAACTGTGAGTCTAGGTCAGCTTGAACTATGTAGTGTGACCCTTCTCAAAAACAGAACAAAAACAAAAAATTTAAAAAACTGCATAAATTAAATATACATAGTTTAAAATATCTCATTTATTAGGGAGATAAAAGGAGTTAAAGGGAGGGGACGGAAATGGGAGGAAAAAGACAAAAAAAGGTGTATCATATATAGTTACAAACTCTCTATGATGAATGTGATCATTGTTTATACCTACATTGTACTGATAAACGATTAAATTTTTTTAAAAAAGATTTTTTAGTCAGGTATGGTAGTGCACACCTATAATCCCAGCACTCGGGAGGCTGAGGCAGGAGAATCATAGCAAGTTCAAGACCAGCCTAGGCTACAAAGTGAGCTCAGGCTAGCCTACATTGTGAGACTACATAGTGAGACTCTGTCTCAAAAACGAAAAAAAAAAATTTTTTTTTTAAAGTTTTTTTTTTTTTTAAACAGAGGAATGAGGGAGCTGGGGATATAGCTCAGCAGTAGAGTACTTGCCCAGCATAATGAGGACCAGGGTTCAATATGCACACACAGATACACATACACAGATAGATGGAGAGCAGTGGGGAGAAAGAAGGATATTTAGAAGGACATTAATCTGAACCATCACTTCAGATGTAAAGAGTTAATCACTAGAGGTTGATTGGAAAAACTGGGTATCTACTGAATATACAGTACATACCCAGGTCCTGGGAAAGGTGTTTGTGTGCTATCTCTAATACTCAGACAATCTCTACAAACTGCTATAACCCTACTTCAGAAAAAAGGAAACAAAACCTCAAAGTAAGTAAGTAAACGTTCCGTATTAAAATGACACAGCTGGTAGTTCGCTGAGTGGGAAATTCAGACCTTTAATCAGGTTGATTCCAAAGCTCTTCATAGCATTATAGTAACCATTATCTTCTGAATGTGAGAAAATGATCTCCTTAGGGCCAGGACCTCTTAATAGACACTTGGGTTTCCTCTTTTACATGGGGCTCTAGGATTAAGAAATGTCCTGGGGTTCTATACATCATGGCAAAATCACCAACAAACCATCTACTCAGCACAAGGAAAAACAGAAAATAGTTCTGAAAGAATGCTTAATATTTTTCAAGGAAATACTATCCAATTTTAGTAAGGTGTGCCTATATATGTCCCGGAAAATAAATAAATATGTAAAACCTCAGTCAAAACACTCTGACCATTTCCACCTTAGCTGTGTTGCTGGGTTAATATTTTTTGTCACCCAAAAGATCCTGCCTAATTCCTGGCTTATTCAAATACCTGTTCTCTCTTGGACAAGCAGAGCTCCTGCCAGCAGAGTGGCACACTGGCATCAGACCAATCTTGTAATAGGGCCCAAGAGAAGAGGGTCTGTCATTTCAGCAGCTCATTTGGAAGAGTTAGAAACAGATCATATAGAACAGAATTTCTGCTTGTCAGAGACTGGGACGCTTGCCTCTCTCCCATTATTCACAGGAAGCAAATACTTGAATCAGTAAAGAGTAGAAGCGCTTTAATTATATCAGGCAGGTAAACTATGGAAGTCCATAAAGGAAATCTGGGTGTCTTGTGTAGAAGTTGACTCAGGTTGTGGAGGACCAGAAGTGTGAAGGAGTATTCCTAAGAGGCACATCTATTAACCAACCTACAAGAAAGTTTTGGCTACAACAGTGAGAAGGAATAAAGCTATGTCACTTCTCATATAGCAGTGAAAGATTTGGCAGCTGGTGTGAAGCTTCAGAAGCACTCTGGGTCTAAAGTAAAAGTTAGTGAGAGAGGCTGGGGGTTTAGCTCAATGGTGAAAGTGCCTGCTTGGCAAGAACAAGGTCATGAGTTCAATCCCCAGTACAAAACAAAACAAAACAAAATAAAACATTAGTAAGAGATAATGGCAGCAAATATTTTGATTCAGAGACAGCTCTATTGGTATGGCAGCAGGGAGCAGAGAAATACCCAGCTTCTATTTTAACATGTTAATTCAATTTCCTTTCTTTTTATGGCTTAAGGAATTTAAAAAAGAATCTGACAGTGTTTATAAATGACACCAAAAGTAAAACAATTTTAAGGTAAGGCTGAGAGGTACTCAGCAATAGCAGGGATTCCTTAAAAGGGTTCTGAGAAGTTAGTTATTTCAGGAAGTTTCCAGAATGCAAAGATCTAAGCCATCAAACTTTGAGGGACAGTACTGAAAAACGAGAAAAATGGTAAGACAATTCTTTGGTAGATCCCTTGTGATTGCAACTACACATTTATATAGCTCTACTCCAGCTCTACTTGTTGAAGACAACAAGAGGCATCATGGTAACCATTGTCGGGTTTCATTGTTTTGAAGTCCTGTGCCACTTACACTGATTTGTTTTAATTGGCTTTATCTTAAATGGTTCCTCAAAGTTTTATAATCCAAAATTAATACCCAAACTAGATTAAGTAATGACTACATCTAACCCCACCCACTGCGGTACATCTAATTTTAAAACAGAAAAAAAAAATCAGTAGAATAAAAGCTAAATAAAGGAATTTTACCAAATGGGAGAGTGAGAAAAGCATCACTCATTGATAGTTAGAAACCTAGAGAACCCTCCCTGTGAACTAGTGCCATGTGCCTGGGCCACTTCGGGGAGAGTCAGGTCCCCGCCTTTTCCCATCAGTCAGCGCCATTTGAGGACTCTTGGGGAAGAGAACAAGAAGTTACCAAGAAGCAAGCCCTCCCTGTGAATCGGCACCCTGAGCAGGCTGCTGGGGGCACAGTCAGACAGATGCTAGCCCCTTCCGGTGTGCAGGCTGGGAAACAAGAAGAGCCAACCCTTCCCCTCCCCACCTGCTGTAAGCGACTGGCTGATCTGGAGACAGGCTGCGATGTTAGTTACTGAGGTAAAATACCATTTAGCGCTTGTGGAGTTTAGTGTTTCACTGTCTTGGCATGTCTAAAGCCAGTAGTCTGATCATCTATTTAGAGAATAACAATACACAATGCAGCATCTATGGGGGAATTTCCTTTTGAAGGTAGTGCCCACTGTTAATTCCCTATCACCTTGCTTTGAAGTCCTGTATCATTTTCATTGTTTTGTTAGGTTGGGTTTTATTCCATTTTGTTTTGCTTGATTTTATTATATCTGATGGCATGGGCAGCCATTTCAAAGATAACAAGATATACTATGACAGCCATTTTAGATTTACTGTTATCGTGTTTTAAAATCTTTTATTGCATTCATTGTTTTTGTCTTTATTGGTTCTGTTCTGTTCTGTTTGATTTTTACTGTCTGAAGGTATCTGTAGCTATTTTGAAGACAACAAGAGGCATTATGGTAACCACTGTTGATTTCATTGTTTTGAAGTCCTGTGCCACTTACACTGGTTTGTTTTAATTGGCTTTATTCTGTTTTATGTTGCTTGGTTTTATTCTCTCTAAAATAAAAATAAATAAATAAATAAATAAAAAGAAACTCAGAAGTGCCATCAAATTTCCTAGTCCAGTGATGGCAAATCTTTTAGAGATCAAGTGTCCAGACTACAACCCAAAACCCACTGATTCACTGCAAAATGGCAACACAGCAATTCCATCTGCATAATGAAGTTTAAGTTTTAAAAAAAGTCTTTTGTCTTAAAAATATAAACAATAACGGAGCTTTCTCCTCTTGAATAATGACAACTCTACGACTGTTAAGAGTTACCTCTTTTTCTTTTCTTTTCTTTTTTTTCATTTGACTGGCAGGGACCATGGTAGACTATTAACCTTTTTAACGTATTGTTCTTTATCCTGGGTCCTGAGTTTCTAATCTTTTCTTTTTCTTTTTCGAATAGCTTTTTATTGAAAGGTAAAAATTTAGTATCTGGCATGGTGTTACCTGATGCTCAGCTGCTAGGGTGACGCTGGGGTAACCTGGCTCGAGTGCCCACAGAAAGGGCTGTGTGCTCACTGTGGCATGAGTGACACAGGTTGGCCACCACTGCTCTAAGCTATAGGTTCCAGAATGGACAATCCCTCTGATGACAGCACTTCCAAATTTGTATTTAGCTGACTGCTCAATTTGTCAATGTAATAGTTTGGATCTAGGATGTCCCCCAAAGGCCCATGTGATAAAGGTTGGCCCCTAGCTTGGTGCTAACTGGAGGTAGTGAACCTCTGAGTGGAATCTAGTGAGAAGTACTCAGGTCAATGGAGGCATGTACTTTGTAGAAGGGAATGGTAAGACCTCAGCCTCTTTCTCTTGTCCTGGTCATGAGATGAGACAACAATGCCCCACCATATACTCTCCACTGTGATGAGCTTTCTCACCTGAACCCCAGAAGAAGCAGAGCCAACTGACCACAGTCTGAAACCTTTAAAACTGTAAGTCAAAATAAATCTTTTTTTGTTTAAAAGCTGATTCTCTCAGGTTTTTGTTAGGATTGGAAAGTCTGCTAACACAATCAATAATACTTATGGAAGTATATAAATACATATATATATATATACACACACACATACACACACACACACATATATAGTTTGAAACATACATGAAATTATTTTTACTCTAGATTATATTTTTTTGTTTATATTATTACTTTACACATTATCCCACAAAAGATTAGTGACAATGTAGAGTAAAACCACAAGTGAAATAACATTAAAGTTCATTTTAAAGCCAGACATGATGGTACATGCCTGTGACCCCAGCACACTGAGAGGTTGAGGCAGAAGGATTACAAATTTAAGCCCAGCCTTACCAACCCAGCAAAACTCTGCCTCAAAATTTAGAATTGTAAAAAGGGCTAGGGATATAGCTCACTGCAAAGGCTCTGGTTTCAGTCTCAAATATTAAAGGGGAAGAAGAAAAGATTAGAAACTCAGGACCCAGGATAAAGAACAATGTGTTAAAATGGTTAATAGTCTACCACAGTCCCTGCCAGTCAAATGGAAAAAAAGAAAAAAAGAAAAAGAGGTAACTCTAACAATTGTAGAGTTATCATTATTCAAGAGGAGTAAGTATATTCGTTCTTCAAGAATAACAAGTATTTTCTCAGCAATGAGTCCTAAAATAATTTTTAATTATTAAGTAAAAAAAATGAACAATAACCTTGGTTTTATAACACATGGCAAAGATCCATGAAATGTTTCTTTAAACAGAGGGATTTCTGATATCTTCTCCTCACCCCAATACTGGGGTGAACCCAGGGCCTTCATACGGAGCTACATTACTAGTCCTTCAAATATTTTGAGACAGGGTCCCACTAAGCTGTGAAGGCTGAGACTAAACATGGGATCTTCCTGCCTTAGCCTCCTAGAGTACTGAGATTAAAGGCCAGCACCACTATGCCTGGCCATCTAAAATTTTAAATAACAATGATTTTTTGTTTTTTGGTTTTTTTAAAGGCAGGTTCTCACTATGTAGTGCAAGCTGGTCTCCAACTCATTGTGATCCTCCTGTCTCAGCCTCCTGAGTGCTGGGATTACAGGCCTGTGGTCACAGGGATTGTGACCACACCACAATCACCACTAAGATTCTTGTTTTTAAAAGACCAAATGATATATTACAGTATACATACAAATAAATATATATAAATATATATAAATACATAAGTCAAATATGAAAAGGAAACGGATAAGGCTGCAAAACTACATTTATGGACACTTTTGAGACATTTCCAAGACAAATAGTACAACAGCATGCTACAGAACAAGGAGACACAACAGCTGAACTTATCTGATTGTGGTAGCGCACATCTATGATCCCAGCCAGCACTGAGAAGCTGAGGCAAGATGATTGAAACTTTAAGCCTAGTCTGAGACAATTTAGCAATTTAGTGAGACTCTTTCTCAAAATAAAGGATTGCAGATACAGCTTTGTGGAAAGGCCCTGGTTTCAATCCCCAGTGCCACAAATCTAAATTTAAATCTGAACACTGGTAAAAAGAGTAAGATTCTGTAACTCTGGGATTACCATCCCATGCCAAACAGACAATTTCAAAAGCACCGGTTAAATTTCATTTTCTTAGGAAATTTCTTCTACTTGAAGAACTGACCTGTTTCTTCTTGGTTAAAAACAAAATGAAAAAAAAAAAAAAAAAAAAACCTAACAGGTTTATTTATGGAGTAAATGTCACTTCTTTAAAAGGGCATCACACCAAAAGATGGTAATGACTACAACCACAAACAAATGAAATAACATCTTCTTCTATGCCCCTGAATAGGATTCTCTAACCCTTACTCTTCAAAGCTCACCTCTTTTCTCTCTATTAGCTTCAAGATCCTGCATATATCAAATCTACACTACCTAATAGGACTTCTTCCACCTGGACTCTGAATGTATTTATATCCTTAAATATACTCACTGGGAATGCAGCTCAGAGCTGCACTAACACAGACATACAGTTCATCAAGCTTCCTCCTGTGGACTAGAAACCCCAATAGGTCAGGGTCTATAGTGGAGAATCTAGTAAATCTCAAGCACTCAGTGCAGGACTTGGTCACCAGACTTGATCTGTTCAGAGTGGCACTTTACATAGTACTAGACCAATTCATTCAGTCAGCATTTACCTGAGCTACTACATACAAGATCCTATGCTAGGCACTTCATTTTCAAAAATAAATCAGACATAAACTGGACCCTCAGAAGCTAAAGTCTGACAAGACTCGGGCATGTAGTTAACTATAAATCAAAGAAAGTGAAAAATGTCTTAAGATTTAAAGATAATGTGTGAGATTTTATGAAGAAGTCCACTATGTAAGAGGAGACTACAAAGAACCTAAATGTCCACAAATAGAGGACTACTTAAACATAGTATGGGACATATTGTAGAACATCCATTTAAGAGAGATAGCTCTATTTACACACACACACACACACACACACACACACACACACACACACACACACACACTCTCTCTCTCTCTCTCCCCCCCCCACCTCCCTTCCTTTCTCTCAGATGATCTAATGATTAAAGGTACTATTTATTGAATCATATGTATCAGGAAGGAAAGATAAGCAAGTGACATGCAGAAAGAAGAATACTGGCTTTCCGGGTTCCATTGCCTCCTACAGAGTTGGCTGTGTTGTCCCCAAGTTTCTTTCCTTGCTTACCCTATTTCAAGTTGGTTCTTGTTTTCAAATACTCTTAACATACAAGGTAAAGAAGAAAAAAAATAAAAATGGGGTTGGTATTTGTCCAAACTCTGATGACTCTGACCAC
Source organism: Dolichotis patagonum (assembly GCA_004027295.1). Taxonomy (NCBI): domain Eukaryota; kingdom Metazoa; phylum Chordata; class Mammalia; order Rodentia; family Caviidae; genus Dolichotis; species Dolichotis patagonum. Next base: position 62,299 of record PVJX010000665.1, read on the forward strand.
TTAATATCTATGCATTACTGTTTATATAAATTACAACTTAACCTAAAACAAAAGCAGTGAGAATGAGGCAGTTTATAAAGGGCACTATACCAACAATAGATATTATGCATAAGAGGAACCACATCTGGCGATAGAGTAAATATTTTGGTGCATAACTCAGATCCTCTTTAGGACTCCAGTCATTTATCCCATCAGTTGCTGGGAGTGCTTAGCTGGGTCCCTTTCCCAGATTTGCCCTCAGCTGAAGAGACATGCTTCCTGTGTCACTCCCGTGAATGAACTAGCTGATATGGGGAGAAAGTAATACATAGATTTAGCCTTACAGATTTAGCCCCTAGAGTCTCATCTGAGACTACTCTCAATGGTTAGCCCAGCTCCAAAGCTCCTTGTAGGACTAGATAGGGCGTTTATTACAGCTACTGTGCAGTTCAGTATTTCCCTGCCCTTCTTGCCCCTTCAGAGTTGCAGGAAGTTGCTAAGTATTCTCCCAACCAATTTCTTACATACAAATCTCAAGTCTGCTTCCTATTTAACCGACTTGCAACGGGGAAAAACAGGAGTCAATGTTGTGTAACAGAGAAATGTAGCCACACTGGCTCTTGAATCTGATGTATTGTGCCTTGGAATTGGATTGTAGTTGGGGCAGGAGATTGGGCAGGTAAAAAGTCCAGCTAGATAGAGCCAGAAATGTGGGCAAAAGCTCAGGGAAAAAATCAGGGCAGTAAAAACATTTGGGGAGATCCACAATGAGGTGATAGTTGAAACTATGAGATTTTACAATACATTAAATGGGAAAGGGGAAGAAGAGAGGCAAGGTAAGATCTTTAGTAAATGCTGACATTTAGGATGCTGGATGAGAAAGAAAAGACCCCCCCCCCAAAAAAAAACAGGCAGAGAGAAAAAGGAGAACAAAGAAAACACAGAGAAAGTATTTCTAGAAAGCCTGTAGTCAACAAAAGCAACCAAAGGGGAAAATCTGCTTGAATGAGGCACAATACTTAAACCTCTGTTAACGGAAACAAGTAGGACACATGGCTTGCAGAATGCTCTGCTTCTGTGAACCTGTCAGCAGCTTCTGTCCTATGAAGCAGCATAGAACTTACTGCAATATTCTGTGGCAGAACTCATTACTGTTAGGCTGATAAGAAAAACTGAAAAATGGCACAGTACATAAGGCTAAGTGAGTCAAGACACAGTTCAGATACTTCAGCAATTTAGAAGAAACCCCTTTTGAAAGCTACTTTAAAGAGCTTTTCCAGGGATCTCCTGAAAAACAGCTTCAGTACTTGAGAAGAAGCAGTGTCCCTACCAACCCAATTTCTACCTCAGTCAAACCCACTTTTATATAGACACCTGACTTTTATATAGACACCTGACTCTGATATTTTTTTTAAATCAGACCATGGATTTCAAAAGAAGGTAATCATTTATAACATTAGCAACACCACATTGATTTAACTGTCAACATATGAACTCTTCTTGGCCACTGCTTCCAAAGAAAATAATGAACCAAGCGAACAGGTGTTATATGACTTCCAGTTCTGGCTGGAGAAAATAAAATTTACCTTTTGTGAACAGAGGAACTTACCTTCTGTTCTTGTGCCCAATACAGCTACATAATACTCTTTAATGACTTCCTGACTCTCCTTGTTTTCCTTTGGGTGTGGCTGGGGAATCCCCATATCTACATCTCCTGCCCCAACTGCAATCCAATTCCAAGGCACAAAACATTAGATTTAACAGCCAGTGTGGCTACATTTCCTGCAGAGATCTGAAAACCTGTTGGAGTTCCAAAAGTCAGCACCAATTTCAAATCTGATCAACATCTCTGAAAGTCACAGTTACCATACAGCTGAATAAAATATCTTTTCATAAATTTAACGCCAGTGTGTCTGTGTTTGGAAACTTTGAAAATACATGTTGTATGGTTTACTGGACTGGAAAAGGTGCCAACAGAGTTTCAAAGGAAGGGAAGTGTATAACTGTTTCCTTTCAAATGCATTTTCCAATGGGATCCATTCAGGGAAAAGGCTGGAACTAACTAAAACATTATTAAAAACTGTTATGGAAAGAGACAGCGAGATGGAACAAGATAGACCCAAAAAAGCAAAATACATAACCAAGAATGAGAGAGACATACAAAGAGAAAGGGGACCTAAGCAGAGAGGAGAACAGGGTGATAGGGAGTTTTGTCTGGCAGTCGCTGCTCGTGGTTTCATATTGTTGCAGATCAATCGATTGGGACTGCAGCACTGCTGGCCCAGTGGCACAAGATAAACCACACAGTTGGCTTCAAGTTCAGCACTTGCGAACTGCTGACCTTCAGTTTTCAAACCAAAAATATTCTTTGGGAAACAGTAATACCACGTTCAGTCCAAAAAGCCAAACAAAAATAAGGACTACTAACCTGAAGTAACACCCTATTCAATTACATCAGGCACCAACCCTTCACAGGCATCATCTAGGAAGTCTGCAAACCTGAAACCACACCCCACCAAGTCAACTCCAGGTTTGTACTCAACCAAGGAGGCAATGATAACCAGAAATGCTCAAGCAAATGACATGGTGTTTCCAAGTTGGGTTAGCCAGGATCTATTTAAGCAGGGAGGCCAGGCCTTGAACACAGAGCCAGAGACACACAGCAATTCTTCCTGAGGTCACATGTGCCTGACTCCAGTGGAATCTGCATGCAATGCTTTAGGCAGGGTTTTTCTAGACAAAAAATTAACAGTTTATAAGGAGTGGGGCCTTTTGTTTTTTGCTAAATTTATCTAAGTAAGAGTGATGCTAAAGCTTATTGCCTGAATTGAGATAGTTATGAGAGTACAAGGGTATACTATTAACAATTCACATACAGGGTCTATTCTCTGGGCAAACCCCAACTTTCAGCCTAAGGTCATAGTAGCTTTCTCTTCACTGGGTAACTATAATAAAATCTTAGTTTAGGATTCTCTCTTTTAAAAGACAGAACTGTTCCTGATCAGTGCCAAAGTGAGTAGTACTTTAAGCTCCTCCAATTGAAAAGTAAACAAATCACTTAAGTTAACCTCGAAAACTAACAAGGAAGATTGAGCTGACAATTGGGATCCTGGAGGAGCTCAAAGTTCCAGGCAGCAGCTTCAAGGCAAGGGAAAATGTGCTGCAGATGAAGCTGTTGAGGCCGATCGACAATCTCTCAGTGCTAGGCCCTGATGCCTCAGTTAGCTCCAAACAGGCGAGTGCAGGGTGGGCAGACCTTGGTGCGAGTTTGCTGAGTTCCAGGACATCATTCTTGAGGGTGTAATAACCATGGCTGTAGCACACATGTTGAGGGATGAGGGAAAAAAATAAACAGAAAGACAAAAGAATGAGGATGCACTGCCAATTTCAATTGTGCAGTTTTTATTTTTAAATGCTTATCAAGCTGAGAGAGAGCAGAGTTCTTGGAAAACAAGGTTTCCTTTTTTCCAATGCCAGTGTAAAACACCCTCAAGGACGGGCACTGCACAGACTGTAACAACAAGGAACGTGGCTTTGCATCCTCCCAGCAGCATAGCTCCCCATGGGTCCCACACTGCTCTGATTTCTGTGTAGCCGAAAACTTGAAATAACAGGCCCACTGTCTCTGGTAAAAACTGCTCTTTTTTATTAATCTCCAAACTGGTTGTATTAGAATTACAGCCTATTACATAGTAACTCTCTTCACTAATAAAATAAATTTGTAAAAGGTCTAATTTCTTACTTTTACTGAGCTATACTGCTGGGGGATCAAGTATAGGAAGCTAAGGGCTGAACCAGTAGTCAGAGGGTGAAGGGAGAGGCTACAGCAGGACCCAAAGTCACCAAAAGGAAAGAACAGAAGGTCCAGTGATCAGCCTTAGAGCCATACTCAAAAAGAAAAAAAAGGGAGGGGGCACGAACCCAGTTTTTGTCCTGATAGCTCCATGAGGAATAACATCATGGCATTTTGGGAGAACTGTCATGAGTTAAACAGGCCTATGCTGCCCATGCCCCAGTTCAGCAGAAAAAAAAAAGTTCAGTCCAAGACAGACGGATCCTTCCTGGACTTTCAATAGTGAGCCTGGAGAAACAAACAAGTCATCTTCCCACCTATCCCACCCTGTTCCCTTACCTCAATCTAGAACCTCAGAGAAGAAAAAACAATGAAAGCAGGCAACTGCACCTGAAGGTAAGGTAAACTGCATCAGCTTCTAGACTGTGCCCTGTACCTCACCCCAGAGCACTGATCACAAAGCTGGAAACGTTTCATGCTGAGCCACACTAGGGGCTGTTACTCAGAAGGCTGACTAGAAACCAACTGTCAACTCTGACGTACTCATTTATAATAAAGGTGTATATTAAAGTATTCCAAACCTTAAAACAAACAGTAAGGGCAAAACGTAACTGTCATTTCCACAGAATACTCCTAAACAAATCCTACATATCTATTGGACTTTCACAAATGTTATTTCTCCTCCATGGCACATGAAAAATCAACCACTGCCAAAGTATCCCTTTTTTAAAGAAACTTAATAAGCATACTTGTATGGCAGGTGAGTTAAAGCTAGGTGGACATCCCTCTAGGGGATGACCGCACTGGAACACAGCAATTCACTGAGGCACAAGGGTCTGCAGTCTTTCTCTGTGTGCCACATGTCTAACTCTTAAGAACTGAGGAATGCTCTCAACAGGAAAAACACAGCAGCAAATGCTGTGATACCAAAGCCACAACTCCACAGGTCCCTGGAGCCTCTCAAACTAAGCTGCCAGCTAGGGAGCTAACACTAGCTTTGGATGAAACACAGCTCTGGTAGAGTAATTAATTTTTTTCTTAACTAGGATTACATTAATTTTCAAGGACTAATGGAGTCCAGCTGTAATGGGAAGAGCGGCTGTTGATGCACAAAGGCAATTGTGCGTACATTATAAACACACACACACACACACACACACACACACAGACCTATAAAAAGGATCCACTATAACAGGATATTTTTAGTTTCTACAATGCTGCACTAAAAATACAGCCCTGGCTGATACATCATGGCAGAACTATTCTCCCCGTCCCCTTCAGGAACAGTTTAAAACATTTATTTTTGTTTCTTTTTGTGATGGTCAGAGTAGAGAGAGAAAATAGCAACTCATTGATAAGAGGAAACGAGAGAGACATGAAAAATTGAAAACTACCTAAAAACTCATGGAGAGGTTTATTTTATTAGTTCTTAATAAATATCTTGCAGATTTCCTCAGGAAATACACCAGATCACATGTAAAATAGTTTGATACTGATGTCAACTACATCAACATATGAAGTCTATTAGGATGAAGCCGCAGCAGGGTGATCAGCGTGCTGAAAAACTCCACAGTACTTGGGCTGGGGGGGATCTCACGGCCTTCCAAATTCTTCGAGAGGTAAAAAAGTCAGCCAAGACGCAGAGAGAGAGAGAGAGAAAGAAAAAGAGAGAGAGAGAGAGAGAGAGAGAGAAAAAAAAAGATCCCACATCCTGCTTTCAGCTGCCAGCAATGTGAAGTGCCCAGAGATTAATTCTACGTCTGGCCTGGAAATGTGACTTTAAAGCATGAGGGAGGGAAGTATGGGGTGGGGGGCAGGGTGTTGAGGGGGAGGGAGGGAGAGCGGGCAGTGAGGAGGAAAGAGGAAAAAGGAGGGCAGGCTAACTGAGGCTGGCAGCAGGCCACCACCCCCCTCCCAAGCCATGTTTCAATGCAGACAGAAATAAACCCCAATAGACAGCAGCGCCTCAGCCTGCCAGGGCCTTACACCAGCTGCAGTGCATCTCGCTTTCTCCACTCAGCCCCAAGTGCAGATGTTCCCCACAGCATCACTTCCGCTAGACTTTCTTTTAAAGAAATAGCACACATATGTGGAGACATTTCACCCCTCCTAACAGAGTTCTTTGCCTTTAGGGGCCTTGAGCAAGGTCTAAACTCTTGATGTCAGGTATCACTATGGCTTAAAGAGCTGATTCAGTCTTCCTTGGAAGAAGCATCTTGGGCTAAAGTGTATGAGACAATTAAAAGCAATTGCTTGTCTTTGCAGACACCACTGTCACCAGTAGCCACACACTGCCACTTATGGTCAACTCCACTGTGTTCTTTGACATCACTAGAAACAGTGAGCCTTTGGGCTGCTTCTCCTTTGAGTTATTTGCAGACAAAGTTCCAAAGACAGCAAAAAACTTTCATGCTTTGAGCACTGCTGAGAAGGATTTGGTTATAAGAATTCCTGTTTTTACAAAATTATCTAGGACAGTGACTTCACATCACCATTAGGGCAACAGCAGCAATTTCATCTACAGGGGAAAATTTGCCAATGAGAACTGCATCCACAGGTCCTGGCATATTATCCATTGCAAATGTGAGATCAAACACAAACAATTTCCAGTTTATAATCTGTATGGCCAGACTTCCTAAGTGGTGGGATAGCAAGCATATGATGTTTGGGAAGGTGAAAAAAGGCGTGAACATCACAGAAGGTATGGAGCTCTCTGGGTCCAGGAATGTCAAGGTCGGCAAGAAGACCACCACTGCTGACTGTGGACAACTCCAGCACATTTGACTTTGTCTCTTAGCCACCAGATCACTGCTTCTGTAATACAGGAGCACCCCTCTTTCCCACCTGCTCAAAATACCCTGTAATCTTTGTGCTCTCACTGCAATTCTTTGGGTTTCATATTATCCTTAGTCCCCTAGAAGCAGAGCTGGATTTCAGAGTCAAGTTTATAATTATGAATATGAATAAAAACTAATGAAAAAGAAAAAAAAAGAATTTTTTAATAAATTTGCCTTTTTATTCTCTTCAGAGGGGCAGAGGGGTTTCCACAGTTTAGGGTAAACAAAAGTAACAGGGAGAGGAATGCAAGATGAGCATTTTAATCCTGGTTTCTCAAAACAGTCTAGTAGATAGCAATGACCATCTCAAAGGAGTTCTTTATCATTAAGAAAGTCAAAGCATTTTTATTATTTTTTCTTCTTTTTCTTTTTTCAAATCCATTTTATTCAAAGATTAAAAAAAAGAAAAAGAAAATCAAAGCACTTTTAAAATACAGCCCAAAACATTAACATTTTGCTAAGTATAATCATTTAGCTACAAGAAGGATAAAGAAGCCAGGCATGGTGGTGCATGCCTGTAATCCCAGCACTTGGGAGGTTCCAGAGAACTGTAAGTGGTTAATGAAACAAGAGAAAAATGTCCATTCTCACTAATGACCAAAGAAATGCAATTTAAACCAAGACACGTTGGAAGCCATTTTGGGAATTTTCTATAAAACTAAATACTCTTCTACAACACTGGCCAGCAATCACATTCCTTGGTATTCACCCCAAGGAGCTGGTAACTAACATCCACATAATAACCTACATGTGGGTGCTAGCACTAACTTTATTCATAATTGTCAATACTTGAAAGCAACCAAGATACATTTCAATAGGTCAATGGAGAAACAGTGGTAAATGTAGAAAATGGAACAGTATTCAATGTTAGAGGAAATGACTGATCAAACTGGCACTGTAGCTCAGTGGTAGGGCACTTGCCTAGTGAAAAAGCAGTAGGCCCTGTGTTTCATCCCCAGTGCTGGAGGGAGAGTGTGTGTGTGTGGCTGACAGACAAGACAGACAGACAGACAGACAGAGAGACAGAGACAGAGAGAGAGGGAGAAAGGGAAGGAGAGAGAAAGCAAGAGAGCTATCAAGACATGAAAATATACATGATTGATACTGTAAATGCATATTAGTGAAAGAAGTCAGTCTAGAAAGGATATATGCTGTATCATTCCAACTATATGACATTCTGGAAAAGGCAAAAGTCTAATACAATACAAATATTAGTACTGCTATGTTAAAGGGAAGAGAGATAAAAGAGATAGCACACAGAATTTTTAGGGCAATGAATGATACTATTTTATATGATACAATAGTGTATATATGTCACTACACATTTGTTAAATAGAACGTACAGCACCAACAGTGAATCCCAAAGTCAATTATAGACTTTGGGTGATTGGTTCATTGACAGTTAACAAATATACCAGTCTGTTGTAGGATGTCTGATTGTGAAAGAGGCTGAGGGTGGGCAGGAGTATGTGGGGATTTTCTATACTTTCTGTTCAATTTTCTTGTGCACTAAAACTGCTATGCAATATAAGTTCTGGGTTTTTTGTTTGTTTTTAAGACAGAGCCTCACTATGTAGTCTAGGACTGATTTACACTTGCTACGTAGCCCAGGAGGCTTTAAGCTCATAATCTTCCTGCCTTAGCTTCTCTAGTGCTGGGATCATAGGTATGTGCTACCACACCGAGCTAAATTCTACTTTTTTTTTTTTAAAGGACAGGTTTTCTTCTATCATTTATTCAACAAACATACAAAGACTATAAGAAAGGATAGTAAGAAAGTAAAATTGCTCAGTGTCCATAGAAAAGTAGTTTCTGGGCATCCTCAAATATTGCTGATAAAAATATAAACTGGTAATAAGGAAGCAACCAATGCCTGGCACAGTAGCACACATACCTGTAATCCTAGCAGTCTGTAGGAGGCAGGAGAACTGTAATTTCATGCCCAACTTGGACAACTTTGTGACATAGTGAGACCTTGTCTCAAAGTGTATAAAAGGGCTTGAGAATGTAACTAAATACAAAAGCTCTGGGTTCAATTCCCAATATGGGGAAGGAAAAAAAAAAAAGTAACCTAGTATCATGTACCAAAAAATGTTAAAAGACTTCAAATCTTCTAACCTAAAAACTGAGTTTCTAAAAATATTCTAGTAAAATAAAATACCAAGGTTTTATGTTAATTACAGCAATCTTTATAACATAAAAATGTGACAGTAAAAAGTCCAGAAATAGGGTAATGATTAAATGAATGATGACATACTCAAATAAGAATATTATTCCACTGTTAAAAATGTTTACAGCTGGGCATGGTGGTACATGCCTGTAATCCCAGCACTTGGTAGGCTGAGGCAGGAGAATTGCCATGAGTTTGAGACCAGCCTGGGCTATATAGTGAACTCAAGGTCAGCCTGAACTACAGTCTCAAAAACCAAAACCAGTCTCAAAAACCAGCTTGAACTACCCTATCTCAAAAACCAAAATAAATAAGTAAAATGTATAGCTCTACCTGAGCGTGGTGACACACATCATCTATAGGTAAGCCCAGCTATATGGGAGACTTAGGCAAGAGGACTGCAAGTTAAAGGCTAGTCGGGGCAACTCAGCAGACTTCAAAGATTAAAAAAAACAAAAAAAGCCTGAGGAGAGTGGTAAAGTGCTTGCCTAGCATACCCATAATACTGGGTTCAATTCAATTCTCACTACTGAAAACAACAACAGTATAATATTCAGTATAGCTCTGAGTACTTTATGAGTACTTTTTATTAATTTATTATTATTATTATTATTATTATTATTATTATATTATTATTTCTTTTGGAGAAAGGGTCTCACTATGCAGTTCAGGCTGGCCTTGAGCTCCCTTTGTAGCCCAGGATGGTCTCAAACTCCCACCGATCCTCCTGCCTCAGCCTCCTGAGTGCTGGAATTACAGGCTTGTGCTACCACACCTGGCTCCACAAGTATTTTTTAAATACTTAATAAATACATTACAACCAAATATTTCACATTCAACATCTTCTTGATTTTTCTTTTCCCAGTACTGGGGACTAAACCCAGAGCCTCTGCACTGAGCTATATCCCCAGCCTTTTTTGCGGGGGGGGGGATGATGACAGGGTTTTGCTAAATGCTAAACTGCCCAGTCAAAGCTCGAGTTTAAAATCCTACTTCAGCCTCCCAGAGTGCTGGAATTACAAGTGTGTGCTACCACACCCAGCATATCTATTTAAACTATGTGCTAAATCCTTGAATGTTCATACATAACACAGGAAGAATTGTCAGGAAGTAGGTTTACACGTGGTCTCTACTTTTTTTGAGACAGGGTCTTGCTAAGTTGCCCAGGCTAGGATCAAACTTGAGATTTTTTCACCTCAGTCTCCCAGAGTGCTGGCATTACAGGCATGCATTGCCATACTGGGTTTTCATTTTTTTTCTTAATCTGTCTTCCTACTCTAAACAAAACCCAAAATGTCAATCTTTAAAAATCACTTAATTTACATGAACAGGACACAGTTGCTACAGTAAGAGGATAGTAAAAATATGGTAAATGAGAAGGAAAAATAAAAGAGTATGCAAAGGCAGAAAAAAAGGACATACAATAAAAGACAGAAGGTTTAGGTGATCAGAAAGACCAGAACTTATACTTGCCAGACATGGTGGTACATGCCTATAATCTCAGCACTCTGGGAGGCTGAGGCAGGAAGATTCCAAATTTGAGCTCAGCCTAGACAATTTAGCAATTCCTTGTCTCTTAGTAAGAAAAATAAAAAAGGGCTGCACATGTAGCTCAGTAAGAAGGCCCTGAGTTCAATCCTGAGTACTGCAAAATACATGAATGAAAGAATGAATACAAATAGAAATAAAGTCTGCTTTCTACAGCAAGGATGCTGATTTTACATATGCATAATAAGCAGTACACTGTCACAGATGCACAGGATAGGATCTTAAGTACAGGGTAGGAACATAGCACAGGAGTGTTAAATAGGATGACTGGGGTAGGACTGATGGACATGGCAACATTAATCTTTTTTTTTTTTTTTTTTTGGGTACCGAGGATTGAACTCACGACCTCGCGCTTGCCAGGCAGGCACTTAAGCCACTGAGCTAAATCCCTGGCTGCAACATTAATCATATAAGTAGGAAGTAAGATATTCACCATGTGGCTAGTCAAACACACAACATTACACATGGAGAAAACAGAATGCAAAAGCCTAAAGGTAGAACAGTCCCCAGCTTATAGAGGGCTGCAAGAAGGCCACCATGGCTGAAAAAAAGTAAGCCAGAAGAAAAGATAGTAAATGAGGTCAGAGAGCAGCAACATAAGTGTGGGAAGACAGCCCTGGACAGGAAGGCCTTGTCAGCTCTGTGGCTTTTACTCTGAATGAAATAAAGCCAGTGAAGACTGTGAACAGAGGAGTGACATGTTCTGATGTTTTTAAAAGAATCACTGCAGTAGAGAGTGCAGACTGTGTGTGTGTGTGCGTGTGCGCGCGCGTATTTGGAAGAGGAGACCAAGGGCAACAAGGGAGATTACTTAGGAGTTTCAAATTGAACTGTCATTTTTTCCCACTGTTTTGAAAGTTTTCTCCATAAGAGGGTACTCAGGGTATGTTTTTAAAAAGGGTTCTCTTTTCCAATGGAGAATCTTGAAAATGTGACAATAGCCTGCCAGTATGTTCTTAAAATCTCAAAAATTCATCTCAAAAACATTGATTACCAAACATCTCTCTCTGCTCACTGCCCTGACATGAGTTCTGGGCATCACCCTCTCTCAGGGGAGAGGTGAAAAGAGGTTATACAGAACAGACAGATAACAGGGTGACGTCACAGATGTGCTTCACAGAAGTCCACAGGGGGTTCAGCTCATAACCACTCTATGGTGATTTACTTTACCCTACCAATGCCAGCTGGAGAAGAGAGGAAGAACACTTACTCAGACTCAAGCTCTGAGCAGGCATCATGAGATCTTTCCCCCTCCAGTTCCTTGCCAGCCCCTCCCCTCTTCAACCACTGATCCCTGCCTCAGAAGCCAAAGTGTGAACAGCACGTGTCCAGATTTCAGAAACCTGCCCAGCAGCTGGAAATTCCCTGCAGTGTGTCAATTGCTGTGTCTGCTGTTGGCACTTGGGGCAAAGGATCACATGGACATTTTCCAAACACAAGCTTCAAGATGGGAGTCTTATATCTAAAGAAAAGACTAACCAAGCTAGAAAGCTCCAGTTACTGTAAATACACTGCAAAATATATGATAATTTGCCTCCTGAAAAGGAAACTGAGACATGCAAGCAACCAAACAGCTCTAAGAACAGCAGTAGTCAAGACAAAAGCACAGAGTACCCTGACTAATGGAAAGGATTTTATGGGCCAACAGGGTTCACCAGATATGTAATGTAATGCGTCTGAAACAAGAGAGCACTCTTTTTCAGATCTCTAGCTCCCATTTGGGGGGGGGTGGTAATGGGGATCAAATTCATGGCCTTGTGCTTGCCAGGCAGGCTCTTGTGCCGCTGAGCTAAATCCCTGGCCCACTTTTTTTTTTTCTTCACAATAAATGGTTTCTATCCTTTCAGCTGCAGTTTTCCCTCTCACCTCTCTTTACCTCTCTTGCTTACCCAACTAGTCCTTAAAATAAGTATCTTATATACTGAACAGCTCTGGGAAAAATTTAAAAATGGGAGCTCAGTAACACCATCTGCCCTAAGATGAAGCTATAAATGGGCAGGAGCTGGAAAAGGAGCTACTCCTTGGAAGAGCAATCTACATGCCCTTATCATCCTAGAAATGGATAGATACTCCAGTCACTATGCTCACAGGCAGAACTGAAAAATAAAAGCTTGTGTCTGCTAGAGAAAAGTAAAAGGAATCACAGCATTTCCACAAGCCACATGGCAGGCAGATTATCTTTCTATACCTATGAAATAACTAATTATCCGGGAAGAAGTGTTTTAAAAATCTCTTTTAGAGAGCACTGAAGAAGCTGGGTATGATGGCACACACCTATAACCCCATCATTTGAGAGGCTGAGGCAGAAGGATCACTGGAGTTTGAGGACAGGCTGGGCTACAGCGTGAGTTGAAGGCCAGCCTGAACTATAGTGAACCCCTGCATCAAAAAACAAAACAAACGAACCAACGAAACCCCCCCACACACACACACACAGGGACAGAGAAAGAGAGAGAGACAGAAAGAGAGAGACAGAAAGCACTGAAGAGCTAGTAAAAAAAAAAAAAAAAAAGCAAGGAAGAGATCTTCTGGCCAGGAATTTAGTAAAGCTAAGTATGGCAATGTAACCATACATTGGCTACAAAAACAAACAAACTTTCACTAAATAAATTATAGGGCATATACTTCAGAACCCTCAGAACATGTGCTGTCTAACAAAATGAGCTTTGGTTTTAAGGTTTCACAAAGCTAAGGCCAACATGAGGGGAAGACCAAGAAGTATGCCATAAAGCGAGCATTCTACAAGGCTAAATTCAAAGCATACCATTTTGGATTATAGAATTCTCTAAAATAATCATGTTTAATGTATTTCAAAGAAATAAAAGACAAGCTCAAAAATATGTTTAGGGAATAAGACATCATACAGAAGGTCAAATCAGACTTGATTTTGTAAAATATCTAAACACCTGGAAATAAACATACATTAACATACAATAAACATACATTAAAATAGAAGTTCAATGGGGAATATTTAACAGCAGATTATAGACAGTTAATAGAAGTTTTGATTAACTAAAAAAAAAAAGACAAATGCAGCACAAAAAGAAAAAAAAATTTAAGTTGCAAAGGGACTCTAACATGTCTAACGGTGTCACAAAGGACAAAAGGCATAGGCGAAGTCATATTTGGGAAAAGAATACTAAGAATTTTCTAAAACTCGTGGGAAAAAAGGATCCAAAAACACATGAAGCCCAATACATTCCCAGCAGGAAAAACAAAAAATAAATTAAAACCTAGACAAATCACCAAAACAGCAGAATGTCAAAGATTTTTAAAAGACCGGGAAAGCACTCAGAGAAAAAAGATAGATTACTTGTAAAAGAGAAACAATTAGACTGACAGCTGACCTTAATTAGCAACAGAAGCCCAAAGACAATAACTAGCTGGACTAGAATTCTATTACCAACGAATATAATGGGGATGGGGTGGGAAATACAGCTTCTTCAGACACATAGAAAATTGAGATACTCTGTCATCAAAAGAACTTCACACTGGGTGGTGTACACCTGTAATCCCAGCTACTCAGAAGGCTGTGGCAGGACAGTGCAAATTCAAGGAACTTTAGCAAGACCCCATCTAAAAGATGCTAATAAAGAAAAAGAAAGAAAGAAAGACAGATAGAAAGAAAACAAAAGAGCAAAAAATAAAAGGGGTGAGGCTGCAGGTCAGGCGTACAGTGATTACAAAGTACATGCAAGGTCCTGGGTTCAATCCCTCCAACCACAAAAACAGAATTTTACTACATAAATTCTAAGGAATATACTTCAGGCAAACAGAAAATGATCACACGAAGAGCCTAAAAGGCAAAAATAAATGTAATGGTAAATTACAAGTCAATCTACAAAATTCCTTACTTTCAATATAATTTTAAAAAAACAAAAATAAAGTTATGTTTCTCTCATAGGGTTTAAAAACAAAAAAGAAGCTGGGCATGGTAGCTCATGTCTGCAATTCCAATATTCAGGAGGCTGAGGCAGGAGGACTGTCATGAGTCTGAGGCCAGGCTGGGCTACATAGCTAATAAAGCTGGCCTAAGCTACACTGCAAGACCCTGTCTCAAATAAACAAAAATAAATATTAACAGAATTAATGTATATGGCAACAATAACAGATAAACTGGGAAGTAAATGAATTTAAGCAGTATATGGTGTTTGTGTGATTTAGAAGAGTGAAAATGTTGATTAACTTTTCACTTTTGGCAAGATAAGTAGGCACACTATAATTCTTAGGGTGGCGGTGGCCGATCTATGGCATGCATGTCACAGAGGGCTATTTGTAACACTAAAAAGTTCATCATCACTGTCCTAAGGTAACTACTAAAATAAAAGGAAACTAGGGGATAGGAAGGAGACACGGACTGGAAAATAATGTATCCAAAGGAAGTAAGAAGGGCTGGGACATAGCTTAGTGATACAGCCCTTACCTGGTATGCATAAAGCCCTAGGTTTGTTTAATCCTTAGAACCATAGAAAAAAACAAACAAAAGAAGGAAAGAAAGGAGAAAAAAGGAAACAGAATAGGTAGGGAATGGGAAAGAGTTTGGAGAAGATATTGGTAAAACAGGTGTGTGGTAAGAGGCTTTCATTCAGATTCCATAAAGAATAGTAAAGATACTGGGTGTGATGGTACATGCCTGTAATCCTAGCACTTGGGAGGCTGGGACAGGAGAATTCCCCCAAGTTTAAGGCTGTCCTGAACTACACGGTGAGGTTCTTTTGTTTTTATATCTTATACATAGTGAGTTTAAGACCTGTCTGAACTACACAGCAAGACTCTGTCTCAGAAGGAAAAAAAATATTAAAAAATTTTAAAAACTCAATTGTAAAGAAAACTTGATTTTAAAAATGGGCAAGAGAGCTGGATGTGGTGGCATTCACCTGAAACCCCAGCACTTTGGAGGTTGGGCCACGAAGATTCCTGAGAGTTCGAGGCCACCTTGAACCACACAGTAAGTGTTTTTTGTTTTGTTTTGAATTTTATACATAATGACTTTAAAATGCCTGAACTGTACAGCAAGATCTTGTTTCAGGGGAAAACAAAAAAAAATTGTAAAGACAACTTGGATTTTAAAAATGAGCAAGAGAGCTGGGTGTGGTGGCATTCACCTGTAATCCCAGCATTTGGGAGACTGAGGTAGGAGAATCACTGCAAGATTAAGACCATCATGAATTATGCAGCAAGACTTCATCTCAAAAAGTCAATGAATGAATGAATGACAAAAAATTTAAACACTTAGCAAGAAGCACAAATACATAATAGCACAAATACACAAATAGCAAATAAGTACATGAAGTCACTCATCATCTTTAGTTATTCGGGAAACACAAAACCAACATGAAATAGCACTGCACATCTACTAGAACAGCAAATAAGAAACAACTGACAATATTAAATGTTGGCAAGGCTGTAAAGTAGAACCCTTAAATTGCTGGCAGGAAGGTAAAATGACCCACTCACTTTGGAAGAAGTTCAGCAGTTTCTTATAAAGTTAAACACACGTTTACCATATAACCCAGCAAATCCTCTCCTAGATGTTTATACTGTAGAAGATAAACAAAAACATGCCCAGAAAAAAAACATATATAAATGTTCATATTAGCTTTATTCATAGTATCTATCCAGAATCTAGCAACAACCCTACCTGGATAAACAAAATTGCAGCATATCCATACTATGTAGTGTTACTCAATAATACAATAGAATGAAAAATACTGACACATAAAACACATGAATAATCCCAGAACCATGCTGATCAAAAGCCAGACATGAAAAACATATGCCATATAATTCTAGCTATACGAAGCTCAAGAAAAGACAGACTTAACTGTCATGACAGAAAGCAGTAGTTGTCTAGGGTAAAGATCGATGGGATGTGTTCAACTCTCTGGGAGTGCCTGTGGTAATGCACACCTGTGGTTCTGGCACTTGGGAGACTGAGGCAGGTGCATTGCCACAAGTTTGAGGCCAGCCTGGTTTACACAGTGAGCTCAAGGTCAGCCTAAGCTGCATGGCAAGACCCTATCTTAAAAAAACCCAAAAAATTTTGAAGAGAGCAAGAGCTCTCAGTAACCACTGTTGAATTTCCTATTATCTAGTTCTGAAGGCCAGCAATGCTTTCATTCTTTTGTTTTGATCAGTTTTATACTGTTTTGTTTTGTTTGAATTCAGTGTGTGTGAAGATATGGACAGCTATTTCAGGAGAACAGAAGACACTGTGATAGCCACGGCTGATTTCCTGTTGTCTTGTGTTGAAATCCTGTGTTGCTTGCATTGTTTTGTTCCAATCTGCTTTGTTCTGTTGTTTTGTTTTATTCTCTTTTAAAAAAAGTTTCTCCTTCAGAATAAATCCAAACTGAAGGGCTCAGGATAAAGCTCAGTGATACAGTGCCTGCCTAGCAAGCATGAAGGCCCTGGGTTCAATCCCTAGCACCCATCCCCCCCAAAAAAGATAAACCATAAATTCATTCTAGAGGGGGAAAATCTAACTGAGAAGGAATAAAACAGCAAGAGAAATAAAATATAAAACTCACAATAACTGCTAGGTACCTAACAACTAACCATGAACATCAAACCATATTGTTATCTTGATTTTTTTCTCTTTTGGAGACAGGTCTCTTATGTAGTCCATGTTGCCCTCAAACTCAGAGATTTTCCTGCCTCAGGACTGCTAGGATTACAGGCATACACCACCATGCCCAGATTACATTGTTATCTCAGGAGAAAATGAAGGTCATTTCTTCAATCAACATGATAAAGGGCTTAATTATATTGGTATGACTAAATTTTCTCATTCCTTTAGCTTTTCATAATGCTTCTCATTCTTTAGATTCATTCTGAAAAACAAGAAGAATGCTAGAACTCATAGCTGGGAAACATAGGTAGGACCCTTGACACAATTCTTTCACTTTATTCTTCCAAGAAACTATGGCTAAATCCACAGACACATTGCAAAGGGAATAAGCAACATGTAGACTGTTCTCTCTCCTTGACAGGGATGAAGGACAAAGCTTAAGAAACGGGCCAGTCTCTTCTGGCCCGCCTGCCTTCAAAAGCCTAACCTATTGTGATCTTTAAATCTACTTCTCATACAATTTGTTGGCCCATGTGGCACTCTCTCTGCTAATTTTCTCTAACCTGATGAATCTTAAAAACAAAAGTCAGGGAGCATTGATTCATGAATCCTTGTGGAGAAAGAGTCCAAGGGTTTCTTCCACTAGAGCCACAGAAGCAGAAATGAGAGGGAAAGTTTACACAGCTAAACTTAAGCCTAACCTCCTATGGAAAGGTGGATTTCTTGTACAACTGTTATCACAAGCTGAGGATTAGGCACATAATACATTCTTCTTGGGTAAGAGACAGAAGCAAATCATCACAAGGGAGTAAACTGCTCTTTTCCAAGGTCTCCAAGGTTTGCTGTATGCTAGATGACAAATTCTGGTTATAAACTAAACCTCTCAGCTACAGCCAACTTCATATGTAACAATGGCACAGAGAAAGAAGGGTTACAGTTCTATCAGTACCATTGGACAGCTATGGCTCTCTACCTCTCCAAAGACAAACATGTGGCACGGCCTCTAATTCTTGTAATTCAGGGTTAATAACAACACAAAAACAACCATAAATGATCATAAAAAGAAAGCCAGTCTAGTAATACCTCAGTTCTCATCCCAAATGTTCCCTCACAGTAGGCAACATCAATAGTACACACCAGAAGTGTCTCGTGGGTGCCCTCTTGCTGCTACCCCAGGGCTTTTTCTGCAAGGCTGAAATGGAGACATGCTGTATAAACTATTAGAAAAAAAGGAGGAGGCCAGGCACAGAAAAGGGAAGTTATTCCTGTGGTGGCCAATGAGTAACATACAATGATTTATAGGAAGTATAATCCAATAATACAGTAAAATAAAACAGTGTGTGACTGAGATGGTTTTGATTCCAAAAATTATAAAACATATTTTTTAAAAAGAGAGAGAGCAAGAGGGGGAGGGGAAGGAAAGGCTAGATTGGAGCAAATTGGGCACAGATGGGGGATGCAATGGGGTTTCAGTGATGTCCTACTACAAATGTTGCTTCAATTATTCCTCTTCAAGAAACTAGAGTTTTATTTTCTTAAATTACAGAATTTTTTAAAAATTAAAATTGTTGGAATGCTTGTGGTTTAGATCAACAGTTCAGCCGCAAGCATCACATCAGCCAAATGGATGGCTATTGAAGTGTTAAATGCTAAAGCACATGGACAAGGCCCTTTCTCCCTTCAGGCTCAGAATGTTGTGGAGCAATTACCAACTGTGACATCACTCTGGGAACCACCTATCTCACTGCCAGTGTTGGACACAAGTCAGGTAAGTAACACACTGCTTAACAAAATGGCCCTTCCAGAGCCGCTGTTTCTTCACCCATGCATTCAACACTTATTCAGTACATAATAAATACCAGCACTATGCCAGAGCCCCCAAACATCTCTTATCCTATCCTTGAAATTTATTAGTTCCCAATCAGCTCAGTGTAGGGTATTAGGAATTTCGACTTATAGTTCCACTGAAGTAGGGTTTTGCATAAGGCCCATATAAGCAACACAAGGCTCTCCACCAACAGTCCTGAATCTCTGAATTTTAAGATCACTGTTGAAACCTGAAAGCTTAATCAGCTGAATCATATGACATACCTCAATTTATTTTCCTCTATGTATAGAAAAGGGAGTGAATCTGATCTCATGATTTCTCTACCATTTAAGCTTTTTCCTCTAGGGCAACTAGCTCGATGTCCACAAGGAAAGTATATCTGAAAAGTAATCAAACTAACGTGTCAGAAGCAAAATGATTTCTATTCTGGAATAATGATATTGTGAAAAGATGGCAGTTACACAAGGGTATCACTGAACACAAAAAAGCATTATGGGTATCAGCAAAGAACATTCTGTTTAAGTAAGGAACTCTCTTTTGCACTCTAAATTATATTCCTGATCATTGGCTATGGGGAAGACTCAGGCACAGATTGAAGATCTGGACTGCCATGTGGGCTGCAAGATCACCTCTGCTTCAGGCTGGAATGTGCTCCTTCACAGATTCCAGGAACTGACATATGCAAACACCCACCCAGAAGGACATGTCCAAGAAGGAATAGAAAGAAAAATGATGGCCCAGATGTTCTGTAACTTGCAGTGACTGCCAAATGACCATAGACCCCAAGCACTCGGGAGGGCCAGGCAGCATCAGGCCTTACTTCCTGGTTTCAGACAGCCAGGGACCTGTGGTTGGGTGGCGACTTTGACAGCATGCAGACTGGCCCAGAGGGAAACCTTTAGAAGGGCATGGGATGACGAGATTTGGGAGCCAAACATGCAGGGCTGATTTATCACTTCCTTACTCATAAAAATGTGATTCAAACTGCTGCTGATTAGTGAAGGATTTAAATCTTTACCCTTTCCCCAACCCCCTTCCCTTTCCACCCCCGGCACAGATGCTCCTACTCAGCCACAACACCCCCTCTTGCCACTGTCCGTGCAAGCACAGCACAGGGGCCCAGAGAAGATGACTCATGTGCTGGGAAATGGAAAAGTGCATCTTCCCACCAACCAGCCCTGCTGAGTGCTCTGCTCACCCCTCTCCCAATGGCAGCCCACACAGTGGGGTCTGGACAGCCGCCTCAGCTGCACACCGGGTACTTGGCAGCATGTCCATAGAGCTCTGTGTCCTAGCTGAGTGTTATATCCTGTGGCCTGGACTATTTTTCTCTGAAAAATCCTTGGAGTCTCTGACCATCTCAGCTGGGGTTGCTTTTGCCTCATAAGAGTCGGGGCAAGGCCAGAAATAAGGACAAGGTGTTACATGTCACATGGAGGAACTTTTATTTCCTTCTTTGTCTATACTCACCTTCCCTTCTTCCACTTATATATATATATATTTTTTTTGTACCAGGGATTGAACTCACAACCTCATGCTTGTCAATCAGGCGCTTATGCCACTGAAATAAATCTCTGGCCCCTCCACCTATATTTTCTTAAGTTTACTTCACAATAGCTACAAGAAAAGGACTCACTTGTGGCCTATGAATAAGCCCAGTAGGCTGCGGATATAGCTCAGTGGCACAATGCCTGCCTGGCAAGCACCAAGTCCCAAATTTGATTTCCCATACCACAAAACAAAACAAGCCAGGGATTTAGCTCAGTGGCATAAGCGCCTGCCTTGCAAGCACACGGTCGTGAGTTCAATGCCTGGTACCAAAAAAAAAAATAAAAAATAAAACAAAAGAAGCCCAGGTATTCTTTTCCTCAGCTGAAAACAGATGTTTCACAGGCAAGGGCTACAGGCCCTCCACACAGATGATAGGTCATCTAATAGTACTGTTATACCTTGGCAGAGATGGCAGTTATGTGACAGGGAGCTCACTAAACTCAGTAGGTTGTTTTGGTAGAAAGAAGGAAAGTGAAGAGGACAGCACCTAAGATAGCCTATTTCCAGAGTTCACTGACCTTCTTTCTTGGTAGCACAATCTCCTTCTCCTTTGAACCTCACAGCCTCACCAGGGCAGCACTTTATAAACTGTATTTTCCTCTTCCTGGAAATCAGTGCTGCTCCTCATGTTTCCTTACTGCTAATTAAACAAATAGCCATCTCAAAAGTTAAGTAGCCAAGTTCAAAAAGGATACTGAGCCTCTGCAGCTTGCCTTCTACTGGAAATTATAAATGCTGTACCAGGCAGTTTGACAGGACAAAGTCCTCCCAAAGTCAGATGCAACTAAAACCCAGGCCGCCTCGCTAAGGATCTTGCCAAGTCCCAGGAGGAGCCTTGTTTCCAGGGAAAGTGTGGCACCTCGCTCATCAGGGTAGGAATTCCCCACCACTAGCAAGTTGAGCATAACATCCCAATAGAGAAATAAATCAGCTTCCAGGTGAGAGAAGGGCCTGAGAAAAGGTGTCACAAGAAAGCCAGTGGCACTCTGTCCAGAAATGCCAGATCTGCTTTGTAACAAGCTCTCCACAGGGCAATTCCCACTTCCTGGCATTGTATATAATAACCTTCTAGCCCTGAAACCAAATATTCTCTGCCAATCCTCTGAAATGACTCCCTGGCAGTGTGCATCAAATGCTTTAAAGTGGGATGGGAGGAAGGGAAGAGATACTGGTAACATGGATCTGGTCGGTCATTAGAACATTTAAAAACCCTGCCAATCTGTCCTTTCCTCCTCTGCTCCCCTACATCCACCAAAACCCCCAAAGATTGTTAAGAAAAGCATTTCAGAATGCACACCAGTACACGCCAAGTTCTGGGCCTGGTGGTTTTTGTGCTTCCAGATTTGAATCACCAAAGCTCATCAATTCTCTGTTCTTACTCTCTGGCAAGCTCCCACAAGGGATATCCCATAGGGAACTAGACTTTTCCATATTGAACAAACAGGGTACACGAGTCCAGAAACAGCTATTCCCAATCCTTGCCAAGCGTATGGTCTCTGCAATGAAACATTTCAGCAATGCCTCTCCCTTGGGAGAGGCTCTAGGTCTGCAGCCTCCAAGAGGATTTGCTGCTGCCTTTAGCATGGCCAGATGTGCAATAGCATCTCCTGGTCTGTAAATTAAGCTCCATACTCGTGCTTCTCTCCTTCCATCTAACATAACCATTAGAGGGTCTTACAGATTTCAGAGAATAAACTAAAGCTCTGAAACGCAATGGTGTGGAAGGCAGCACTTACATGTCTGGGGTTGGTGTGGTGATAAGGAAGCACAAGAAAGAAACTAAATATTCCTTACCTTTCAGCTGGGAATTATGTATAGCAAACATGTTGATAGTCATAAGCTGCAGCATGCGGGTACTTCCGATAGGAGATGGGCTATGTTGCAGCAACACCTGGAACTCCTTGAGGACTTTCTCAGCCACTGCAGGGAATGTCTCCATCCTGCATATACAAGGAGCCCATCAGTGAGGCACATACCCTAAGAGCACTCGGAGAATCACCCCCTACACACACCACCCCTAAAGTAGACAACTAATGCATAAGACTTTTTTTTTTTTTTTTGCTACTTTCGCAAGCTATTCTGGTATCCTGCAATTCTGAACAGACTTAAGAAAACGAATAAAGTGTTCAGGGTTCAGAGATGGAAACAACTCAATTCTTTGGTAAATTGCTGTGACTTATTGTGCCTTGGTATGCTATTTCCTAACGCCTGGCAATAACTGAATACAAGTTGACAAAAAAAAAATCTCTCTCTGAGACAATGTTTTTCTAAGTAGTTAAAAAACTTTAAGTTCTAAAACCTACATATTCCCCAAATTCTCTGCTATGAAAGTTTATACTCAGGCTGGGCATGGTAACGCACGCCTGTAATCCCAGCACTTGGGAGGCTGAGGCAGGAGGATCAGTGCGAGCTCAAGTCCAGCCTGGGCTATAAAGTGAGTTCAAAGCCAGCTCGAACTGGATAGTGAGACCCTGTCTCAGATTACAAGATTTAGGCATGAAAAAATGATCAAACAATCAAACATGAAAACACAAACTGTTCTTTTTGATGAACTAACAGATTATTAGTATAGTTATCCATCTTGTATATGTGTATACACATATGTATACGTATGTACATATAATCTTTTCCCTTCTTCCTTTTCTCCTTTCCCCTATCCCAATTGTTCTTTCATTTTGAGCAATTTCTTTCCCTTTCATTTTCATAATATCGACTGTGTATTTTGGATCTTATTTACTCTTTCAGTTTTTTTCCTGTTATTTTCTTAGCTACCACACCAATTGGCCTAGCAAAGGATTCCAAGGTTCCCTCTGAAAAAAATCTGAAGACCTAGGGCCCTAATGATCTATTTCAGTCTTTTCTCTGTTGCCATCCTCCTCCCTCTCACAAGCCTCTGCTCATCAAGGTCTGTATGTTTTCAGGCCAGTGGAAATATAATGCCCTGGCCAACCGCCACTCCTGATACAGGAAGAGCCTGTAATGTAGGGAGGCAGAAATCCAGCCAGTGACCTAGGGCTCCTAAAGAGAGGTCATTTGAAACACTGCTTGCCAAATGCAGCCACTGGATCCTAAACAGTGGTGCATGCCTGGAGCTCCTTTGGCAACAGGAACAAACCACAGCTCAAGTCCTTTGGAAAAAAAAAAAAAAAAAGGCAAACTCAAACTTGGTGCTCGAGAAAGAAACCAGGCACACAGGCCTTACGGCCACATTGAACAATTCATGGTCAGCAAAGTATCTTTTATCCCACCTTCCCAAACCAAACTGCTGTAGTGCTCTGAGGGGTGAGTGGAGAACAGCTCTAGAGTGGATTAAAAAATAGCTTCTGGAAAGCCACAGAGAAGAGAATCCTTCTCAAAAGACATAAAACAGTTTCAAATCCTAGAGAAAGGTGAGGCTAGTTTCACCCCAATTTTGGCCCTTTCCCCACTGAGTTACTAGTACTCTTCTCAGACAAGAAAATCCTAGAGCTTTCTGGAATCTTGACAATCTTCATTCCTTGCCCTTGGATGGCAACTCCTCTTGCTGACCCTTTGGTGCCCAGAAGTCATGCCACAGCTACGGGTCAATTACAGTGTACATTCCAGTTCCCTTCTCTGCTGAGCTGTCCTCATTTTCATTGGCACAAAACATGCCATGCATTTGCTTTTTCCTCCACATGCCATTTCAAGTGCCCCCCTCCAAAACAAAACTAAACAAACCTTTTTTTCCCTTTAAAAACTTTCAGAGCCACTAAAACTCTTGGTAGATGTGAAATGGCAGAGTAGGGTATGTTTGAGGCTGGACTGGATCCATTTTTCCCCATGGGCTATAACAAAGGTTTCATTTTAAATCCTGACATTGTGCAGCACTCTTTCTCTTCAGAGGTGGGGAGGGGGGTTAGCACTTCTCATTATGAGAAGAGCAGAATTTCACTCTACTTGAAAAGCAGCCACACTGGGCAAGTTTCAGAGCCATGTGTCTCCGTGTTGAAAGGTAGTTGAGAGCCAGCACAGAATGACAGGACCGAGTATCATGTGGGACGGTCTTGCTTCAAAGCTGTGTCTGAGGAAGCCTCTTCCCTGGGATTGGAATTGAAAATGATTCATTAACACTCCCCGGATCAGACTAAAGTCTCAAAGGGCTACAAGTCTAATGTATAACTTTTTTAAAAAAGTTTTTTAAAACCCTCCGCTTACCTTTGAACTAGTACAATACAATTTAAACAAAAGATTAAAAAAAATCAAATGCATAAGAGTAACTTCATATGCAAGATGTAAGGGAAGATGAACCAAGAGAGAATCAGCTTTGTTAAGCAATAACTAAGGGAAGCACAGACAAACCTGCTCTCCAAAACAAGGTTTCTGCTTTCAAGATTTGTAACCAAAATGCTGTCTGATTTTGGCTTCAAACCACCTGTAAATAGTTTTGTGTCTTTCTCTTTAAGAAATAATCTTTGCCCCACCCAATATTACAGAAAGAAAATTATATAAAAACTGAGGGTATGGTGATATAAAATTTATGTTTAGAAAAAAACCACAAAATAAAATTACGTGTTTTGACCAACACATATGTAAGTACACAAAGGCATTTAAGAAATCTTGAAGAACACATACATGTGTAGAGCTACTACTCTGGAGTGCACAGGAATTGGGGCAGAGCTGAAAGAAATTTTAACCTTATTTGTGATGTTATACATTTATAATGATTTTTGGATTACTGCTTATGTAATAATTATAAAATTCAAGGCCTAGAAAAAATGAGAAACTGCAGTAGCAGCAATAGAGGGAAGAAGAGAAAGAACAGAGATATACATAATAGTAAAAACTTGGAGGCAACCTAAAATGCCCAACAATAACAGATGATTAGAGGTTGGGGATTTAGCTCAGTGGCATAAGCGCCTGCCTGGCAAGCACAAAGTTGTGAGTTCAATCCCTGGTACCAAAAAAAAAAAAAAAAAAAAGATTAAGATGGCATATTCACACACTGAGGACTGTTTTTTTTTAAAAACTGTACATTTTTCTAATCACTTCAGAGAATAAATGAAAATAGTTGTAAAACAACTTAATATGAGCACTTTAGACACTTATAAAAAGTATGACATATTAAAAAATTATACAACAATTGTTAAAAGTGGGTGGTTGAGTTCAATCCCCGGTACCAAAAAAAAAAAAAGCCTCATGTAAAGGTGGGTAGTAATGTTTGGGTATGAGTAAATATGAGTAAATTTTTATTTCCTCTGTTATGTTTTCTAAATATTTTATAATGAGCACTACATAATACAGAAAATGATTCCCCCTATAATGAATACTTCCTTTTGTTAATTTTAAAAATAAGTCAAGACATAAACATATTTTTAAATTTTCAAAGTTCAAAATAAATACATCAGGTTTTCAATTTCAAGATACTTGAAGCTGTGCAAATTACATGACAACACAAAAGCAAATAAAAACTAAAGCAGTAACTTTAACCAAGGCAATAATAGGAAGCAAGATTATTCCAATTGTCACAAATCAGTAGTCCTACACACTGCCAGATTCTCGACCCTCTCAATGAAAGCGAAGTGCAAATCTATTTTGCCCCTCACTAGGAAAGCATCTACCAGGAATCACCTGGCACCCCTGATCATCTCTTCCTAAGGACTCCATCCCTACTCTAAAACCTCACAAGATTCAATCATTGTCAGGGTATGCATTCACTCACTGACTGAAGTGGCTGCCTTGTGAAGTGATCTCTAGAGATACCTTGTCTCATCTGAATGGCAGTTTCAAGAAATCAATCTTTCAGACAACCCTGAGATCCAGACTCAAAAATGACTCATACAGTGACTAAAAGGGCAGGACCCAACTCCTCTGATGGTGAGGAACAGAGCTGGGCTACATACCATCTACAGAAAACAATCAGCTTTCTAACTTTTCTCAGTTTTTTAAAAACTGAGAAAGGATCAATCTGGGAGCCAAATAAAACAAAAACAAAAAAAAAAATTTTAAGCCATTAGACGGGATGGAAATGAGAGAAAACGTAAGAACTAGAATGCATCCTCAGAGACCATCATTAGACCACTGATAAGGAAACTGAAGCTCACAGAAGTTCTGACTTGTTTACTCTTACTAGGTCTTGTAACTAGTTAGTGGTGAAAAACTCTTTAGCACTTGCTCTCATTAAAGCCCTGAACCTGTCTGCTGATGCTGAGAGCATGCAGAAGTCTTACACACATTAGGCATTCAAGTATATACTGATGTAGCCTGGAACATGAAGTGCAGAGAAGGTCAAGATGGAGGAACAACTACAGGGCTTTTCTCAAAAGGCAGGCAGCAAGTGATGTGCCTTCAGCTGCTCCCCATTACAATCTTCTCAGCCTTAATTTGTTTTCAACGCCTCCCACATTTCACATCTTCTTGGTAATTAGGCAACAGGCCATGATGTGTGTGGCTTGGGCTCACTGCTTTTCTAGTCTTACAAACTTATATGCATTTTTTTCTTTTCTTTTCTTTTTTTTTTAAACAATACAAATGTTACTGCTGTTTTTGCCTCCCGAATAAATATGGAGCTCAATTCTCTTTTACCTCCAAGAAAGGATAAGAGGACTAGTTATCCAAGGGCTAAAGTATGCCTAGAATTGATACACAGTTTCCTCTCTGAAAACTACAACAATTCATCTTTTATAAAGGTGAAAATGGTCTGGCTTTGTCTTTTTGACAACAAAATTTATTATATAGAAATGAAAGAAATCCTGAAAAGTAATTTGGATTAAATAAATCACAACCACTTCAGACAAATGAAATAATTTATTCTGTTTTTTTTTTTTAAGGTCTCCAGGGAAGGAAATTCCCCAAACATCTATTCTCCACACAGTTTTCTTACAATTAACTCACATCTCTTAGCTGCACCTACTTTCCTGATTGTCATCCCGTAAAAACACAGCTATCTGGTTATGAGTCCTTTATATTTAAATACAGGGCACCCTATAATGGTCTCTAATTTCTTATTTTTACTTTAGTAGGTTTTTTTGTTTTTGTTTTTGGCAGTGGTGGAGATGGAACCCAGGGCCTTGAACATGCTAGGCAACCATTCTGCCACTGAATCAACATCCCTACCCAGAAGGGTTTAAGATTAATTTTTCCTTCCAGATCTCATTTTCCAGCTTTTTAATTATTACAATATTCTGATTCTTTCCCAAATGTCTTCTAAAATACATGTGTTTAAATATGAGAATTTTAAAAAAGGGGTGGTGGTGGTAAAAGTTTAATTAACACAACCTGATGAAAATGTATCCTAATCAGACATTTTGGCACATGTCTGTAATTCCAGCACTTGGGAGGCTAAGGGAGGAGGACTGTTCCAAGTTCAAGACCAACCTGACTGAACTACACAGACCAGCGGTGATGAACATATGCCACGCATGCTGTTTATCACTGAAAGCTCTAAAAGGTTTTCCATCACTGACATAGACCTTGTCTCAAAAAAACTCCACAATGAATAAATCCTAAATATACATACAGCCTGAAACAAGATTTATAAGTTTTTCAGTTCCACAAGTCTCTAACAGAGCAATAAACAGCTAAAGTAGTAGTACTTAATGAAGGGCAAATTTGCCCCCCACGGAATATCTGCTATGTCTGGAGATATTTTTAGTTATCATGACTTAAGAAGCGAAGTGTGCTACTGACTTGTAGTGGAAAGAAGCTAAATGGTGCTAAATCCTACAGTGTAGAACACAACTCCCTCAACAAATAATTACCCAACTCAGGACTGGTGGAATGACTGTGCGGCACAGTGACTTGCCTAGATGCATGAAGTCCTAAATTCAATTCCCAGCATTACAAACAGAAAAAAAAAATAGTAACAATAAAAAAAAAAATTACCCAGCTCAACAGTACTTAGGCTGAAAAAAATGTGGTTTCAATCAAGCTGGTATAGGAAAATATAAAGAAGAAACATAAGAAAAGGAAAAAAGGAGAGCAACTTTTCAGTAAAAATAAGGGAAAGGAGGATACGAAAACTAAAAAAGATAAAGAGATAAAGAGTTGAGACTACCATCAACTGTTATTTTGAGTGCAGTAAAATAGTATTTCCTGCTGTGATGTATTGTTTTAAATATAATCTTATAGACACCAATTTCATCTTACTGACACCATAACTGCAGCTTTTCACTATTCATTAGCAATCAGCTTGGCTGTAGTGTAATACCAAATCTTTTTCTCTGGCCTTTCACAATCCATTTCTTATAATGATTCATACACTTGTACAACAAATATTAACTGAGCACCTATTATACATGTCAGGCACTCAAAATCCAACAGCATGATGCAAAAATTTCAGCCACAGTGGAGCTTATATTGATAGTGAAGACAGAAGTGGGAACATGAGAGTTATTAATGCATCTAGTTTATTTTTCCTAAGTGAACTATTTAAAACTTATTTCTATTGATATACATTCATCTTTGGGCACCTTTCCAATTTTCCCAAGTCATTTAAAGATCAAAGCTACCTTGGCAATGGCCATTATTATCACTCTTGCTCAGGCTGATGCCAAATGAATACATTAAACATACTTTCTAGTTCACTAACCAGGGGCAAGTGTTTCTTCAAGTAGGTCAAAGCCTTTCAACTTCTCAAGAGTTAAATACAAAAGTATGTGGAAACTGACATAGTTCCTATTTCCACTACGAAAACTTTCTAGAGCATTATAGAAAAACTTACAACATTATGACAGAAAGTGAAAGGGAAGCACTGACAGCAACTGGAGGGTTACTGGAGGGTGTATAATACAAAATAAATCACCTCCAAAGACAGCTCGCAATAAAACACCAATTTAGAAAATATTAAAATCCAGAAGACCTCTCTCTGCCACTTCTTTCTTCACTGTTCTGTACCCAGGGAAGGCCTACATGAAAGATGCTCACCATATATCTGCTTTACGAAGGCATTAAGTCAGGCTGTATTCATGAGTTTTACGCTGTGAGAAAGAACTCTGATCTACCAAAGGCATACTCAAAATTCAATGTCTTTCCTGGGACTTATGAGGCAATAGGGTTTTGCACACATTACTTTCCCGAGTAAATCCATGGTGGATGGTGAAACCAAGATTACCAGCATGGTATAGGAAACTGAGCACCAAAGGAAGGGGTATAAACCAAAGAACATGGAGGAGATAAAATGCTGCTCTTGTCTCAGAGGAAAAATTAGCAGTTTTCCCCAAGGAGGACCCCTGGTAGCTGTAGCAAGGGATGCATGATTGCCTGTAGGAGCTTACTAGAGGGGTAAGGCAGAAGGCAGAGGAAAGAGAAAACTAGAGGAATTAGGGGAAGGGGCTGGCAAAAGACAGCCCTGAAGGCAGGGAGTGGGGTGTTTAATAAAGGTAAAGAAAGAAGAGACAGAAATATTTCCTAAACTTCATGAACATAGCAGGAGAGAGCACAGAGAAGAGAAGGTGGAGACCTTTAAGAATTCACACCCTGTGCCCTCAGTTACAAACACAGTCTAGTTGCTAACAATATTAAATTCCAAAATGACTTGTAATGTAGGAAAATAAAATAAACATCCTGCACACTTACCCAATCCGGGTAAACAGCTTCCCATGGGCATGGAGAAAACTGAGGATGAACCTTTTGTTCAGCTGCATGGGAAAAAGGGAGAGGAGAAAACAATTAAACTTTCCCCAGTTTCCTGTGTTACTGAACAGAGTCCCCAGTGACACAATAACCTGGCCAGGGCCTAAGGGGTGGGCACTGGAGATGGGAACCAAAAGGACATGCCCAAACTCTCATACAGACCCAGGGCACATGCCCAACAGCTGGTGCTCAGCTGAGCCAGGATGACAGCAGGCCCAGTGAGTGGATAGCACCCTCTGCTGGTAGTGACACCTATGTACAGGGAATGAAG
Source organism: Dolichotis patagonum (assembly GCA_004027295.1). NCBI lineage: Eukaryota > Metazoa > Chordata > Mammalia > Rodentia > Caviidae > Dolichotis > Dolichotis patagonum. Next base: position 92,438 of record PVJX010000665.1, read on the forward strand.
CAATGAAGAAGTATGCAGAATATAAAGGAAGATGGCTGCATCTCTCTGGGGTCTACAAGCCACTGTTGCTCCATAATGATGGAAATGAAATTTTGACAGGCGAGGATAACAGTGGTTTTAGAGAAAACATGTCTTTTTTTATGAGCTATTTGTCTACCTATTCAGGACAGCAGGACTCTCCTATGATAACCAATGATTAGACAACCCACCACTACCCTAGCTCATCAACTTGTACTTCACAAGCTTTCAAAACTGGAGTTCACATTTTAGGTTTGATGCTGAAAATTCAAGTGTTTACAGACATCAGATATGAAACAGGAACAGTAGCAGCCTATTACTATTATTCTCTAATTCTAGCCACATCTATGTAGGTCCAAACTGGAAACAAATCTGGGTTTTTATGTGAAATTCTTTGGCTTTTAAATAAATATTGGCTACTAATGAACAAAAATTAAACATATAGAAAGCCAAAAATAAATTTGAAAAATAGCATCTTCTTTTTTTGAATCAGATTTTATCAGTGCACTTTGGATATACCTAACGATCATAGTCATTGTGGAGAATTTGTACCTATATATGATACAATTTGATTATTTTTATTTCCCCATTCCCCTCCCCCCTCTCAACCCCTCCTAGATAGCATATTTAATAAATGGCACTGGGATCATATTCGTTTATGGTAAAACCATAAATTCATTATAGTAAAAAATTATGGTAAAATCATAATTTTTGACCGATGTAGTACCTGCCTCATGATTTTGTTTTATAAAACTTCCTTTGAGAAGAGGGTATGTTGGCAACCCACTCAGGACCCCCATTGTCTCTCAGGAGCTATTCTTTTTTTTTTAAGTTTTATTTTATTTTAAAAGGGAGTAAAATTAAACACAACAACACAGAACAGAATGGGACATAAGAAAGCATAAATTTCAAAGCTAGACAACCAGAGATCTTCACTATCTGTCATATTGTCTCTTGTTTTCTTCCAAATGGTTGTCCTTATCTTTGCATATGGAGAGCTCATACTAAATAACATAGCCAATCTTTTCACGAGATGTGTAGTTCACTGGCTCCCACTTGCTAAGTGGGGGGACACACAGGACGGGGGACAAGAGGACATGAGATGTTTGATTCTCAGCCTGCTCACCAGCAGGTTCACAGCCACCCCCCAGAGAGGGGAGGAGTTCCTTGTTCTCCCATCACCCCAAGTCAAACAGGAGCTATTCTTATTCCTCATAAATTTTCCTACTCTTAAAAAATAAATAAATGAGTAAATAGTGCGGGAGACACTGACTATATGCATACGGGGAAGACTAAATCTACACCCCTATCTCTCAGCACATACTAAACTATACTAAAATCAAAATGAACTGAAGATCTAAATGTTAAAACAGAAACAGTTAATCTTCTAAAAGATAAAACAGGTAAAACTCTTGAAATCATAGGTATAGATAAGGACTTTCTGAACAGAACCCCAATTGCACAAGAGATAACATCAAGAATCAACAAATAGGATCGTATCAAATTAAACAGCCTTTGTATAACAAAAGAAATAACCAACAGAGTGAAGAGACAATCTACAGAATGGGAAAAAATTGGGGGCAACTATTCCTCAAAAAGATAACTAACATCTAGACAATATAAAGAACTCAAAAAATTAGACACCCCTCAAAAATGAAAGACCTAATCAAAAAATGAGAAACTGAAATGAAAAGAAGTACAAGTGGCCAATACGCACATAAAAAAAATGTTCAACACTGCTGGTCATCAGAGAAATACAAATTAAAGCAACACTCAGATTCCATATGACTCCAGAAAGAATGACTATCATCGAGAAATCAAATACAGTAATAACAAATGGTACAGAGGCTGTAGGAAAAAAGGAACCCTTGGCCAGAGATTTAGCTCAGCAGCCTAAGTGCCTGCCTGGCAAGGTCATGAGTTTGATCCCTGGTAAAAAAAAAAAAAAAAAAAAAGGAATCCTTCTACACTGTTGGCTAGTACAATCATTATGGAAATCAGAATCTCAAAAAGCTAAAAAACAAGAAATTTCATTTGATTCAGCCACTGCCCTTCTAGTTAAAAACATCAAATTACAGTGACACATGCATATGCATGTTTTCAGCAGCACATTTCATAACAGCTAAATCTTAGAAGCAGCCTGTATGTCCATCACCAGGCTGGTATTTATATACAAGAGAGTACAACTTTGCCATTAAAAGAAGAATAAACTTGAGGCATTTGTAGGCAAATAGATGTATGTACCTTGAGGCCATAATGTTAAGTACAAGAAATCAGACACACAAGCTTACATATTGCATAGTCTCTCTTATATGAGAAACCCAAAAGATAAATAAAGAGCAGAATAAAAGATGGAGCCTGGGTGCGGAGGCACATGCCTATAGTCCCAGCACTTGGAAGACTTAGGCAGTAGGAGTGCCAGGAATTCAAGGCATGGACTACATCGTGAGTTCAAGGCCAGCCTGAGCTACATACAGAGCAGCTGTCTTAAAACAAACAAACAAAAAACAGGAATAGCAAATAGATCTCTTGCAAAAACAGAAGGGGATCAAGAGAGGGAGGAGGAGAGAAGGGAGGGAAAGGGGATGCAAATGAATTAAAATGAATTTATGTACATGTACCAACTCTCCATGAGGACTGTGATCATATATACTGCAAAGATATTAATAAATAAAAATTGAAGAAAAATATATGTTTGCTAGCTTATGAGCCAGCAATTTATGATTCTGTTTCAATGTCCTAGAAGACATATTTCCATCAAAACCAAAAGATCCCTTTGAGTAAAACAAAGAAAGAGGGTGAAATACTCACTTTAACTCCAAAGAAAGTGGGGACAATCAGAAGACCAAACATCGCTATAGTCTTCCCTAGTCTCCAAGAAGCTCCAGGCCCCGTAGCCACCCAGGAAGAATAAAAAATCATGATCTCAAAAGCATAATTACTAGGGTAAGGAACAGTCTAGTACCCTTGAATTGTTTTCCCAAAAGGAAAAAACTTTCTAGGTTTCTCCCATTGTAAAACAGAACACCTGTAAAACTATAGCAGTTCTACCTCTTTCATATAGGAGCCAAGTATAGGAAAAGAAGTATATTCTCACACCACCAGTAACTTTAACTGTAAACCTGATAGAAAGCTTCAGTATTTTTTTCCTTAAATGAATTACATTACAGTAATTGGCTATTCTAGATCCAAACACTGACTGATGTAGTTACAAAAAAAAAAAACTCATGACATTTCATTGAAGATAACATATCTTTAAAGTCAGGTGAAAAAATTAGGTGAATCAGGGTCAGGGACATGGGGTTCCATTTACAGAAGGGAAATGTGAGGAACAGTTGCAAAATAAATTATCAGTGGTCATACTGATGTTAGTGGTAAAACCTGAGCTAGAATGTAGGTCTCTAGGTCTAATAGCAAAGGAAGACAGTGAGAAACAGGGACCTTCTAAACTAGTCAGTGTTTTAAGTCCCACTGCTGTCATTCACCTGCTGCACAATCTCAGGCAACTGACCTAAGTCCTATAATACTATATACTATCTACATAGTATTAGGTTACTGCAATGATCACATGAGATAATCATTATGTCAAAGTATGCCTGACTTTACTGAAAAAACACTCTATTGTTTGTTACCTTAACATGTTCTCCTAAAAAACAATAAAGCAAATGGTCAAATGCTAACAACTGGAGAACCTGAGAGAAAGCTAAGTGACAGTTCTTATTACAACTTTTCTTACAGATATGAAATTTGTTCAAAAAGAAATGTAAAAATATACATTTTCTCCTGTTTTTACTTTAACTTAACCCCATCCTTCCTTCTACAACTACCAATCATACACTGATTAATTCATTCATAACCAAGAGGAATCATTTCTAAATTGGGCCAGGGGTATAACTCAGTAGCTCAGTGCCTGTCTGGCAAGTGTGAGGTCCTGAATTCAATTCCTGATATCTACAAAATTAAATAAATAAATATGTTAGTTAGTTATATTTACATATAAAGGGTACTTTGGTAGGAACAGAATGATACTAACCTACACCTCATTCAAGCTCAATACATCCCCTAAGACTAAATGCAATATAACCCTAAAATTTAAGATGCTTTAAACCAGTAAATGGCAGAGTTAAGTCTTCTAACTTCAAAGACAGTTTTCCTCTCCTATCTTCAAGGAAAGAGCTGGTGAAGTGACTCGAGTGAAAGGCTGATAAGGGAATGACAACTAAAAAGTAGTTCAAATGTTAGTTTTTTTACCCATCGTGCAGGAAATTTACACTGAACTGAATGCCTTCTGGAGTAAAGTAGGAACCTCAAGAAGTTCTCGAACATGGTGGTTCTTGCTATACTTCCCCAAAGACCCTTCCCTCAGGGCAGTGGATGCAACATATTTTAATTACCAAACTCTGTCACTATCCAGTAAAAAGATTTCAATGCATCACTGTTCAACTATAGGAGTGAAGGAAACCTTAGAAAATTATACCCCCATCCCACAAACACATATCCAATCTGGGAAATGAGCCTGGGGAGTGCTGGGCCACATCTCCAGTAGTTTTGTTTTGTTTTGTTTCATTTTGTTTTAAAAACCAGGTCGAATAAGTTACCCAGGCTGACCTCAAACTTGTGATCCTCCTGCCTCACTCTCACAAGTAACTAGGATTCTAGTTGCTAACTTTTTAAAAGTACATGTACTGTTCTCCTTGATCCTGGTTAATAAGGACCACTGCTTTACTTTTATGTAAAAGTATCACCCTAAACGTAGTTCCTCTTTGTTGTCAACAATAACACTTTAGAAAAGGAGCTAAAACTGTAGACATATCCTAGAGTTAAGATATGATATAAGGAGGGAGCACATTTGTCACAATGATCCAAATGAGTTCTAAACAACATTTATACATGACAACATGAAGTCAGCTAGCACGTGTAACAGATGCCAAAAACTCCTAACGGATACCAAATCAGAAAACCCTGAGTTTCCTTCATATCCAATGCACTTGGGCTCCAATTAGCTTCTGCTTTTACAATTTATTGTTTAGCTTAGCTTTTTGTCTTGCTACTGTAGTTCAGGGTGGCCTTGAACTCAAGATCCTCCTGCTTGCAGCCTCCTAAATGCTGAGATTACAGGCGTGCACCACCTTACCTGGGATCTTTTCTTTTGTGTTGTTTTTTGAGATGAGGGTGGGGGTTGGGGGGTGGGAGTGTCTCCTTACTTCATAGACTCTGTCTCAACAAACAAAACAAACAAATGAATAAACGAACAAAAACATTTCCTCAAAATTGCATAAAAGTGCTTTGTGAACCTTGGAGCAAGAAAGAAGAAAGCCGCAGGGGCAGCAATGTATGAGAATAGTCTGAAATATGCCTAATTTTAATTCCGAAATAGTTGCTCCTGCTCTGACAAGTGTAGACAATGAAACTTCTAGAAAGTGAATCATTTTAAGGACAGCAAGGAGCTCCTCCCCTCTATGGGGGGGCGCCTATGAGTGTGGCAGACTTTCAGCAGGCCCAAAGGAGAGAGATCCTGGCACCTCAGGACCTGCACCATGTGGCTGACTCGGGGTGCTGGGAGAACAAGGAGCTCCTCCCCTCTCTGGGGGGCGGCTGTGAGCCTGCCCACGCACTGGTTGAGAATCAAACATTTCATGTCGTACTGTTCCCATACCGTGTCCCCCCCCCCCCTTAGCAAGTGGCAGCCAGTGAACTGGACATCTTGTGAAAAGATTGGCTATGTTATTTAGTATGAACTCTCCATAGGCAAATACATGGACAACCATTTGGAAGAAAACAAGAGACAATATGACAGATAGTGAAGATCTCTGGTTGTCTAGCTTTGAAATTTATGCTTGCTTATGTCCCATTCTGTTCTGTTTTGTTGTGTTTAATTTTACCCCCTTTAAAATAAAATTAAAAAAAATAAAAATAAAAAAGAATGCTCAGTATTAAAAAAGAATTTCACAGTGCTTTTTTTTTTTTTGCTTCCTCATTGTGCATTTTTAAAAATTTTTTTTCTGGGGCGGGTGGGGAATTACCAGGACCTTCTGTTTAATCCACAGTACAAAACAAACAAACAAACAAATACATATGGGATTTTATCCTATTAGTTACGAGACAACAAACATGGAACCAAATTTCAAGAGTATCTGTTAATAAACTGTTTCAGACTTTCACAATAGTCAACTAAAGCCCACTTCTCAAGGTTCTTGAAAGCCTGAGATCAGAGGGCAGCAGAGGATGTGGGTATACTGGTAATGCTGCCTACTTGTCACCCTCATGTAAAACAAAGTCCCTCATGCCAAGAAGATAAACAAATAACATTCTAACTTGCCAGCTCCCCATCTGTGCTCTAAAATCTTAAAGACAAGGAAGGCTCTACCAACTATGAAGATGCTAGGAAGTGCTGATTCCTGCACTATCACAATCATTTAGAAAAGGTCTCTGGGCTAGGAGTGATTTACAAACACAATAAAGAAAGAGAAAAAGGCACTCTTGGCATATAAAATGTGGATATTCTCTAAGACAGTAAGTAATCATTTAGAAAGATGTAAATTATTAGTATTTTCAGCATTCTTTTTTCTAGGATATAGTTAAAAATGTATAGATAAGCTGAGTACAGATGACTTAAACACCTTACAGGAAGACAGAACAACTTAGTATCAATCACCATATCACTCAATTACTAAAGAGCTACACCAATACTGAAATACCAAAGGAATGGTAATTACTCTTCACTTGTACCTTCTCTACCCCTGAACTGTTCTGAGCAGAACAACAGCTCAATTAGCTATAAATAAGCACAAGTTCCATACAGGGATGCCCCATGTAGATGACTGGATCTCTGTCATGTGAATTTAAGTGTAAAACATACCTTTTAAAAGTACCTCCTTTAATGCATGAAACAATGACTCTCATCATTGCACTGCAATTTAATGCTACCTAAGCAGTTTAATGCTAAGTAAAGTCTTATACAGTACTGAAACAATTCACTTGTCATTACTTCATTATCTTTTCTTGTTAGAACAAACAGACTGAAGGGAAATTGGGCTAAATGTCGAATCAGCAGTCAACTTCACAAAACCCAGCCACAAGCACAAGGACAAGACAGCTGGGCATAAAGTACCTAGCTAGATCTTGAGGAAAATCTACCACAGTATAAAGAAAAGCAGCTTTAAAAGGGGTAGTTCTATAGCAGAGATATGCCTGACATATACAAGGGCCTAAATTCAATCATCAGGACCACAAAAAAAGGAAAAAACAAGTACAAAAAGTTAAAAAAAGGAGTCATGAAAATGTGACTGTTATAATTTAGTGTTCATATGCTTACTACGTAGAAAAAACAGGACATAATTGTATGAATGAATATTAGTATGAACAATGACCCTAGAGTCCAAGATCTAGACTGAAACTGTGGTTATGCTATTTACGTGCACGTCGCATCAAGAACGTAAGCCTGTCTCTTCAACTATAAAATGAGATGGCTGATGGATGATTTTATAATCCAGAGTGTAGGTATATCAACTGAGCAGCTTTTATTAAAAATACAGATTTCACAGTCCTATAGAATCAGAATCATGTGAGGTAGTTGAGGATAGAGTGGGGACATAGACAACTCGGACTGCAAACCAGCATTTTTTTTTTTCTTTTCCTGTTTTTTTTGGTACCAGAATTGGAACTCACAACCTCGCACTTGCCAGATAAGCGGTGTGCCGCTGAGCTATATCCCTGGCCCCAAACCAGCATTTTTGAAGGTTTTAGGTTAATTCTGAAAGACAGTCAGATTTGGGAATCACTGGGCCAGATTACAAATTGTTAAGTTATGGCTAACAGATCAAATCTAGCCTGTTTTTGTACAGCCCATGAGCTATGAATAGTTTTTATATTTTTTCAGTGTTTAAAAAAAAGAGTATTTCATGACATGAAAATTACATATAAATAAATAAAATTCTATTGAAACAGTCACATTCCTTTGACTGCATATTGTCTATAGCTGCTTTTTTCCCCAAAAGGTGAACAGCTGGAGTTGAGTAGCTGCAGTAAAAGGTATATGGCCCACAAAGTCTAAAATATTTACTGTTTGCCCCTTTACAGAAAAAGTCTGTTGATTCCTAGGCTGAAATATCTATAAAAGTGAAATGTCTCAAAAATTGTTTCTATCTGCACAACACTTGAGGGTTACCATACACTGGAAACAGTGATAATTTTCATGATGAACACGAGTAGTAATGATGAGTATAAAAGAACTCCCACTGCCAGGATACTCTGATGCCACCTACCTCTCACCACTTCAGTTGAATTTAGTGTTCCCTCCAATGCTAAAACCCCACAAATGTATAATTCTAACTAAATATAATCCTTCTTGCCATCTTTTGTGCAAGCACCATCCTAATCTATGATAATACAAATGACACCAAATGCCAAAGACTCCTGTTCTCTAAATTCTTGGAATTCAGCTGGGTGTAGTAGCATATGCCTGTAATCCCAGCACTCAGGAGGCTGAGACAGGAGGATTGCCTTAAATTCCAGGCCAGCCTGGGCTATGTAGCAAGACTGTGTCTCAAAAAACTAAAAACAAAATAAACTATATATATATATATACATACATACATACTCAAACACTCCAAAGGCTACAGAGAATTATAAATAAGCCTCAATAAAGATTTCACTTAGGCCAGAGGCTCCTGGACCCTTCCTAAAACACCCCTAATCAAAGGAAAGTGTCAGATTAAGATTTGTAAAATCCTTGTACTGGGGGTCTGACAATGTGTAGCAACCAATTCAAAAGTGCCAATAGGTTAGCACCTCAAGGATAGAGAAAAAGAGAGAAAGTTCAGCCAAAGGGCAATACTGTTGCTCTGACTAGCTTACTTTCTGAATGACTCTTCTTTCTGACTCATCTCTCTCAGTGCCTGAGAACTCTCCTGCCCATCCACCAAAATAGTAGGAGAGCTATGTCTGTACTACACAAGGAGAGAAAAGGAAATGGCTGAAGCTCCTACTCTGTGACTAGGTGGGCAGACACAACACAGTTCTCCAAAGGCACAAACATACACAAGGTCAAGCCCCTCTTATAAATGAACTAAGTCAACAGTGTAAGAATGGTGGAGTCCTTCTCATACTGTCCACCTATTCACTGATTCATTGATTCACTGGTTCACCACAAACTTAGCATGATGAAGTGACTACTTTCCATATACAAACTGTGAACAAGGGACAAAAATCTTTCTCTCTAGGTGACACAATTACCAAAAGTTATGACTAGGGAGGGATAGGATGTTACAGAAATACACAGAAACATCAAAGAAATTTTCTCAGAAGAAATACTGAATTTTACCTTGAAGGCTGAGGAAATTAATCAATTGGTTTTGGAAGGACTTAGGAGTCATGCTTTAAAGTGTCATAAACAAAGGAAACAGCATCTGTGATGGTCTTAAAAGTGCCACATTGTAGACTACCATAGACTAGCATAGCTAGGTGACAGATTGTATACGAAGTAGGAAGCTGGAAAGGCATGCAGGTCCAAGTTGTACAACTCCTTGTTCTACAATGTGTAGCACTGAGTTTGATCTTAATTAATTAAAGTATCTTAAGGAGGTAAGTACATGTGAATGAGCAAAGCTGCTCATTCATTCATTCATTCATTCATTCATTCATTCATTTGCGGGTCTTTCAAGGCACTATGTAATCCAGGGCAGCCTGGACCTCCCTATGTAACCCAGACTGACCTCAAACTCACAGTAGCCTCCTGCCTTAGTCTTCTGAGTGCCAGCATTACAGATGTGTGCCACTATATCTGGCTACAAAGTTGCATTTTTAAATGTTACTCTTGCTATTGAGAAAATTTAGGGATTTAGGGGTGGGGAGTGGGGCAGCACATGGTGTTTGAAGCCAAGGGACCAGATAAGAGACTTTTACTACAACCATCCAATGGCAATGGACTTAGAAAAGAAAGGGAAAAACGATGATGGAAAAGACCATTCCATACTCAAGAGAGTCCCACTTTTTAGTTCTAAGATATCACCAGCAATGTCCCAGAACTTGAGTCCATTCAGTCTGGCTTTAAACTCATTATGTAGGCCCAGGGTGCTCAGTCTTCCAAATGCTGGGATTACAGGAATGTGCTCGCTCCCTTTTGGAAGGAATTTCTTTAAAGATACAAACTAAGTCAAATATTGCCTTAATTTTTATAGATAATTTAGAAAGTCTTATTTCCTTTCAAGAATATATTTAAAGGGCCCGGGATTTAGCTCAGTGGCTTAAGCGCCTGCCTGGCAAGCGCAAGGTCATGAGTTTGATCCCCGGTACCAAAAAAAAAAAAAAAAAAAAAGAATATATTTAAATAGACTAGCACGGTGTTTGGAACTTAGTACACTTAAGTGACTACTGAAAGGCATACTAAAATACAGATCTGAAAGTGATTAAATAGGTTACCCAGGTAATGTATAACACACAAACAATCTCTTTGTCAAAAAATGTACAACAACTAAACCGGGCCTGGAGGCTCATGCCTGTAATCCCAGCATTTTCTATGCATTTCTAAGCAGCTTGTATCTACTAACTTATTTAACCTTATAGGGCTGGGGATTTAGCTCAGCAGCACAAGAGCCTGCTTGACAAGTACAAAGTCATGAGTCTGATCCCCGGTACAAAAAGAAAAAAGTAACTTATTTAACCTGATAACCAACCTGTGAAATAAATACTGTACTATTATTTCCATATTACAGATGAGGAAATTGAGCAGAAAGAGATACAGTAGTTGACTGCTTAAGGTCAAGCAGGCCGCAGAGTCTGAGTTATTCATCAGCAGAATGAAGATAGACAAGACTAAACGCTAAAGAAACCTCAAACACAAACCCATCAATGGTTCCAGATGTCATTCATTGAGAGATCACACGACAAACTGAGTAACTTAGCAGATTAAGAGAAAGCAAACAAGCCGAGGATTTAGTTCAGTGGCATAAGCACCTGCCTGGCAAGCACCAGGTTGTGAGTTTGATCCCTGGTACCAAAAAAAAAAAAAAAAGAGAGAGAGAGCAAAAACAAATACTTTCAATCCAGGTGATAACCATAAAAGTCAATGGAAGCACTTAACAATCATAATACAAGCAAGAAGAGAGAAAAGATAAAAATAAAAGGCTGTTTTCCATAACATCACCAATAATAAAACTAATTTAAAAACATAACCTTTCTTCTGGACAAATCTACAAGAGTTATTCCAGAGTTAAAGAATGTAAGTTGGCTTGTTTTTTTTTTTTTATTTTTTTATTTTTTTTTTGGTACCTGGGATCGAACTCACGACCTCACGCTTGCCAGGCAGGCGCTTAAGCCACTGAGCTACCCTGGCCCGGCTTGTTTTATTTTTGAGACAGAGTCTCACTATGCAGCCCAGTCTGGCCTGCAATTCAGGAATTTTCTTGTCTCAGCCTCCCAAGTGCTAGAATTACAGATGTGCACACCAAAGTCCAGCAAGTCAAAGAATAAATGTGTATTTACACACTATCATTAAAGGATACACAACCAGAACCACAATCCATTAACAAAAATGTGAAAATAACCTCTATCTTCCCACCTACCATAACACACGAAAACTCTTGAATCTCTCAGGAAAAGGAGAAGAACTACTCAAAGAACCCAAAGGAGAAAGAAACTTCAGTTTAAAGCAGGTGTGTGGTCACAAAATTGATTTCACAAACTACTGTGGGCACCAAAAAGCAAGTAACCAGCATACATGGAGTTCTAGCAAACTTGTGTGAGCTTCAGATTTAAGCAAGTCACCAAATAAGGGAAGGATTCTGGTGCAACAACTCTTAGGAAAAGTGTTTCAAGTTAAAAATGGCTATTCAGGTTTGGATGTGAACTTCTGTATCTGCTCTTTATCAACAAAAGCAACTCTACCTCTCTGGCAGCAACATAGAAAGAAAAGAAAATTGTTAGAATAAAAATGCATTACAAGGACAGCATGACTTGGTATAACCTGCTATTTGCCTTGACACCAAAGACAATAGTATAAAACACAGCAATTCAGAACTTCTAGGATTCTACATCTGACCTGAAGCAAGCATGTCCAAGAGGCCATGATGTCACTTCCCCTAGCAACAGCCAGATGTTTTAAGAGTAAGACTGAAAAGCACAGCACTGTTGGTGTGAGACTCAGTTTCACTGTGAACAGGGGCAAGAGTTGCTTCCAGTTAATTTTATCAGTTTTATTCCTTATGTGCTGCTTCCCAGATCCAAGTATCAATTCAAAAGAAACAGGCAACATCTTTGAATCTCTCATCTTTGATCCTGTTCTGCCAGTCCCCCTTTAAACTGTGGATTGAATCACTAGCTGGACAACTTAGTGAGACCCTGTCTCAAAACAAACAATGAAAAAGGGCTAGAGTACTGGGTTCAATCCCAAGTACCACACACACACACACAGAGACAGAGAGACAGAGAGAGAGAGAGGAGAAATCAATCTTAACAGGCATAAGCATTATGCAAGAGAAACTTAAGACTAACTTCTTCCTAATTTACAGTGTTCTACCCTTGTCACGACTACTATTAAAAGTATATGAAATACTTCGGTTTTTAGAGTTCAAAGGGAAGAAAAGCATGAAAGTCATACAAGTAAAAAACTACAAGTACACTAGTTTGTGACAACCTAAATGGTTTTAATAGTATTTTTTTCCCTACATATATTATATAGATAATCAGCAGCTATTTCCCATGAATGCTATAGTAATGTTTTAAAACTGTCATAATCCTTTGTGCTGTTCCACAAATACCCTTACTCTAATATGCCCAATTTGCCCTGCCCTCCACCAACATTCTAACTCTGAGGGGACAGACAGGGAGGTGATTGTGCTAAAAGTTTGGAGTTCACTAATGTTAAATAACAAATCTATCCCTATTTTACAGATGCAGAAACCAAGAAAGAGAAAAAGAAATTTGAGGAAATGAAAAGAAATTAGGAATCTAATCTAGGAAACCTGACTCTTACTAATCTAGGAATCTAATCTAGGAAACCTGCACCGACCAGGAGGAACAACTTCTCAGGGCACCAACAGCATCTACTGGGCCCTTATTCAGTCTTTTTGATATGTCGCTTGTAAGTATTTTAAAAGCCATACTGTTTTATAGATCTGTCCAGAAGTCTAAAGGAAAATCTGCCAAAGAAATTCCTCAGAGAAAATGTCAACTGCTTCAACATAGTTTGTTTTACAAATTAGAACCTAGCATCTCACAGATTTGTAGTACAAATCAGCTCAAAATTTCAGACAGAATAAGGTTTAGTATCTTTTCGAAGAAACACCTCAGAAAACTGCAAATCCAGCTTTATCCCAATTCCTCTTTCCCTCATGCTTCAGTAGTTGCAGTCCTACTGTGCATTTTACAATTAGAATAGGACTTATTGCCAATGGTTACAACACAAAGCATAACTTCTTTCTAAGCCAAGCTGGGTTTGGCTCAGAACACTTCCCAGAATGATGGAAAGCATGACTTTAGGGTGAGTCAACCTTAGCTAACACATAAAATAAAGCAGAGAATAACTATTTAAAGGACTCACATTTAAGCTTGGACCAAATCAAAAGCCCAAATCAATCTACTTTGTGATGAATCCTCAGTTCCAAAGGAGTGATTAAACAACATCAATGTAGATACTTGTACTGTGATCCAAGATATTGAGACTGACTCTTGGCTAGGACTCTCAGAAGCAATCACTCCTTGTAATTTCTAACCACACCTGTTTTTATCTGCATTGCTCGTGCCTATATCTACCTAAAGAACGTCTATCCTTCAAAATAAAGGACACAGGTTACTGGTAACCTTCCCTACTGACCATAAACTAATCTTTTTCTCTTTTGTACTACCTCTGTAAGAGTATACCTATTCATATTTTTACACTGTAACACTTTACTACAAGTATTTATTTGAATACAGGGCCTTTGAACTCAGCTACATCTCCAGCCCTTTCTAAATATTTTTTAATTTGAAACAGAGGGTCACTAAGTTGCTAAATTGTTCAGGCTGGACCCAAACTTGTGATCTTCCTACATCAGCCTCACAGAGGGCTAGGAATACCAGTGAAGTATTTACACATCCATTTTTCTTACTATACTTCACCTCTAAAGGAAGAACATCAACTACCATTCTATGTGCAAAGTAACTAAAATAACAACATAAAAAGATACTCACGAAATATGTATGGAAATGAGCTGAATGGGTATAGGGAAAAATTGATTCTCTCAGACTATTAACTTGAGAAGTTGTACAAATGAATAAGCAGGTGAAATTAGAAAAATGTGCATATAAAACTGTAAAGCCAGTTATTTAAGGCAACATACAAAGGTATATACTGTACTACAAGACAACAGACTAAAAGCTAGAAATGAGAGTTGAAGAGAAAAAGATAAACAGACTACCAGGAGTAAGGTTATGACACAGAACACATGTCAGTAAGTCCCTTACATTTATGAAAAGAAGTTATCAGTTTGGCTATAACCTCTGGAATAATTAAGAGAAAGAATTATCATGAATAGCAAATTCATAAAGGTCAGGAGATAGCTCAGGGGCACAAGCATCTGTCTGGCAAGCACAAGGTCTTGAGTTTGATTCCTGCTACCAAAAAAAAAAAAAAAAAAACCCTCAAAAAACAAATTCATGAATATATATGACAGCACACACATACCTCAAATACTGAAAGCAGAAATTTCTCTCATGGGTTTCCGTAGAGACAACATCATGTAACTCAAACAGTAATGACTCTCTTAAGTATCTTTATTATTTGTCTTAATATGGACTGCCTGTATAGCAAAGTACAAATCAGTAAAAGCAATTCTGCTGGCTTTATTTTATTTTATTTTATTTTATTTTATTTTATTTTATTTTATTTTATTTTACTTGGTACAGGAAATCACACTTGTACCTTATGCTTGTAGCCATCGAGGCACTGTGTCTCTAAGCTATATCCCTGGCCCAAGCAATTCTATAGGCAACCAACATATTACCTAATTACATAGCTCTCTGATGGTTCTAGGCATGAATGAGATGGAAAAAAATAATAGAAGGAATAACTAGTAATGCCCATAATAAATGTTCAATAAATTTTGGATCAGTGGGTAGAAGACAACTTAAAAAAAAAAAATCATTGACTTTTTTTTTTAGGGGATTACCAAGAATTGAACTCAGGACCTTGCACTTGCTCGGCAGGTGCTGTGCCACTGAACTATTTCTCTGGCTCTAAATCACTAAATTTCTCAAAAAGTAAAAGTATGGTTGGGGGCTGGGGATTTAGCTCAGTGGCGTAAGCGCCTGCCTTACAAGTGCGCAGTCATGAGTTTGATGCCCAGTACTAATGAAAAAAAATAAAAATAAAAGTATGGTTAACACATTTTATAAAGACTCAAGTATCAGAAGTCTAGGTTTTTAATTTCTTCTGGTCTAGAATCTATATGCTAATTTTTGGGAGAAAACTTAAGTATAAAATCTTCAGGAGCAAAATAAAAGGCTTCCAAAAGGGGAAAAACTAGAATATATCCCTGGAGTAAAAAAACAAAAACAAAAAAACAAAAAAAACAAAAAAAAACAAATAAAAAAAACAGTCCACAGACTGGGAGAAGATCACAAGCCAAGAAAACATTACTTAATATTTTCTATCTTAGCCCAAACACACCATATCCAAGATTGTGAAAACAGAGTAGACAGATGAATCTCTGGAACCTTTAAGAGCATAAAGGAATTAAGAGAATGACAGAACTATGGATGTATCTCTAAGAATAGGCTCAAAAACCAATATAGGAAATCAATGAGAAAAGCAGCGTAGGGAAAACAAAAAGGTCAGTGAAGTCTCTCACCCTGTACAACAGGCAATATGTTACTATCTAAAGTAAGCTGATCCCTTCATTACTCTATTCTTACCACAGCTGCAGTCTGAACACGGTCCAGTGTATGGGACTCACTCTTATAGTATTTAGAAAGTTCTTCACAGACTAGGAGCTAAATCCTAAGGGACAAGTTACAGTACACCCTCACAAACATTCCAGTTGGCTAAAACTCAGCAGTTGATTGCTCCCTTGTCTAACTTGGTAAGGATCCAAAGGAGGACTTTTCTCAGTCAACTCTCCCAGGCTGGAAAATTCTCCAATGCCAGAGTTCTGGCTTAAGACTGGATATCAGGTTATTCATGAGATGCCAAAACTGTATCTTTACACTGGCTTTGAACAAATCTCTCAATAAACCATACAGATTCCCACAGACCTCAAGATCATCTGGACAGTAAGGCCAAAGATGGCCACTCTTCTCACAAAGATAGGGAGTATGCTTTTAAAAGAACACACATCAAAACAAAACTCATAAATCATAGATTGGCCTCAACAATTCTTGAAATAAGCAGTGGGCAACCAACATACATAATAAATGGTTTCCTTACAACTTTTCACTTTACTCTTTCACAGAGTAGACTGTTCTATTTCAATATTCTTCCTATGTGACTACCTATTCAAATTCTTTTGTACTACTGTTGATCTTTGCTACACCATGAAGATCCAAACCCAAAGTCTGTTTCTATGAGAGAAAATTAAGAAACCTTTACAAGACATTTTTTTGTTGTTGCTGTTGTTTTAATCTCAGCAAGCTCCTAAATCAGTGATTCTCACTCAACCAGTGTAGTACCATTCCTCCTCCCAGGAACTGTTTGGAAACAGGTGGGCCACTACTGGCATCTAGTGGGTGGGGCCAGGAATGTTAAACATCCAGCTATGGCAGGCCCAGCAACTTGAACTGTCTGCTCAAAAAGCACTAACACTCTTATTGAGCAATCAAAGTCCTAAAAGAAGGACCTTAGCCTTAACTGCCTCCAGTCCTCCCAACTTTAAGGGAGTGAGTGGACAAACTTTCTGCAAAAGGTCAGAGTAAATACACTGTGGTGTTTCTGTTCCAAATTTTTATGTCTTCTGTTTGGTTTATTTGACACAGTCTCTTTGTTTCACTAGTCCAGGCTAGCCTTGAACTTGAGATCCTCCTGTCTCAACCTCCCAAGCGCTGTACTATGGGCGTTGGCTGCCACACCTAGTAAGGTTTTTAAGCAACTCTTTATATAAGAATATAACAATCAAAGCTGGGCATGGTGGCACACTCCTGTAATCCCCGCACATAGGAGGCCAAGGTAGGAGGATCCTTACAAGTTCAGCACCAGCCTGGGCTACAAAGGGAGCCCAAGGCCAGTCTGAAATGCATAGTGGGACTCTGTGTCAAAAAGACAATCAATCAATCAATCAATCAATCAATCAAATCATCTTTAGCTGCCGGCAATGGTTTGCCTATCCCTTCTCTACAGAATTGCCTGTCTCATTACGGACTGTTCAAACTAGTTTACTGATGTTGATTACAGCAGGACATGGGTGATGGCACATGCCTCACAGTCCCAGCTACTTGGTAGAAGGATCGCTTGAGCCCAGGAGTTAGAAACCAACTAAAATAGTGAGAGCCTCCGCTCAAAAAAATAAAGCTCGGTGTGAGGGTGCTCTGGGAGACTGAGGTAGAAGGATTCCAAGTTCCAGCCCAACCAAGGGCAACTTAGTTAGAATCTGTCTTAAACCAAAAAAACAAAAAAGGAATGAGGATGTAGCTCAGTGCAAAAGTCCATGTCACAAGCACACTGAAATAAATAAATGAACAGTGATGGTATGTAAAAAACTCTAATAGTGTATGACAATCTTAAAGAATAAAGAGGTTCAGAATTTAGTCTCTAGACATAAGGATTGCAGCATGTGTTTGACTTCTAATCAATAAGTAGTTCTCTGATTACCCTCCTCCTCTCACCCTGTGCATTTGAGTTGCTTCATATTTTCTCCTGAATATTCATTTTCAAACATCTTACTAGAAAAAACACATATAACGTTTTTTTCTCCTTTCTTCAGGATATATTGCTTCCCACTTGCCATGCATGCGTGCTGTTCAGAAAGTCTCTACAATTACTGCTGTTAACATTTTCTAAAATGTCTAAACCAAACCAAAGTCTGGAAATTCTGACTGGTATCTGGGTCCTAACTTTCCGGATGGTAACTAAAGGTCACGTGGGGTGGAAAGTGGCCTGTGGGTAACACAGAATACACACATGCACGCGAACAGGATATGTTGGTAATCTGGCTTCCTGAGACCTGGTGAGTTGTGAGAGTTCTCATCAACACTCTTGGGGAAGATGAAAAACTCTAAATTGGGAAATGCTGGATTTTAAAAAAACTATTCATTCTGAGAATTACATTTTTGGCTAATGAACAATAGGAAGGTATACATTTTCTGTATCCACATTTTACTTGCTAAAAATACAAATTAAACCCAAAAAGTAAATGTCTCAGGAGGCTTCTTCACTATGTGGAAGCTGGTGTTTGCAGCATGGCTTATGTCACGTTGCAAGCCCAGAAAGACGAAGTGTGGTTTTGGTGTCTAACCAGCCTCGACTGCAAACTGGCACTGTTTCTTCCCCCAGAGAAGTCTGCTCTGTTAGAGGAAAGAGACCAACCTCACATCTTGAACAGTCAGGATAAAAATAAAGCCCTGAAGTGGTTTTGGTGACTGAGGTCACATATGGTGTTAAGGTTCTGTAGGTAGGGTCAGTGTACTTTGAGAACGTTTACTCACTGCCAACCACAGAGAGACAAAAAACTCAGACCTGGGGTCTTGCAGTGGTCCTAGCAGGTAGCACCAATCCTTCTTTACTAGGGGCTGCTCCTCAAAGCATTTTTCACATTTTTACTATCCGAAAACCAAAGTTTTGGTTTTGGTCTTTGACAGCAATCTCACCAAATTGTTTCATATGGTCTGTGAAAGTGGGTCAATCTGGAGCCTGTAGAAGGTGGATTTTTTTTTTTAAGTCGGTACCGGGGACCGAACTCACAACCGCGCGCTTGCAAGGCAGGTGCTTATGCTGCTGAGCTAAATCCCCAGCCCCAGAAGGGGGATTTTATGAACATATATCATCATTTACTGCTATACCTGTTCACAGGTGTGCTTTCAAATAGCTTCCAGGTATAACAAAAACTTTATACTATAAACTATTTTATAAAATAAAGAACTAATAAATGACACCAAGTCAACTCACAGTAATCCTAAGAAACCCTATGATGCTTACCTTGCAGATATGAAATTAAGCCAACTTTTTCTGCTATAATGATATAATTATGGGGCCATCATGCTATTACAGCAAAACATCTATCTACTAGCATGGAGATTCAACTCTTCTGTGTTAATTTAGATGAAATCAGTGCTTAAGCTATCCCGAGAAAAATGAAGCCTAAAGTTTTTTTCTATGTTTTCATAATGGCAGTAGCTCTGGAACTGCAAACTCAAAGGTTCATGATACAAGGCTAAGAACTGGAATTCACCACATTGCAAAGCATCTTCCCTAAGGAAGCAAGAGTTCTAAAACTCTTCTCTAACCTATTGTCATAAAGGAGTGTGCAATGTGAGGTGGGGGTGCTAAAAGTATGTGACCCACACATAGCCACTTTTTTTAGCACCATGGTGGTAGCAGTAGTAGCAACAGCTCCAGTATGCAAACTGTTCAAGGCATACTGAAAGGCAGGAAAATGATAGGTGTAAAAAAAAAAAAAAATGCTACTCTACAAAGCAATGGGGAAGGAAGTTGAGCCACCTGGCCTGGGTTTTCCACAATAAAGCTATGTTCCTTTGCTGGTCAACTCCTACTCTGCTAGACCACTGACTAAGTGCAAGAAAAAGATACTCTCATTTACTCAAACTTTTATAGCCATCTACTCAGCCAGAGAGAAAATTATTCCCAACTTACGATTGAGCCTCTAAGAAAACCACAAGAGATTCAGGCAGAAGCAGTATACAGATTTTCAGGGAGAAACTATGATTCCCAACCCTTGGAAAATAAAGTTATCATCATCAACATCTTACAAATGAAAAAACCAAGTTTCAGTCAGATTGAAGAACATGCCTAGGGTCTCAAAGCTGGTATCTAATTCAACTAGGACTTAAATTCAGGGCTTTCCAAAGCCCTGTTAAATCTCTTTACTATCCTCCCTCTGACATACAAGATGCTGGACAAAATTAATGAAAGCCCCAAACTGCCAGTCCATAGAGAAACGCAATGAACTTGAAAATCACTCATAGAGGTCTTCCAAGTCCAACGGTAACATGAAAAAAAAAAAAAGATAAATAACAGTTTGCATGATTCAGCATTAGTAATGTAAGAGAAGAAGTTTATATATTAGCTATTTAAAAATATTTCTTTAACTAAACTATTTTTGACAAGGTTGAAGTGCCTGGTGAGTAGAGCTCAGTGGCAGACCACACGCTTGCCATGTTAAATGCATGGATTCAATACCTAGCACCAACCTCCCCACCCTGCCAACAAATTAAAAACAGGCTGAAAGAGATCTCAAAGGAGAAATCTAAAGACATCTCTTAGAACCTCTTCCCATCACTCTAGAAACCAACCCCAGCATTATGGCCTAAAAACTTCTCCACTGAAATAAGGTCACAAACTTTCTATGATCAAAGGGCTTCAAACTAATCCCTTGTGCCCCAATTTACTACTAATTCAAGATGCTTCCTCATGAAATGGACCTTTTAAGACTTGATCTTTCAAAACAGTAATTGTTCTATTAGATATCTAACCTTTTTTTTTTTTTTTTTTTGTACTGGGGATCAAACTCATGACCTCATGCTTGCAAGGCAAGCGCTTATGCCACTGAGCTAAATCCCTGGCCCTATCTAACCTTTCCTGAACTTGCTCTTCCCCATGTATAGCTTGAGAAGTCTATCTTCTAAGCACAAGAGGGAGGGCCTTTGGTACTTATTATGCTATTTCAATGAAACAGGAAAATACAAATAACCATGTCGACCTAAGAAGTTAAAACACCATTTCTCCAATCAGCTTTTGAATTGTTTAATAATTAGCATGAGTTATTTGTTTCTTATTTCCCAGGTTAATGAACATTAGATATTTCCAATCTAAATGCTGTGCTCTATGTAAACATAAGAGGAAAAGCATATCCTAAGAAATTAATAGTGGTTTTCTCTAGGTGATTAGAAATGTATTGTTTATCTATATTTTCAATTTTTTTACAACATTCATGTTTTACCTTTATAAATTTTTTTAAAGCAATAAAAATTAAAACAAAACAGTTTTGCCCTAACTAATCCAAGCCATTAGCAAGAGACACTAGTATGTCTGAGTTTCGAATGCTTAAAGTTTTAAGGAGTGGCCGTTAAATAGGATGTAGTAATCCCAGCACTGAGGGAGGCTGAGGAAAGAGGATCTCAAATTTGAGTCATATCTGGATAACTTTAGCCTATCTCAAAAAGTAAAAAGGGCTGGGGATATAGTTCAGTGGTAAAGCACCCTGAGTATGATCGCCAGTACCCTTACACACACACACACACACACACACACAAGCTGGGGGTGTTGCTTAATTATATAGAACTTGCCTAGTATGTAAAAGGCCCTAGAGTCAAACCTCAATACTCCCCACCCCTCCAAAAGAAGTCCCTTCAACTTTTCAACCAGCAATCTGTGGGGCAAAATAGTCAATTGCCAACACATCTGACTTAATGGATGGAATCGTGCTGTTTTCACTGAATTAAAAATGTA
Organism: Dolichotis patagonum; assembly: GCA_004027295.1. Lineage (NCBI taxonomy): Eukaryota > Metazoa > Chordata > Mammalia > Rodentia > Caviidae > Dolichotis > Dolichotis patagonum. The sequence continues at coordinate 114,045 of PVJX010000665.1, forward strand.
GACATGACAAATAAGAAATCTAAGAAACAAATTTTATTTCTGGGATCGCATACACTATAGGAGACAGACACACTGCTCTTCCACATATTACCACGTCGCCAGTCAAGAGCATGGCTCCGTGGAAAGCTCAGTCAGCCTCCTCTCCATCATTCCAACATTCTCACTTTATCCCTCAACTCACAACGGATTGATTCATGACTTCTTTGCCATTTCATACCTTCTCTGGTTTTGCTCACAGAACACTTTTCATATTCTGCCTCATTAACTCCTCTAAGTAGTATTCTCAATTCACTCTCTCCCATTACTCCAAGCCATGCCTCTGTAGGCCTGGATCAAAGGTCTTTCTTTATGCTTCTACAGTAACTAATACCCACCTCTCTGACACACTCCCAGTAATATAGTTGAGCCATTATTTATAGGCTATGTATCCATAAATTCACCAAAACTCATTTGTAACCCCCAAATCAATACTCTCAGTGATTTTTGCGGTCATTCTTGACATGCACAAGCAACAAAAAGTTTGAGTCATCCAATATACATTGTTACTAACTAAGGTCAAATGAGGCAACTCTTCATGTTTCAGGTCATGTTCTTTTTGTGGTCTATTTAGCACTACATTTTTCACATTTTTGTACTTTTTGTGACTTTGTTTTTTAAAATGGCCCCCATAGCATGGTGGCACATGCCTCTAATCCCAGGACTCCGAAGACTGAGGCAAGAGGACCATGAATTTGAAGATGGGCTACATAGTGAGTTTAAAGCCAACCTAGACTACACAGGAAGACCCTGTATCCAAAAAATAAAACACCCCCCAACTGACGTGTTTTGAATTTTTTTTTTTTTTTTTTTTTGTCTTTTTGAGATAGGGTCTCACTTTACAGTTCAGGCTGGCCTTGAGCTCACTTTGTAACCCAGGCTGGTCTTGAACTCACAACAATCCTCCTGCCTCAGCCTCCTGAGTGCTGGGATTACAGACATGCGCTACCATGCCCGGCTTCTTCTTCTTCTTGTTTTTCTTTCTTTTTATCCTTGAATAAAATGGATTTGAAAAAATAATAAAGGACAACAACAACAAAAAGGCTCCCAAATATAGTGCAGCAATGCTATCAAGTGTTCCCAAATACAAGAAGGCTGCAATGTACCTTATGGAGAAAATAAGTATGTTAGATAAACTTTGTTAGATATGAGTCATAGTTCTGTTGGACACGAGCTCAATTAATGAATCAATAATATATATTAAATGACGTGTCTTTAAACAGAAAAACACGTAAAACAAAATTATATACCAACTAGTTGACTAAAATGTGAGCAAAGGCTCAAAGGAACTAAACAATTTCCCTTAGGAACAATAGATCCATATTTGCTAAGTATTTGTAGCAACTTGTGGAACATAGCAGTCACAAATAACAAAACTCAATTGTATAGTAAAACAATGTTTATGTAGCCATTTCTTCCACTAGACCACAACTTAGCAAACTAGGCCCACAGGTCAAATTCAACCCATCACTTGATTTTGCAAATACTTTTATGACATACAGCCATATTCATTCATTTATGTTTCGTCTATAGCTGCTTTAGCACTATAATGATATAGTTGCAACAGAAACCACATGACTGACAATGCTTAAAAAAAAGTATGTATGTATATGTATATATATACATACTTTTATATATATATATATATATATATATATATACACACACACACATACATACATACATACTTTTTTTTTTGGTAGTGGGAATTGAACTTAGGACCTTGCATTTGCCAGGCAGGCACTGTGCCACTAAGCTGTATTGCCAGCCTGTAAAATATTTACTATCAGGCCTTTCATGGAGAAAGTTTGCTGACTAATGCACTAAATTCTAAGCAATCTGAGAAAGAAGTTGTATTTATTTTTACAGTTCTAACACAGAGCTGGCACAACAGAACAGGTAATGTAAACTGTAGTCTGGTTAAGCACTATGCCTAGAACACAGCCTCCTACTCTAAAAACACAGGAATAATTGCATTAAATTTTGCAGACCTTAAAATAACTTGAAAAAAGACATTGTACAGAGAAATAAAATGATTAATGTATGCAATAGATGAGCCACTAGCAAAACAGAACAAGACCAAGATAAAATAAGATACAAGAAACTCAAAAAAGGCCAGAAAATAGGTATGAGAAGCTACTGTTATGGTTTAATTTTTAAAAATGTCCCCCCAAAAGTTCCCTTCTTTTTGGAGGGTAACTGAAGCATAGAGGTACTAACCTAATCAGTGGATTAACCCACTAAGTTCATAGCTTTATGGGCTCTCAGGAGGTGAGGCCTAGTTGGAGGAACTAAGCCACAGAGGATATAACCTAGAAGGATATATTTTGTCCCCAGCTCTCATGCTCTCTCTCCCACTTTCCCCTCCACTCTCTCACCTCTCAGCTACCATGAGGTGAGGATCTTTTCTAAACCTTTCTATCATTCTGTCTCCCCACAGGTCCAATGTAATGAAGCCAGAAGCCAGACAAACCCAGATTAAAAACAAGCCAAAATATATTTTCTTTTTAAATTGATTTCTCTCAATATTTTGCCATGGTGATGGAAAGTTAATAAATATAGCTACTGCAATACAATCCAGACTGAATCCCAAACCACACTCAGAGAGACCAAAGCAAAAGAAGATCTAACTAGAGCTTAAATACTCAATGGTATAATATATACATTTTTTTTTCAATATACTTCCCTTATCTAAAGTCTTATCTTCCAAACACAGCACCAAGTATGATGTGTATACAACAGTTATAGTGGGTTGCAGAAGCTAGGAATGGCAAGCCAAATTATTCCTGAACATGAGAACTCACTGAAGTTTCAGAGACAAATAAATATCTATCAACAATTCCCATTTTGACATGCTTATTCTTTCCCAGCACAGACAATGCTGATAACTGAGCAATTAGATAAAAAAAATCCTTAGCAGTGCTATCAAAGACCTCTGTCTCTGATGCTATAATATCCTTATTTAACGATCAGCAACAACTCTTACTAAGCAGGACTCCTTTGGCCTGATTTTCAAATGGAGATAAAGCACAGCACAAAGCACATGTACTAAACAAAAAATGTCCAGAACCCTGACAAAACTGACACTGAGTGGCCTCAATGGCAGGGGAAAGAGTTCAAATGTGAAATCTCAATAGGACACTACTTGTAATTGAGGTTGGCAATCCCTCCCCAGGCTACATGTTCAACTCAAACCACATCTCAACTCTTAAAACCAATAACCCACAAGCTATTCTCCTGCAACCATTCAGAAACTCAGAGACAGACAGACAGACAGACAGACAGACAGAGGTAGATCTCCAAAGCCCCACTTGGCAGGAAAAGAATGAAGTAGTTCGGTCGTTATTATAATTACTAATCACCACCTGAGCTTAATGTTTTGCTCACTCATGGGTCCGAAATTTAGCCCAAAAACCTCTAGGAGGTGGCAAAGGAACAACTGTTATTTATTAAGGCTAATCACCCAAAAAGATAACTAATATGAATAAGCAATTTTAAAATATTTAAATTAGGCCCGGGAATATAGCTCAGTGGCACAGTGCCTGCCTGACAAGTGTGAGGTCGTGAGTTCGACTGCTGGTACCAAAAAGAAAGGGAAGAAAGGGCTGGGGATTTAGCTCAGAGGCATAAGTGCCTGCCTTGCAAGCGCGTGGTCATGAGTTCGATCCCCAGTACCAATAAAAAAAAAAGGAAAGGAAGAAAAATTCTTAATTACACTGGCTGGGCACACATCTGTAATACCAGCACTTGGGAGCTCGAGGCATGAGATTCACTATGAGTATGAGGCCAGTCTGGGTTATACGGTGAGTTCAAGGTCAGCCAAACTACATAATGAGGCCCAGTCTCAAAACCTTTGCTCCAAAAAATTATATAGGTAAGTTAAATAAATCACATGTATCTTAGTAATGAAATACATAGCCATATAAAGAACATACATGTTATGAAAAAATATCTTTATTATTTATATTTTATTTCTTTTTTGGCACCAGGGATCGAACTCACAATGTCACTCTTACCAGGTAATCACTTGAGCTAAATCTCCTGCAGAAAAAGTATCTTTAGACAAATGAAATAATTCTGATACAATGTTCATTTCTGAAAACGTGAATCTGTACCATCATGATCAATATACTAAGAAAAAAATCTAAGCATAACCGAATTTTGTGTTGGCTTATGTATGATTTTGTTCATAATAAATATAGGTGAAATGGAAGAAGATATTCACATGTGAAATTAAGCCACACAGGAATATATAAAATACGTGCATATACCCCAAACATTGACCAGCTACCTCAGTTCAACACACAAACATACATTATGAGCCACACATAGCTACACCTGGTATTATATATACCCATTCAACTCCCAGTAACTCTCCTTTTGCCCCCTCTCTATGACTCATAAGCTGCCTCCCTTCTAAAGCTCACTTCCATAAGCAAATTTTATATTTTTTTCAATGTAAAATGTCATAGTAGTATTTACATAGTAACCATTTAATATTTATACATTTGTACAACTGTATTTATTTTCATTTTTTAAGACAGGGATTCATTATACAGTTCAGGTTGGCCTTGAACTCACTTTGTATCCCAGGTTGGTCTCAAAATTGCAGCAATCCTCCTGCCTCAGCCTCCCAAATGCTGGAATTACAAACATACATCACCATGCCTACCTGTACAACAGCTTCTTTGTTTTGTTTTCTTTTTGGTACTGAGAGTCAAACTCAGGACCTTGTGCTTACTAGTGTATAACTATCGGTAAGTAGGTATTTATCTTTTGAGTTTTTTTTCGCTGTCATTAAGTTTTTCAGTTTATACCCCTAACTCCATATTTCCCTAAAGCTCTGTGATTTTTTCTTGCACAATTTTTCATAGCACAGTAATTTTTAGAAACATATTTGTTGCATTATAGCAAACTGAGTATGGATAATTGGTCATTTTAAACAGCAAATTAGGGCTGGGCATTTAGCCCAGTGGCATAAGCGCCTGCCTTGCAAGCACATGGTCATGAGTTCAATCTCTGGTACTAAACAAATAAAAAAAAAAAAATAAATAAATAAATAAGCAAATTATAGATTTTTATATATAGTATAAGCCCATTTTTTGTTAAAAAATATTTCAGCCGGGCATGGTGGTACCTGCCTATAATCCTAGCACTTGGGAGGCTGAGGCAGGAGGACTGCCATGAGTTCAAGGCCAGCCTAAAGTACATAGTGAGACTCTGTCTACAAAAATAATAATAATAATTAAACTATACATACATATACATAAATATATATGTAAATATATATAAATATATATTAAAGATGAGGTGTAGGTCAGTGGTACGGACTTGCCCAGCATGTGCAAAGTCCTGTGTTTGAGTCCCAGTACTGTCAAAAACTGTTTCTTTCAACAGTTTCACATATACCTTTTGGAGGTATATGTGTATATGTATACACATAAATGCTTAGAAAAAGGTCTGAATGGACATCTATCAAATACTTCACAGTGAAGGTAGGAACACAAACAACTTCCACTTTATATACATGTCTTGATTTAATTTAGATAAAATAAAATGATATTACTTTCAAATTGAAAAAAATCCTCTTTACAAATAGATTTGTTCCAATATGAAAATACTGGGAAGAATGACCATTATACATATATGTTATCTCCCAATTTAAAATCCTTAATATTATACTTGATATCTAAACTTCTCAATATTTCTGGAAGGATCTGGCCCTTATTACCTCATTGTTTTTCCTCATTTGTATACTCAGCTGAGATTTATTTAGAATTTACTATACAGAGGCACAAGGAACAAAGCAGTGAACACAGTAAATGTGACCCTACTCTCTCAGAGGTTTCAATCTAGCAAGGGAGAGACCTTAAACAGCAATGAAATTACAGTAAAATCACCTAACCAGAAATGTGGTATTACAAAGGAGAAATAGCCAGCCCTGGGGCTCAGGAAAATCATTTCTGAAAAAAAGAAATTTAGGTTGAAACCTGAAAGACAAACAAAAATGAAACTGAGAAAGGCAAAACTGGTGAAAAGAGGACTATGGGTAGATAATATACAACAGCCAGGGGCTAGAGAAGAGCTTGGACCTTTAAAGAAGAGGTCAGTGGAGCACTGGAACACAGGGAAGAGAGGCATAAGATTAGAAGTAGTAGCAGCGACCAGATCAAGTAGGGCCCAGTAGACTATATAAAGGATTTTGGACCTGATTCTAAAAGCAAATAGAAACTAAAAACTTTTAAGAGGAAAGTGACATAATCAGAAATGTGCATTTTGAAGCTCATTTGCGTTACTTCTAAAATGAAAGGTCTGAAGAAGGAAGAAATGTGGAAAGATCATGAGGAACTTGTTTCAAGAGAACATAGATTATTAAAATGGTAGCTTGGACTATCTAGGGGCAATGAGAAAAAGACGAATGGAAAGGAGAGGATGGCTTCAGGTTATGTTTAAAAGGCAGACTCCACTGGGCATAGTGGTACATGCCTATAATCTCAGCCCGTAGGAGGACTGCCATGAGTTTGAGGCCAGCCTGGGCTACGTAATGAGTTTAAAGCCTATCTGAACTACATGGCGAGACACTGTCTCAAAACAAAACAAAACCTAAAAAAAAAAAAATAAAAAAATTAAAAGGTAGATCCAATAGCACTGAATATTAACTCAATGTGGGAACACAGGAAAGAACAAGGTAAAGGATGACTCAGGTCTGTAGCAAAACCACATCTCACATCTTAGTCTCCAGCCACACTGAACAACTTAGTTTTCTAAGCCTTTATGCTTTTTTAAAACTCGCTTGCCTTAGTGCAGAAATGCCCTTAATATTTCAGCTGCAAAATGCAATCTCACCCAGCCTTCCCTAGATCAGGTCCTCTGCCTGTTCCCTTAGCCTCTTGTGCTTCTCTCTGTCATAGCACTTGCCACACTACACTGTAATCATATATGGTTATGCACTGCTTACTTGTGGGCATGTATTCCAAGAAGCCCATCAGTAGGCAATTTCATTATTATGCAAACATCAGAGTACACTTAACTGCAAATACAGTGTCAACATAAGTAGGTAATACAATTATATGGGGCCACATGTAGGTGTTGTCACTGACTGAAATGCTACATGGCACATGACTTCATTTGTTTGTTTCTGTTTTCGCCACATGATCTTTGTACTTTTGATGCCTATCTCTCATCAAGCCATGCGTTTTTGGAACAGAAGAAAAACAAGCTAGTTTGGCACACTGGCACATGCTTACAATCTCAGCACCCTGGGAGGCTGAGGCAGAAGGTCTGCAAGTTCAAGTCCAGCTTGCAACTTAGCTACACTGTCTCAAAAGAAAAAAATTTTAAAAGTCATTGGGGAGGTGGCTCAGTATGAAGGCCCTGATTTCAATCCCCAGGGCCAGGAGAAAAAAAAAAAAGAAAAAAAGAGCTGAGTAGTTTGGGTCTATTGCAAGAAAGAAGAAAATATAGAAGCTAACTGGGGCCTGAGAAAGCAAGTAAAAATGGCAATGTGGTTTCATTATCGGATTTAAAAAAGGGTATAAAACTGCAGACTTCTTGCTCAAGTACTGGCAGTCTACAAATAAAAACTCTAACTTACAGATGTAAATTTAAAAGACATAAAGCAAAACAGTTCTCCCAGGCTGATATATATGCTAAAAAATATATAAACAGTTTTACAAATAGTTTAGAAAACAAACTGGCATATCTGACTCAATATATATCTGCAATTACTTTGAATTTTTTACTAGGAATATATTCATATGTTGTTTGAATAATCAAAACAATTAATTAAACTAATGGGCTCAATAATAGTTCACATACTGAAAATGCCTTTCCTAGCCTTCTGTGTGGCTCACACATGTAATTCTATCACTTTGAGAGGCTGAGACAGGAGGACTGCAAGACCAAGCCTAGCATGGGCAACTTAGAAAATTTATAAGATCCTGTCTCAAAACAGCTGGGTGCGGGGGTGCACCTGTAATCCCAGCACTCAGGAAGCTGAGACAGGAGGATCGCTGTAGTTCAAGGACAGCCTGGGCTACACAGTGAATTCAAGACCAGCCTGAACGGCATGGCAAGATACTGTCTCAAAAAAAAAAAAAAAAGAGAGAGAGAGAGACAGAATTATGTACATAATAAGCATATTATTTTTTTCTTTACTTTTTTTTTATAGAGCTAGAGATTGAATTCAGGGCCTTGTACATGTAAGGCAAGTGCTGAAACCACTAAGCTACATCACCAGCCCTAATATACACTTATTTAAAAATAAATAAGTAAGTTGGGTGTGGTGGGACAGCATTCTGGGATGGTAAGGATCACAAGTTTGAGCCCAATCTGGGCAACTTAGCAACTGAGACCTAGTCTCTAAAAATAAAAATAAAAATTTTAAAAAGGCTGAAGATGTAGCTCAGAACAAAGGCCCTGGGTTAAATCCCCAGCACTATAATACATACACACACACCTAAACATACCTAATGGAAGAGAGAGCTCTAGGAAAGACTAGTTACATCTCTATGAGGGATAGTCACCAACCTTGAGGCCAACATTAAAGAAAAATCACAAAATACTCCTTAAATTATTCTTTTGGCGCTTGCATTTTGAAAACAGTTGAAGTATGTAGCTAATCCAATAAGACAATTTATCTCTCAACTAAATGGTCTTCCAGGTTGGGGGTATAACACTCAAACTAGCAAAGGGCAGCAATGAGGGATTCTATCAAAGCAACAACCTGATACATCTTGAGATATATTATAACACACACAAACAGGCCCTGCTATGTACACTATGGTAGGCAGAAAATTGGTAGTTTCATTTACCGTAATTACTGCTTTCCACCCTTCAACTTTAAAGAAAAAAATAAAAAACAAAAAAACCTGTTCTTTTCTTCCTCTATAATACCTAAGTTTACCTGTGCCCCCAGGTATATCTCAGATTTATACTTTCCCTCAGGCTTAAAAAGTGATCTCTTGCCCTCTATCAGGCTAATGCCTTTACTTGTCTGGATCTACTCTTTTTCCACTCTGTGCTTGGGTCTTCTTTCTTACATCTTCCACTTGGTCACTGTATGTTTTTATATCAATCTAACTAAACAGCTCTCATGGCTTCCTTACCATCTACAAGAAGATACCTACAAAAATCTTCAACTCTGGCCTGAAGCACTCTCCTTAGCTTCAGACACTTGTTAGCCTCTGACTTACATCTGCTTCAATGTCACAAAAGAATAATCAATTCAATAGGTCTAACATTAAACTCATCAAAAAAAATCTAAAATTAAACTTTCTCCTAAAACCAGTTCAACCCTTATTCCCTATTTCAGAAAGTAGAATATACCAGTTCCCAAGTCAAAAACATTTGCGTCATTCTTTATTCCCCCTTGTCCTTGAGCTTTTCATATCCAATCAAGTCCTTTAGATTATACTTTATTAATATATCTTATAAACTATTGCTTCTCTCTACTTCTAAAGCCATTTCTTGGTTCAAGCTCTTTTTACATCTCACTTGGATTGTATACAAGGCACAATGAATCAACTACAAATTTCCAACTCCTGTGTGCTCTCTCTCTAGCCTCAGGTCTTCAAACATGCGATTTCTTTTGCCTGCGGTTTACCATGCTTCTTTCCCTTCTCTTCTAGGTAACTCTTACTCATTCTTTATACTTTGACTGACCAATGGTTGATTTGGTCCCATAGCCATGTGCTCCCTTAAAATTGGCGGTTAAAAAAAAATTGGCTATGTCCCCCAAAACAAACTACACTGTACTCTAACTGCATATTCACCTTCTGTGTTTTCTACTAGAATGCATGCCTTGAGAGCATGGAGAGAGCTAGATACAGTGTTCAATAATTATCTGAGCAAATGAAGAGAAGAAACCTTCTATAGTAAGCCTGTGATCTACAGTCATTTCTCCTGGCTTCAAGGAAAAACTCCTAGCCCTAAGGAGGTATCTTATAAAAAGCTGTTCACAAACCAGACTAATCAACTTTACCACGATGTTTTAGTCCATTCTCCAAACCACATGTAAGACCAGGGCTGCAGATATAGCTCAGTGGCATAGCATATGCCACAGCAAGCACGAGGTCATCAGTTTTATTCCCAGTACCAAAAAAAAGGTCAAAAAGCACACAAATAAATAAATAGGTATATAGATAGTTACCCAAGAGTGAAAAGTTAAGCACATAATCCTGGAAAATCCTAACGTATCATATTGGTGATGCGCAACTGAAAGCATTTACTAAATTCTACAGTGCCACATAGTGGTAACAGAAGGAAGTGCACAATAAAAATAACTAAGGGTGGGAAAGGACAGTCAGCGCCTCAAATGGTTGAGTAGAAAGCATCCACAGAATGCCTCACAGCTGCAGGAACCAGGCTACCCAGGCCTAAAGGAGGAGCTCAGTTCACTGCTTCATTCTCAGGAACTTACGTCGCTGGGGCTCAGGGTGTCCAGCCCATTCTCCTGCTCAGAATTCTTCCCAGACTCAGTTCCCAGGGAAGATCGGGAATGGGATGGACGGATCCAGATCTCCAAACGAGTGGTGTCTTCGCCAACATGCCGGAAGGTAGACTTCTTTCCTTTTCGCCACTGGTCAGGGTTTAGTTCAAACTCCTCATGTTGTTTCTTTTCCATTTGTTCTGCCTGTATACCATATAGACACACAAGCTCAGAATCTCCTGAGATTCAGCTAATAATTCAAGGGTCCTTACACCTATGTTTTTTAACTAAGGTCTATTAAAAAAAAAAAAAAACTGAAGATTTTGCTACAATAACAAAATAGCAAAGAATCACCCACTTTGCCTGATAGAAATTATTAATTCTGTGATCTAGATGCTATGGAACATGTCCTCCTAAGGGCCACTGAAAACTACTAAAGATCAGTTTTGTTCTGCACAATGGCTGCATCAGCACAGCTGGATGGGATCACATGAAGATATTAGTCATTCCCCTGAGGACATTAGTCATTCCTGTGAAGCCACTGATGCACAAAGGGAAAAGTATTCTAGGACGGAATAATTCTGCCTGCTCCCCACTCACCTTTCGTTTGGTCTCTTCAAACAAGCTCATTAGACTCTCCTTGGCAGTCAGGATAGGGTTGCTGGCAGCTAAACTGCGCATATAGTAATAGACAGCATCAAGCTTCCTCCTCTGCAAAGAGTCCAGAGACACTCAGTCAACCAATTTTCTTCTAGACACTAGGATGACACAGTTGGCCCAGGAAACCCCAGTCTCTCCCCCAGGCTGTCTCCTAAGCTGTAAGGAATTCCAGTAAGAAAATCAGAATGTTCTCTATGGATGATGCCATGGCAATTACATCGCTGTGATTCTGCTGCCTTAAGTTTCCCAGAGTGCAAGGGTGTACCATCACAACCAGTACAAAATGCACATTTAAAAATGAAGTTGGTATGAGTTGAAATAAACCTTTCCTTAAACAAAAAATAAATAAAATATAATGAAGTGGTGTGACAGTGCATCCCTGTAACTGCAGCTCTCAGGCAGCTGAGACAGGAGGATCACTGAATTTAAAGCCAATCTAGTCTACATAGCAAGACACTATCTCAAAAAAGAAGAGGGTGAGAGGACACAAGGGCTGGGGAATATATCTTAGTGGTAGAGTGTTTATCTAACATATCGGAAGCCCTGAGTTCAATTCCCAACATTGTAAAAAAAAAAAAGGGCTTAAAAGCTGGATATGGTAGGAGGCTAAGACAGGAGGACTGATGTGAGTTCAAGGCCAGCCTGAACTCCACAGCAACATTCCTTCTAAAAGTGAAGAGGGGTGTAAAATGGGTACAATAATAAACATTTTGTTACCATTTTTTCAGCAGGGTATAACAGTGCATACCTGTAATCCTATCACTTTAGGAGGCAGAAGCAGGATAATCACAATTCAAACTCAGCCTATACAACTCAGTGATACCATATCTCAAAATAAAAAAAGGGAATAGAAAAGGCTGGTAATATAGCTCAGATAATGAGATGTTCATTCCCGATGGTACAAAAAAATATATATATATATATATTTTTTTTTTTTTGAGATAAGGTCTCACTATATAGTGGAGGCTGGCCTTGAACTCATGGTAGTCCTCTTGCTTCAGCCTCTTGAGTGCTGAGATTATAGGCTTGTGCCAAGCCTGGCTTTAAAATTTAATTGTTTTTAATGAGCAACATACTTGAACAGATATTTTTCCATGTGGAAAACAAGTACATGATGAGATATACATCATTAGTCAATAGGGAAAAGCAAAATGAAACGACGACACAGTATAACTTTATATACACTAGATTTTTGGATATGTAAAGTTTACACAGAAAGGCAAAAGGTCCAGAATATCCAACACAATACTGAAGAACAAAGGTGAAGAATGGCAGTACCTGACTTCAAGACATACTCTGAAGCTACAGTAATCAAGACAGCGTAGTGCTGCCAGAGAATATACAAACAGGGCCGGGGATTTAGCTCAGCAGTGTAAGTGCCTGCCTGGCAAGTGCAACGTTGTGAGTTCGATCCCCGGTACCAAAAAAAAAGACAGAGAATATACAAACAGATCAATAGAACAGAATGCAGAAACAAGAAATAATACAGTAGGAAGGTATATTCAACTGATCTTTTACAAAGGAGCATGGCAATTCAATGAATAAAGGACAGTCTCTTCTAGAAATGGTACTGTCAGTTTACAGTAGCCCGATCTTGGAAACAACCTAAATGCCCACAACTGAGGAACAGATAAAAAAAGATGTAGTATTTTTATACATAGAGTACTACTCAGTCATAAAGAAGACCAAACTGGACACTTTTATAGGTAAATGGATGCAACCTGAGAATATACTCTTTAGTGGAATAAATACGACACACATATTAAACATCATATTGTTTCATTAGCATGAGAAGCTAAAAGAAAAAACATGTATGTGTGTACAAATATATATATATATATATATCGTAGTTAAGATAGTTATACTACTGATTTCTCTGAGTTTGCTGAAGAGAAAGATTTATGCTGGTATTGTTTAGACAATTGAATGCAAATGTCTTGTACGCTGGGTGAATGATTTGGGGATGACAGTGCACAATGTATGTGCCATTGTTGCCCCCCTGATTGATGTGTTTTGAAATTTTGTTATAGCTTTTTCTTCTTTTTTTTTCTTCCTTCTTATCCTTGAATAAAATGGATTTGGAAAAAGAATAGAAATGGTGCTAAAACAACTAGCCATTCACATATAAAATAATAATAAATCTACACAGAGACTTTATACCTTTCACAAAATTAAGTTAAAGCCAAGGAATAATTTTCTTTCTGGTTGGCTATAAAAAGTTTAGAGTAAGAGTATTTTTTCCTTGCATTTAGTCAGTAGTCTAACAGAGTAAGAGTTGGCCAGCAAAGGAACATAGCTTTACAATCAAGCAGTGAGAAACTATGATTCCCAAAGTTATCATCATCAACATGTTTCACATGAAAAAAATGAAGTTGAGCCAGATTAATATGCCCAGGGTCTGACAGCTAGTATCCAATTCAAGTACGACTTAAGCTCACAGCTTTCCAAAGCCCAAAGTGTTATAACTTTACCCAAAGCACTGCCTACCCCAAATGCTTATGAGACTTTTCACTCTCATTTAACTGTAGGAATAAAAAATGGTACAGCCACTTGAGAAGAATCTTTGGCAGTCTCTCATAAAGTTAAACATATTCTTATTATATGAGCTAGCAGCTATGTGATTTAAAAACTTTTCTTTACACAAAAACCTGCACACAGATGTTTATAGAAGCTTTATTAATAACTGCAGAAATCTGAAAGAATCCAAAATGTCCTGCAACAGTGAACAAATTGTGACACATCCATATAATGGAATATTGTTCAGCAATAAAAAGAACTGAGTTATCAAGTCACAAAAAGAACCTTAAATGTCTATTACTAACTAAAAGAATCCAATCTGAAAAGCCACATACTATTTAATTTCAACTATGTAACACAGAAAAGGCAATACTCTAGAGAAAATAAAAAGATCAGTAGCTGTCAGAGGTTCAGAGGAAGGATGAATAGGTAGAAACAGGCTATTTTTAGGACAATAAAATTATTCTGTATGGTAGTATAATGGTGAATATAGGTCACATATACATATATCAAAACTGTTATGGTTTGTATCTAGATGTCTCCTCAAAGGCTAGTGTGGTCACAGGAGAGGCTTTTCAGAGGTAGCTAGATCTAAAGTGTGTGATGTTGGGATCTAAAATGAGTGATACTAAATCAGTCCACTGATTGGTTTGGCATAGTTCTGGTTGCGCATAATGGGAAGGCTACTTGCCCTAAGAGCATGTAGTGTGGATAGACTACAAGGGACAGAAAAAGGACTGCAGTTGTCATCTACTGCTTCACGGCTTTGCTCCTTGCTGCTCTGCTACCTTCTGTCTCCCATGAACTGTTTCTTCTCTGCCACACCACCCTGCCTTGGAACCAGTCAACTATGAACTGAAACCTCTACAAACTCTGTACCACAATACTTTCCTCCTTTAACTTCAGGTATCAGGTATTTTGTCCTGGCAATGACAAAAATAATAATACAAAAACCTACAGAATGTGTAATGTATCAATACTGGCTCATCAATTTTAACAAATGTACCCTAATTCAAGATTTTTTGTTTTGCTTTTAGTTCTTTAAGACGAGTTCTTGCAGTACAGTCATGACCTCATTATGTAATTTAGGGTAGCCTTGAACTCATGGCAATTCTCCTGCCTCAGCTTCCAAAGTGCACCAACACACAGTAGCAAGATGTTAATAGCAGAAGCTGTGGAGATGGAAGAAGTTGAAGGAATATAGTGGAAATGTATGCTGAGTTTTTCTAGAAACTTAAAACTGTGTCCCAAAATCAATTTTATTAATTTAAAAGGTCCCCAAATGCATGAAAGAACTAGCCTCCCAAATGAAATACTACTTTACCCCTACTGGGTTGGTCATAAAAAAAATAATAAAGGGAAATAACAAATGTTGGCAAGAATATGGAAAAGGCAGTACCTGTAATACTAGCTACTTGGGAGCTAATTCGGGAGGATCTCAAGTTTGAGGTTAGTCTGGGTAACTTCATAAGACCCTATCTCAATTTAAAAAAAAAAAGCATGGGGATATAGCTCAGTGGTAGGGCACTCCTGGATTTGATCACTAGTACCAAAAGAAAAAAAATTGAAATCCTTATACAGTGCTGGTAAAAATGTAAAATAGCAGTCACTTGGGAAAACAGTTTAGAAAACTGTTAAAAAGAAAAACAAAGTTAAACAGAGAATTACCAAATGACCCAGCAATGCTACTCCAACAAAAATAAAAGGTACTCAAATACCTGTGTATCTCCATAGCACTACTCCCCATAGCTAAAAGGTGGAAATAACTCAAATGCTCATCAATAATAATAAACAAACAAAACTTACTAGGTTATATAGCCACATAATGAAATATTATTCAGTCATAAAAATGAAGTAGACAGGATACAGTAGGGCAGGCATTTAATCTCAGCTAGTTGCGAGGCTGAGGCAGAACAATCACAAGCTCAAGGTGAGTCTGGACAATTTAACAAGACTGTCTCAAAACTAAAAGGGCTGGGATATCGCCCAGTGATACAGGTCTTTTTTAGCATGTGCAAGGACCTGGGTTCAACCTTTGGTAATAACAGATCTACTAATACATGCCAGCTACAAATTGGAAGAACTCTGAAAACTTTATGCTAAATGAAAGAAGCCATACCCTGAAGGTTACAGGTTATATGATTCCATTTATATAAAATATCTGGAATTGGTATATGTGCACAGAAAGAACTCAGATCAATGGGTTGCCCTAGGTATGTGGAGAAATAAGGAGTTACAGGGTCTGTTTCTTTCCCTCACATGATGACAATGTCTTAGAACTTGGTAGAGATCCCTGGTGTGGTTGTGGTGCACGCCTGTAACCCCAGCACTGGGCAGACTGAGGTAGGAGAATTGCTATGAATTAAGAGGCCAGCCTGAACAGTGTAACAAGACCCTGTCTCAAAAACAAAACAAAAACAAAAACAAAAAACAACAACAGCAAAAACAACAGCTAAACAAGAACACTTACATTTCATTTAAAAAATACAAAGAAAAGGTAGGGGGGAAAAAGCAAGAAAAAAAGGAAAAACAGAATAAGGAGAAGGTGGCTAAGGAGAAAGGGGAGAGAAAAGTTAACACTATAAAGAAGTGGAAAAAAATCTCAAATATCTACCACAAGAAAATAGCCCAGAGGTTAAAAAAAAGAGAGAGAGAAAGAGAGAGAGAGAGACTTAACAGATTCTAAAGGAAGTGCTTCATGGCTGGGGATTTAGCTCAGCAGCACAAGAGCTTACCTGGCAAATGTAACGTCAGGAGTTCAATCCCCAGTACCAAAAAAAAAGAAAGTGTTTCATTAAGCCACATTACTTAATAACTATACCAATTCAATCCATAACTAGGAATTCCTTTAAATCTTTTATGGAACAAGGAGGAATATACATATGAAACTCAAGTACTGCTTATTTGGGCAATGAACTTTAAAGCATCAAGAATCTTTTTTTCCTTCCTAATGAGCATGTTAGCTGCTTCCCATATAGAATCTTTAGCACCTACAACTGGCCTTCACTTTCTCCCCATCAATGGAGCTTCCTGCCTGAAGCCCTCTCAGCTCCCAAGGCCAATTTCTCTCTGTTAGAGACGCACTGAGAGGAAGTTGGTAAGATTTAGAGAAGAAAGATCAGGTGTTAACTGCAGTTCTGCTAAGGAGACACCTTAGGTGAAGAATAGTAAGATCTGAGGAAAAGAAGCAAGCTATTGAGAGTTATATGAGAACTTTAAGGACAAGAGGTAAATTGAGCTATATCTTCCTTCTAATAGCCTAGATCAACAGGACGGGAGAGAAAGGAAGCAAGACAAGATTCAGAGCAGAGAGTTTGGTCGGAAACAAAGTGGTACTTGGTTGGAATAAAAGCACTCCCTCAGAAACTTAAATGCAGTGGTAACTAAATGGATGAAGTAGAAGCAACAAAGTGAGGGATTCCTGATGACTTATCTCTGAAAATAAGAGGAACAACCTGAGTTTGAGAATGGGAGGCAGAGGGGATCAGTATTCTTTGGGATACAGTGAACAGATGAAATCAAAATCTAAGAGCTGCTGCTATCAAAACTCATAGTTTTAAGAAATTACCTGAAGGGCTGAGGATTTAGCTCAGCAGCATAAGTGCATGCTTTGCAAGCGCATGGTCATGAGTTCGATCTCCAGTACCAAAAAAAAAAAAAAAAAAAGAAATTACCTGAAAAATACTTCCCCTGTCCACAGGACCTCTTACCGTATACACTGCCAGCAAAGCCAACTGGTTGTAGGGGCGCCCATTCTTGGGAGCAATGTGCTGGGCCTTCAAGTACCAACTAGAATAGAAAAACAGTAAGAAAATCTACCTTCAATGTCTTGTGCTCTGGGTGAATGATTCAGGGATGACAATGCACAATGTATGTATCAGTTACTGCAACTGACATACTTTAAAATTTTATTGTAGTTTTTTTCTTTCTTTTTATCTATGAATAAAATGGATTTGGAAAAGAAAGAAAGAAAGAAAGAAAGAAAGAAAGAAAGAAAGAAAGAAAGAAAGGAAAGAAGGAAGGAAGGAAATCTACCTTCATATCAACTTTCCCATTTCATCCTGACAGCCTTACTATTTAAGATATAAGCTGAGGTTCAGGTGGAGGTGACCCTGGAGTGTGAAGTATGATTAAAGGAATCAACAGGGACACTTATAAGACATGCATATGGGACAAAGCTCAAGTAGTCCAATGTGTAACAGAGTTTAGCTTAACGGAAAGAGTAATAACACAGATGGAAAAGTACCTGCGTGCTTTCCCATAGTTTGCTGTGTCATTGGCTTGCTCTCGATACCGGGCGATATCTCCTTGGCAAATCATACATCGCTGGGCACTGATCAAGGCATATTTTACCTTCCAAGAAAAATCAGTTAGCAGGGTACTCAAGAAACCTTAACTTCAACAAAGGATAGAGATGAGGTCAAAATGACAGCAGTATTGATAAGGTACTAACAGTCCTCAACAAGTATAAAGTTTTAACCTAACCCTGGCTACCAAAAAATAGTCAATAGCATTAGAGAAATTTACTGAGAGAAAACAGTGGCCAAAGAGACAGGGTTGATTCTTACTTCAAGTCCCAAACAAATGGAACAGCATATTCTAAAACCTGACTCTTTATTAGTGTGTGACCTCAAGGAAGTCTTGAGGTACCTGGAACCCAGTTGCTTCATCTAAGTATAAAAACACATGTTGTAAAGGGCAATTGGAGGAAATATAAAAATATTAGCCAGGTATGACATATATCTTAATTTAAGCACTCTGGGATTCAAAGTTCAAGGCCAACCCTGGGCAACTTAGCAAGATTCTGTCTCAAAATAATAAATTTTAAAAAGAGCCAAGGAAATAGCTCAGTACAAAGACCCTGGGTTCAACTTTAGTACTCCAAAACATTTTAGAAACTATAAAGTAATATACAAAAGTTCAATGTGTTCTTTCCTTAATGTTGTTATAGTTTTTTATCACACTCTTAGTGTCTTATATTTTTTCTGTCTAAAACAATTACCCTTTACCAATCACCTATAACGTAACAGGTATATTATATAACACTGTAAATATTTTCTCACTGATAGCTTTGGCACCTATTACTTCATTGAGAAAGCAAGAATTGACCCAACAATTCCAACATATACTCAAAAAAAAAAAAAAAAAAGACTCCCTAAACACACTACTTTAAAACAGCTAACTCATTCCATCTCTACACACGCACACACACACACACACACACACACAAATTAACATCTGTTATGACTTTTATCTAGATGACCCCCAAAGTCTCATGCATTCCTAAGTGGGGCTTTCAGGAGTAACTGGACCATGGATGTGTGATAATGAATAGGTCTGCTGATAGGGTTAGCATAGTTCTAGGTTTGAATAATAAGACTTGCTGAAGGCAGAAGACTCACCTGGGTGTGGACAGCACCAATCAATAGGCTTATAGCCTAGATGAAATAAAATGAGAGAGAAGGAAGCCTTGCTGCCTCTGTCTGCTCTGCCACCCCATGGACTGTTTCTCCTCTGCCATGCCCTGCTGCCCCATTGATAGTTTTGTAGCCAGCCAATTACAGACTGAAATCTCTACAACTATGAGCTAAAATAACCTTTCCTTCTTTAACTTGTGTAGAATATTTTGTCTCAGCAGCAAGAAAGTAACTAAGACAGCATTTCACCAAATAAAGACCAAACTTCATTGAAAGGAGATACTTATCCCTCAGGAAAGCCCACTTACTAGCTAAATAACTAGCTACCATACATCAACCTCAACATATAACTCAAATTTATGTCCCAGGAAAGTGATATATAACCTCAGGGTCCTCACTATTCCACTTTCTTTCTATGAACAAACATCAAAGAACCTTAGGAATTTAACTGACAAAGAAAAAAAGATGTTATGGCATCATACTACAGCTACTTTGCCACCTTAATGAGGGGAAATCTACAAATTCTTTCAAAGACTCTCCATCATTCTCAGGATGGAGTCCTGAAGGTGCCTGAGGCACCCTTTGTGCCTTAGTCAGGTCAGTTGCCCTAACACACATTTTTCCCAGTTTAGGATCTTAAATTACACTGTTCCCTCCCACTAGAATCCTGTTCTTCCTCCATCTTCCCAGACACTTTCACCTGACTACTGTCTCAAGTCTTCAACCTCAGCTTAGCTGTGATTTCCTTAGTATGCCACGATCCTTATGTCAAGTAAACCCCTTTCAACACACTTTTCAAAACTGACTAATCACTAAGTGCTCATCCAACACCTGCACTTACCCTCAAACAAAATCTAAACTCTAAGAACTGCCTCTGCCTAGAGTGGCACCTGGCATGTAAGAGGGGCTCAATAAATACTTATAGTAAGAGTGCTTGAACATAACAATTCATTAGAAAAGTCAAGAGAGGGTTATGGGCGTAGCTTAGAGGTAGAGCACTTGCCTAGTATGCTTAAGGTCCTAGGATTATTCCTAGCATCTTTTTTTTTTGGCACCGACCACACGCTTGCAAGGCAGGCACTTATGCCGCTGAGCTAAATCCCCGGCCCAGATCGCTAATATCTTGAAACAAAACTTAAGAAGCAAGAGGAAGTCTTTGCTCCATCAACCATATCCCAATCTCTAATAAACCTTTAAATATTCCTCAAGTCTCTTTCATCATTAAAAACAAAAACAATGAATGAGGGTAAAGTTCAAGGGCAGAGAGCTTGCCTAGCCTGTGAAAGGCCCTTATTTTGATTCTCTGCTGCAAATAGATAAAATAAACACCTAAACAAAAGCAAAAAATTCTTTTAAACTCAACTCTCTTTTAGCAATATTCCCTCCTTGCTTTCACAGACAAGAGTCTTGAAAGTCTTCTCTATTAGGCTCTCATCTCTATTGCCTCACCTCTCTCCGCTACAATCTGGCTTCTATGCTCTCCAGCTAAAGTAACTCTTGATGAGTTATTTTACAATCGACACTCCTTTGTAATCTTAACATCTGAAAACTCTGTAGTACTTGACAATTTTATCAACATTCCCCACCTAGAGCCTCCTGTCTAGCCAGCCTTCCAAGTATTCTAGTTTTTGCTTCAACTACCACTTACACAGCAATGACTCCTGATTCTGTCACCAGTTTAGCTCTTTCTCCTGAATTTCAAACACATCAAAATATTCTCTGCTCATTTTTAAGTTTCTGTTAGGTACCTCACCTAGGTATATCCAAACCTGAACTGACCTCTTCCTTTGCAGCCTCTCCCCAGGCCACAAACTGGAAAAGGATCTAGACCAATGGTGGCGAACCTCACAGGGCTATTCATATCATCGAAGGCTCTAAAAGGTTTAGTATCACTGATCTACTCTTTATGCCTCCAACCTTAGCCTCCATACCATTTGGCTCTATGAGAGGTGATCAAAAAAATGCAATGAATGATTAAAACAATGTATTACAGTAAAAGACTCACTGTCAAGATTGATGGGATTAAGTATGTTCTATGTGAGGAGTATTTTCTTAGGTTTTTAAGGCAGCCTGTCTTTTACTATATCAATGTTTTTATTTAAATATTAATTGAATTTTTTTATCATCCCTCAGTGAACAAATGTTACTGGTAATTTATGCCAAATAAAGACATTACACTGTCATGTTTTTCATCCACCAAATTCACAGGATCTGGCACAGTATAACTTTTGGCTGTTTCTTAAATTCAAGATAATCACCAAAGGTAAATATTTTTATCCATTCAGAATATCAAGGCAGCTAGAGCACAATTAAAGACAATCAAAAAAGAGGACTTCTGGGTTACAAAGTAAGAAGTTAAGTGCCAGCCTAAAGTGCACAGTGAAACTGTCTCAAAAAGACAACAAAAAAAGTTTTCAGTACTGTTTCAGAAAGTAGCAAGAACAAGCTAGATATGGTGGTACACCCCTGTAATACTAACACTCAGGAAGCTAAAGCAAGAGGATCACCACAAGTTCAAGGTCAACTTGTATTAATCTCATGTCTCAATAAATTTTGTATTGAAGTATTTATTCAAGTTTTTCTTTTCCTGAAGTATATACAAATTGTTTTGGCAAACTTTACGTGCATAATACTTATGACATGATAATTTCTGGCTTCACCTGTCTATTTCCTAGTGGACTATCTTTCACTCATATATCCTCATCACTGTCTAGCACATAACTGCATTAATAAATGCTTACTAAATGGATAAATATTTTAAGATAAAGAAACTGAGTTGAGCATGGTAATATTTACAATGCCTATTATCCCAGATACTCAGGAGGCTGAAGGAGGAAATTCAAGGCCAGTCTGGGCAATTTAGTGACTTTGTCTCCAAAAAAGGGGGGGGGGCTGGAGATGTAGCTCAGTATTAGAACACTTGCCTAGAATGTACAAAGCCCTAGGTTCAATCCCCAAAACCACTGAAACAAAAAGAAAGCAAGCTGGCTTACTGTCTTGCGTAATGGCTTGCTGCGAATGGCAAGGCCGTCCATGTAGTCCTCCAGTTTGAACTTGTAAGTAACCTGCAGCTTCTGAAGCAAACTATCAAAGAAGTCACTACCCTATAAAGAAAAAAAAAAAAAAAGTAAAATCTAGTGGAATCAACCTATTCTTGATCCAACCTACCCACCAGAACCTGGGGTACATGACCTCTTCACAGTTCTCAGTTCTCAGATATCCTATGCAAAGGGGGGGCACATATAGCATTTAGTAGTCACCACTTAAGCACAAAACAAATTCATAGTATAAGCCTCTCCATAGTTTTAAAATATGAGCATACACACACATATTCTCTTCCCTACACTCAGACCAAGGAATTCAGAAAGTTTTCAAGCTCAAAACTAACCCCTATTGTAACTTACAGTCCTAAGGAAGTAACACAATAGATCAGGCCTAAATTCAAGAAAACTGTTTTTTGTCAATGCTATGTTCTAAAACATAGTATTTTCAGTGATAGAAACTCCTTATAACTAACAGACGTTAAATTTTTTATTCTGAGGACTAAAAAATAATGGCTTACCTCATCTAAGAGCTCCAATAGTCTGTTTCGAATCTGTTCTGGGTTGTCGACATTTGGATCCTTGAGAAGCTGCCTGAACTTCTCAATCACCTGATAGAAAGCATTCTTCCACAGGATCTGATCCACATTCTGATTATCAGAGAACTCGATATCTAATAGAATACAACGTTCATACAACTGCAGCAGTTCAGCTCTGAAATAAAATACATGCAATTTCTAGCTCCATATAGACCATAGGAAGACCCAAGATCTGAGTTTCTTGCAAATTAACCACCTTTCTTGGAAGGAAAGCCAAAATATGACCAAGTACTGTATCCAAGTACGTATCAAGCTGGTTTCCATCCTACCCAGCAAAATGTGATTACAAAGGTAGCTTAGTCTTGGGCTGGAGGTTTAGCTCAGTGGCACAAGTGCCTACCTGACAAGCACAAGGTTGTGAGTTCAATCCCCAGTACCAAAAAAAAAAAAAAAAAAAGATAGTTAAGTCTAAAAAATAGTGCTTCCCCATGTGTCCTCACCTAAATTCAACAGTTAAAATAACATTTCACTGCAAGTTATATGTTGTTTATTTCTTGGCATTTAGTCTTTCCTTTTCAGCATTCCATACTCCCTTAAAGATTTTTTTCTTAAAGAAAAAGTAGGATCACACTCATTTCTAAGACTAAAACAAAGCTTCTGTTCTTTAACCAACAAACCCTCTCCTACAAAAATCAACATGGCAGCGGCTTGGTGCTAAGTGGTTGACCAACATACACAGGGCCCTAGTTTTGACTGCCAGTTTCCTGGGTGGAAGAGGGAATTCATGTAAAAAGGAAAATAATATTGTGGCTCACCTAAAAAGTTTTTACCTTACCCCCACGTCCCTCTACCCAGGATAGAACGCATCATACCTGAGTTGAGTCATCTTCTCCATGCCCTCAGTACTGATGCGATCCCTGGAAAGCAGGTTGCTGAGCTGCAGTTCCTGGTTGTCAGCCACCCGGAGAAGCCTGTGTAACTCCTGTTGCTGCATGTTCCTCACATGCTGCTCTATCTCCTCAGGATTCATGGTGCTGGCAGGGAGTGGGCTACATACATATTGTCCTGGTGGAGTTGGGTAGCCTGGGTAGTAAGGCCCTGGGAACACACCATTTGTAGGGCCTACTGGGTACTGTAGGGGGTTATAGCCTGTATAGGGATACTGGGAAGCAGGGCCAGGTGTCCGAGGATAATAATAGGGGTTGTCAGAATTTTGAAACTTATAGTAAGATGCTTGGGCCTGACGTGAGTCACTCCAAGATGTAGGGCTCACTTCATCATCAGTGTCCAAGAAATGTAGCTGGGGTGTCTGGCTCTTTAGAGCAGGTTTCTGATCAGGATTATTTGGGTCCCACAGTCGGCGGGTAGTGCCTCCACGGCCCCAACTCCGAGATCCCTTACTACCAGATCCAAATAAAAGCCGAGGTCCCAAAGGTGTAGATTCTGGAGAACCTGCTGAATTAACAGACAGAGTAGTACAGGCAGGTAGAATCAGAATCCCACGACCTCGACCCCGAAGTTCTTGTTTTGGGTTTTTGGGCTCCTGCTTCTCAGAACCTCTGCTCTCACTGCTCAGGCTTTTGTCAGGCTTTATCCTATCTACATCTTCCCTGGCTGACCTCACCATGGGGGAGTCTTTGTTCATGGTTTCTGCATCAAAAGTGACACGAAGAGTGCTTCGATTTTCTTTACCATTACTTTTCTGTTCACCCTCCCCATGTCCAGACCAGTTTTTTTCTGAATGTTTTCTCTTTTCTAAGCTCCTCCTGGACCCCAATTCATCAGGTTCATCCATTCTGTCATCATCTAGGGAATCAGTTGAGGACAGAGATACTTGCTTCTTCAGTCGTGGCCTCTCCTTGGTCCGCTCCTGCCTGCGGCGGCGGCATCCATTTTCAGTCAAGCCAGTTCCCTCAGCACTGTTGTTACTACCAGCTGAGCTGGTACTGCAAGTTCGATATCGGTTCCTTCGTTTGTCTGAGCGCGAGTAGCGCTTTGCAGAACCCAGCTTCCCCTGGGCCATGTCATCATTCACTTTCTTTGTCCCCTCTCCTTTTTCAATCCTTTTTCCTTTTTCTCCCTTTAAAGTCCTTATTCTGTCACTATTTTGGCTCTTTTCTGTCTCAGTTTTGTCCGGTTTATTCGCAACTTCCTCTTTCACAACTTTTCTCCTATATTCATCTTCTGTTACTTTTAGTTGTTCTACCTGGTTAAGGATCTCTTCCTCATCTATTTGGCTAGCTGATTCTTTGTTAACAGTCTGCAAACGTCGTCCTGGCTGGTAGATCTGCAGGTCTGGTTTCTTCGTTCTTTTGATGATTTTTAGACTTCGATCCTCTTGTCCAGCAGTCCTATGAAAGGTTTCCTGTCTTGGATTATTTTCTGGATCTACAGGACCATTTTGTTGTTGGCTGTCCAATTTCTTGCAGACATCGTTAATGAGCTGTGTACCATTTCCAACAACAGAAGAATCTCTGACATTAACAAGTTCATCCTTAAATTCCTCACTCCCAGAGGATTCCTTGACTTTAGGTCTGTTCCTTAGTCGAGAAAGACCAGGCTTATAAATTTCCAGATCTGGGCGCCTGTTATCTTTGCGCTGCCTGGGCTCCTTTAATTCCTTCATATTTTCTGTTATATTGTGGAGAAGATTGGGGAGGAAAAAGTAGAAAAAAAGAATAAAGGAGGAAGTAGGAGGAAAACTGTCATTCTGATTAAGTAACAGAAAGTCATGCAAGAATACATATCCAAATATAACAGGGGTGGTCAAGGAAGGTTTCTACAAAAGCAGAAATTTGGAATTTATAGTACTTGTTCAGCAACTGGCAAGGCAAGGACTTGCATAGAGCTGTCTATACTTAGGCTAGGAAAATGGGGGGGACCCTGTGTTTTCTTGGGTTACCAAAGTTGTAGTCATGTTCAGATTCCCAAGACCCCAAACTGTCTCATTATTGCAATAAAAGATCTCTAACATTTATAGCATTACATTATTTTCTATCTATAAGTCTCTGAATCCATTTCAGACTTTTCTTCTACTTTTAACAAAAGCCAGGGTGGCTAAATCCTGGGTTTATGTATGTTTGTATATATGTATAGTAGTGGGCTTTAAACCCAGAGCCTCACTTATGCTATGATAGTAGGGTTTGAACCCAGAGCCTCACTTATGCTAGGCAAGTGCTCTATTATTGAGCTATATCCCCGGCCCTTATTTTTTTTTTCAACCTTTCTTATTTTAAAACAGAGTCTCGTTAAATTGTTCCACCTAACCTCAAACTTGTGATACTCCTGATTTAGTCTCCTGAGTATTTAAGATTATAGTCATTCTCCACCACATCTACCAAATTCTTTTTAACATATTAGTAGGGGGTAAGAGGTATAACGCTCAGTAGTAGGATACACAAGCATGAGGTTTGATCCATTGCACTGCAAAAGGAAAACAAATTGAGAAAAAAGAAAGGTGTATGTAACAATCCACAGTCCTGAACATCTCTGAACAAAAAAACCTTCAACTCTGGTCTGTGAACTTGGCCAAGACAAATCTCTTCTTTAGGATACAAATTACCCAATCACATACTTCTTACTGAAGCAAACAGGAAGCAGTTCCTTTTTTGTTCTCCAACTCCACTCATCCTCACCAACTCTGTAAAGGCAGCTAGCAGAGCTGTTTCAAAAAAAATATTGCTCAAACTATAATCATTAGAATACTGAGACTACATACCACTATGATGATAGAATATGAGAAGAAAAAAATTCCATACAAGAGCTTTCCCTAGACACTAATGTAAAGATTATCACATGCTCTCAAAATACCAAGGACTGAGACACTCAAGAACAACGAAGATAAGACTTTATACACCACTCTCCAGATTCCACGAACTTACTGAATGACAAACAAGTATATGTTGTTTTTTTTTTTTTTTTGGTACCGGGGATTGAACTCATGACCTCACGCTTGCCAGGCAGGCGCTTAAGCCACTGAGCTAAATCCCCGGGCCCAAGTATATGTGTTTTGTAAGTATTCATTAAGAGAAAAACTACTGCCAGGTGTAGTGTCACACACTTGTGATCCTAACACTTGGGAAGTTGAGACAAGAGGATCTCCACGAATTCAAAATCAGCGTGGGGTACAAAGTGAGTTCAAGTCCAGCCAGTGAGGCTTTATTTCAAAAGAGAGAAAGAGAGAGAGAGAGAGAGAGAAACTACCTAAGTTATCCATCAGCATTTCAGTAGGAATGTGTGACAGGAACTTATAAGGATATGATCAAGTACTCAAAATAAAATTTTACATAAAACCCTACAATTATACCATACACACAAATGCCAACAAGCCCACAGCAAGTATATGCTCTAGTACTTATACACACTTTTTGTAGGTATAACACAAAAGCAAAAGAAACTAAGTTTAAGATAGTGCTTCAGTACTTCCACAAGTTTAGGAGTCTCCAAGCACGAATAAAAATAAAGCAGTTTAACCTCAGAACCGTCATAATCTTTTTAACTTACGTTTGTGGGGAGAAAGAAAAGGTTAAAAGAGATATTACTGCTTTTTTTTTTTTTTCTTTTTAGAAGAGATCCTATAGAAGCAAACAGCCTGGATAACCTAATTTAATTTACACATGAAAACCAGCCTCACAGACTGCTACCAGTAGGGAAGGAACCTATTATACCTACCGTTCTACACAACTCTACAGCCTAACAAAGAGGAGATGAGACACAGACTTTCTTGGAGCTTTTCTGATGTGGCTATAGATTTTAACTGGCAACTGAAACCTCCTTGGTCAAAAGGAAAAAAACAAAACAAAAAAAACCCCTACTCTCCCACGTGCTAAGGTCAAATCAAAGTTAGTCAGCTCTCTGAAGTCCCAGATCACTCCAGTGGCCCAACTTTCACAAGCCTGAGGTAAAGGAAAAGTTCAAAGAGGAAGTCCCAGTACATTACACCTTCTCCTCAGTTTCCCCAGCCCCTTCTGTCCGAGGCCTATCAGATGAGGAGGGCAGGACAGCGGAGGGCTCCCTCGAGAATAATAAAGTCCAGGGCCTCCACCAGACCCCAGCATCCATTGCTGTTTGCGCCTCCCGACGACTGGGAATCCACGGGCTGATCTGAGAGAGCTGGGGCCAAAGGGAACAGTAACGTCGCGGTGAGAAAAAGAGGGTGGAGACAGGAACTCAGGGAGGCTCTCCAGGAGTGGGTAAGCCCAAACCAGACCCCGCACCGGCCTTCGGCCCGGTAAGGTAAATTGGGGACGGCCAGCAGCTCCCGCCCCCAATGTTGGGGGAAAGGGCGGGGGCTCGGGAGCGCCACGGATGGGGCGGGGAGGAGGCCAAGGAGGCGGGGCGCGAAGGCCCAACCCAGGAGCTGGGCGGCGCGACTCACCTCTGCTCCCGGCCTGCGGAGCCAGAGTGGCCAGGATCCCTCGCAGCTCCGACGCAGAGATTCGCACACGCTCTAGCCCCTCCGCCATCTTCGCGGCTGCTACTACAGCTGCCCCGACTTCGCCACCGTCGCGCGCAGCCAGGAAACCCCGACGGACAGACTGGAGGCGCGCGCTCACCCACTCCCACCCCTTTTCCCCGCCTCTTTTCTCCTGCCCTCCCCAAACGACGGTGGCCGCACTGGGAGGAAAAGCGCTAAACGCATGTTCGAGAGTTGCAATGTCAGAGGCGGACGCTGCGCGTGCGCACAAGTATAGTAGAGAAAGGTGTGCTGAGCCTGAAGGTGGAAGCGCGGCGCCGGTGAGGTGAGGTGAGGTGAGAAGGTGAGACCAGCCCTGGTCAGGTCAGGTGGGCATTCGCGGTCATCCTGCGATAGTGGCGATCGAAGACACTGGTGTTTGTGTTGGTCTAGGTGTAGGGCTGGCAGAGACACCCAACCATTTGCCTTCCTCCGGTCGTTTTAGGCCAAGATCTCCCCGCCATAGCTCCGGGCTTTTGTTTGGGGACCGTAAAGATCTTGTAAGAGCAGTTGATTCCAATTTTAAGACAAGGAATCTGAATGCTGGAGAACTGAAGAGGTAAATTGCCCCGGATGACAGTCAATGGTACCACAGAATCAGTCTTTTTTTTTTTTAATGGCAAACTACATCGGCAAACTACATCCACAAGCTTCCTAAATTAAATCTCTCCCTCTCTCTCTCTCTCTCTCTCTCTCTCTCTCTCTCTCTCTCTCTCTCTCTCTCTCACACACACACACACACACACACACACACACACACAC
This sequence comes from Dolichotis patagonum, assembly GCA_004027295.1. Lineage (NCBI taxonomy): Eukaryota > Metazoa > Chordata > Mammalia > Rodentia > Caviidae > Dolichotis > Dolichotis patagonum. The sequence continues at coordinate 142,901 of PVJX010000665.1, forward strand.
ACACGTTGACTCGTGCTCAGAGGAGTTGTGTGGAAGTAAACCAGGAGGTATTATATGTCAATTTGGGAGTTTCTTAATCACTGTGGATTCTTGAAAAAAATTACTGTTCTAGATCGCAGGTTGATTTTTTTTTTCTTTCTTCCCACCTTTGATATTTAACTTCAGTGCTGGGTGTGGTGGTGCACACCTGTAATCCCAGGATTCTGGAGGCTAAGGCAAGAGGATGGCGTCTAGTTTGAGGCCAGCCTGGGCTACATAGTGAGTTCAAGGCTAACTTGCATTACACAGTGAGACCATGTCTCAAAAACAGAAACAAAAAAATTAACCACACCAAGCGCTGGGGTGGTAGCTCAATGACAGAGTGTCTGTCTTTCATGTTCAAGGCCATGTTTTTCATTCCCAACACTTCTATAAATAGATAAAATTTAACTCGACCAGAAGACTTTACCCTTTTGACCATGACTATTAAAAGTGGTGGTATGGGAAAACTGCTTCTCCCAAAGCTGCCTGCCTCCACCAGTTGCTATTTCCTACTCTTACACAGTCCATTGGACCACTAAACCCTCAAATAGTACTTATCAATAATTCCTTAGTTAAGCATGAGAGACTTGAACGACCTGATGGAATTCTTTCAGTTCCTCTTATATGACAGAAACTTCACCATCAGAAGATTATGGATAAAGTCAAAGGCCCTGGGCTCAATCCTCAGTAGCAAAAAAAAAAAAAAAAAAAAAAAAAAAAAAATCTATGATAGGGGCTGGAGATTTAGCTCGGTGGTATAAGCACCTGCCTTGCAAGCGCACGGTCGTGAGTTCAGTCCCCAGTACCAATTAAAAAAAAATCTATGATACATCTCTAATCAGTGCTCAGGAACATTTTTTGTAGCTGTATGTACTTTTAATATTAAAAAATAATAAGGGACAAGCCAGATGTGCATGCCAGTAATCTCAACACTGGGAAACTGAAGCAGGAAGATCACATGTTTGAGCCTAGCCTAGACAGCACAGCATATTGCTAAGTCTTTTCAAAAATTAAGAAAAAAAAAAAACTTTAAAGTGCTAGAGCTATAACTATGCAAAGGCCCTGTGTTCAATCACCAGTACTGAAAATAAGAAGAGGACTAAGAAAGGGCTTTGGGTGTAATTTAGTGGTAGAGTGCTTGCCTAACATGCATAAAGCCCCAGTACACACCCACCCCCCAAAAAGGAGAAAATATACTAAGCATTCAAGGAAGGTAGGAAAAGGCAATAAAAGCAAAATAGAAGAATAATAAAAGAAGTACTTGATAAAATGAAGAGTTTATTCAAAAATAAAAAGACAATAAGACACATTTGTGGCAAAAAATAAGGGGTGAGGACATCCTTTTAGATATCTCATAAGCAATTCAAATTTAAATCATCAAATCTGATTTTCTTCCCAGATACTTGTTTTTTCACCAGTTTTAAATCTCAGTAAATTATACCATCATCCATGCGAGAACCCAGAAGTTTCCTGATACAGCCTACCTATCTTCCTCATTCCCCACATTTGATCAATTATCAGTATATCTCTCTCCATAATAAGCATATATGGAATCATCTCAACATTCTTGTCTTTTTCTTGAAAACTGCCCTTTACTTCCATTCAAAAGTACTTCTGGTTTTTGTTTGTTGTTGTTATTGTTGTTGTTGTTGTTTGGTATGGAGGATTGAACTTGCACCCTCATGCTTGCCAGGCAAGCACTGTGCCGCTGAACTATATCCCCAGTCCCTGCTTTTTCTTTTTTCCTCCATGACACCCTGTTTTGCTGCTTATTTTCCCTCAGGAGCAAAGAATTGAGCTAGTTATCTTGTTTTATTCATACTGTCATTAATAAAGCCTTTTTCATTTATCTTTTTGCTCTGCATTTCAGTTACCACTTGTGTTGTAGTTCTTCCTTGAGGTAGTGACTGTTTGTTACATGTTCTTGAATATATATGTATCTTTGAATAATATGCAATGTTCTATGTATGTGTTTTGACTGTACATATGGATACTGTGTTATAGATCTCATTCTGTTTCTTTATCATGTTTATATAAATACTTCTGACTATTGCATAGTGTTATTTTAAATGATCTCAGACCATTGGCCACTGGTCCTGGACCAAGATGGGCCAGAGTCCTTACCCAGAATTTTTTGAACTGAGAGAAAGAAAGAAAATCCCTCTCCAGAGTGGAAGCCATAAAATGTAAAACAGCAGCCACCCGTCCTGCCATATGGAACCAGCTGGTCTGCAGTGAAAAAGGAGCCGACATGCAAATGCAGCCGAGGTGAGAAACAGCTTGGAAGCTATCAAGTGCCTGGTTCCAGTTGTTCCTGAAGCTCCATATTCCTGCCCACTCATGGTTTGTTCAGCTTTTCCTCAGACTCCATGAGCTAGTAAATGTAGACATTAAGCTAGTTTAAATTGGAATTCTATCACTTGCAACCAAGAGGCCTCAGTAATTACAACCACCACAAAACAACTTGCTTGATTGATTGGCTTTTTTGGGGGTAGGGTCTTGTTGTTTTGTTCAGGCTGGCCTCGAACTCATGGCTTTCCTCCTGCCTCAGCCTCCTAGTGCTAAAATTACAAGTCAGTATTTGTCTACCACTCACACCCAGCTACAAAATAGCTTTTTATTGTTCAGGATATTTTTTTGTTTTTTTTAAGTTGAAGTAAAATACACATAAAATTTATCATTTTAACCTTTTAAGTTTTTGTTAATTTTGAAACAGGGTCTTGCTAAATTGCTCAGTTTGGGTTTGAGTTTGGGATCCTCCTGCCTCAGCCTCTCAGAATGCTGGGATTATAGGCATGTACCATTACACCTGTCTTCATTATAGCCATTTTTTTTACATGTTATGTGTGTGCTTTAGTTGGGGTTTCTCTTTTTTTGGAGACAGGGTTTCACTGTGTAGCTCAAGCTAGCTTTGGACTGTGTACCCCAGGCTGGCCTTGAATGCATGGTATCCTCTTGCCTCATCCTCTCAAGTGCTGGGATTACAGGTGTGTGCCACGAGGCTGAGCTCATTATAATCATTTTTTAAGTGTACATGTCTTTAGTTAACTACATTGTCACTGCTGTGGAACCAATCTCTAGGATGCTATACCCACTAAACAGTGGTTTTCCTTGTTTTCCTAACAACTCTAGTCCCTGTGAATCACCCTTCTTTCTATGACTCATGCAAGTGGAATCATGCAGTATTTGTCTGTTTGTGACAAGCTTATTTCAGTCCCCAATGTTCATGTTCTAGCATGTGTCAGAATTTCCTTCTTTTTAAGGCTGAATAATACTCCATTTTATGTATATACCACATTATAATATGGTCATTTATCTGTTCATGAACACTTGGGTTGCATCCTCATTTTGGTTATTATGAATAATGCAGCTATGAACACAGGTCTACAAATGTGTCAGGCCCTGCTTTCAATTTTTTGGGTCCACATCTAGGAGTGGAATAGCTAGGTCATATAGTAAGTCTGTATCTTACTTTTTGAGGAAGCAGCCCCTTATTGTAGCAACGGCACTATTTTCATTCCCATCAACAGTGGATAATGATTTCACTTTTTCAACACTTATTTTTTTGTTTGTTTTTTAATAATGGGTGTAAAGTAATATTTTATTGTGAAACTCAATTTGCATCTCCGTAATGATTAATGATTTGGGGAGTTTGTGTGCGTGTGTGCATGCATGTGTTACTGGGGGATGAACCCAAGGGCGTCACATTGAGCTATATCCATAGCCTGTTTTTTTGGCAGTGTCTTGCTAAATTGTCCAGGTTTGTAATCCTGCCTCAGCCTACCAGAGTGCTGGGATTACAAGCATGCACCATCATGTCCAGTCTTGGGTATTTTTTTCATGTGCTTGTTAACCATGTACATATCTTCTCTGGAAAAACTTTCTGGTTAGCTTCAAACTTGTAGCAGTCCTCCTTCCTCAGCCTCCTAAGCGCTAGGTTTACAGGTGTGCACTGCCATGCCTAGTTTTTGTTTTGTTTTTTGAAGATAAGCCATTGCTATGTTGCCTGGTTGGCTTCAGACCTCTAAGATCCTCCTGCTTCAGCCTTTCAGGTAGCTGGGATTATAGTTATGCACCACTATGCCTGACCCCTTGAGAAATTTCTATCCTATCTCTCTATTGATTTATTTAAACTGATTTTGTGTTTTCAAAATGCATGTTAAATGATTGTGTGTATGTGTCCCCCGCCTCTCCCACCCTGTACTGGGGATCAAACTCACAACCTCATGCTTACCAAGCAGGCGCTTATGCCACTGAGCTAAAAGCCCTGGCCCTTAAATGATTGCTTTCTATCTCCACATTTGCCATCCAGGCCCTGCTTAGTCTTTATGTGAAAAATCAAAATACCTCTTAATTAAATCCCCTGATTTCACCCTTGTCCCCTTTTTACTCTCCATAATGTAGCCAGAATAATTTTCTAAACATACAAACTCTAACATGTACTTACTTGATCAAAATTTAATAGCATTCCAGTAATCTGGAGGAAAAAAAATTAGCTGGTCTTGGTGGTGCATACCTGTCATCCTATCATGCTGGGAGACTAAGTGAAGGATCACAGTTTGAGCCCAATGTGGGCAGCTCAGCTATTTAGTGAGACCATCTCAAAAGGGAATTCAAGGCCAGCCTACACTACAAAGTGAGACCCTGTCTCCAAAAAACCAAAAACCAACAACAAAAAAACACTCTTTCCTTGATGTAAGTAAAGTCCCCATTATAGGATCCTATCAGAACATATTTCTCTAGAAGTATCTATCAAAGTTTGTAAAGATGTGTTTATTTTTGCTTTATTTACTGTAGATCTGCCACTAGATTATAAGCTTTATGAAGGTAGGGATGATACTCTTATCTAACACAAAATTCTCAGACAAAACAACATCTACTGTACAGAAAGTACCTATCATTTGTTAACTGAATAAATTATGAATGAACAGATATGGAAGGTATTTTGAAATATTACGATCATACTAATAAATTTGAAGATATTTTATAAAACATATAAATTTATAGAAATTAAGGAGAAAGCAGAAAATCCATAGAAACCACTAATTGTGAAGTCACTGAAAAAGTTTTCAGAAATACATGTACAATAAGTCCCCAGCTTCTGAACATTTGAGTTGTGAACTTTCACAGATACAAACAGACCTCACATAAGGAACATCTGTAGATGTGAACACAACGCAGAAGCAGCACATGTGTCTGTCAGGCATGGGCACAGGTATGCTGCCGCGTGCTGAGTGTACAGTGCAACAGTGTACTATAGTACAGGCTCAGTCAGGATGTCGGAAGCAAGAGGAAAAGCAGTGATGTGGAGCGGACTGCTAGGAAGCACAGAGCAATAGCCATAGAAAACAAAAGTGAAAATGCAGTGTAAGACTCACTTTGTTGAGCTTTGGCACAAATCCAGTTTAGGAACGTTCTCACAGAATGGAATTTGGGGGACTTACTGAATTACAAATTATTTGCAGACAGCATGATTATTTCTTTTAAAAGGCTGAGAATGACCGGGCGTGGTGGCCCACACCTATAATCCCAACACTCAGGAAGCTGAGGCAGGATGATCACTGTGAGTTTGAGGCCAAACTGGGCAATATAGTTCAAGGCCAGCATGAACTATATAGTGAGACTCTGTTTCAAAATAAATAAAAGGTTGAGGAGGGCTAGTGGTATAGCTCAGCAGTAAAGTACTGGTCTTGCCAAAACTACAAAACAATAAAAACAATTTTAAAGAGGACAGAACTATATATTCCTTCTCAGAAACCATAGTTATTAGTTCACATATCAGTAGGTGACTCAAGGAGTTCTAATTAGAGTTCTTATTCTTTGCAAGAGCCAATAAGAAACACTCAGTGGGTGTTTAGCTCAGTGGCGTAAGTGCTTGCTTGGCAGATGCAAGGTCGTGAGTTTGATCCCCAGTACCAAAAAAAACCCCAAAAAACAAAAAAACCCACTTATCTTAAGAGGAGGTCCTGGATTCCAATAGAGGCTGAGAATAAAGTCAGCACAGCAAGAGAGATCTTAGGTCTGGGCATTTAGCTCAGTGGCACAGTGCCTTTCTGGCAAGTGTGAGGTCCTGAGTTCAGTTCCCAGTATCTGCCCCCCCCCACCAAAAAAAGAGAAAGAGATCTTAGTGTCAAAAAGCAAGTAACTACTTTTTGAGAGTCTCTCACTGTGTAGCACAGTCTGGTCTTGAAGTTATAGGGATCCGCCTGCCTCAGCCTCCCAAGTGCTGAGGTTACAGACATGTACCACCACGCCCGGCTGAAAAACAAACAACTCTTAAAGATACTTTTCAAAGCACTGCTTTAAACCCATATCAGAAGCTAGGGAAAAAAGTAGAGAATCAATTATAAAGTTTAGGGTTAACGAGATAGTCTAAGAAAGCATCTTGTCATGCAATAAGTATTCAAAAATTATTTTCATAGACCAGTAATTTTAAAATCTAATGGTAATATTTTCTCAAAAGCAGTAACAGCTGGGCATTGTGGTACACACCTGTATCCCTATCACTCAGGAGGCTAAGTCAAGAGGATTGCCAAGAGTTTGAGGCCAGCCTACACTACAGAGCGAGACCTGGTCTCAAAAAGTCAACAATATTGTACAAGAAACAAAATTAGGAAAACTACTGAGAAATCTAATACAAAAAAGACATTACTAAATTGGAAGGCATGCAAATTTGGGTAAAGACAGTATTTTTGTCAGTTGTGCCTCCATTTGATACATTGTACAGCAGAACTGCTGGCAATCTTGCTAAAGGAATTCTAAAATTGACATGGAAGATTTGATGTGTGAGCTGGGTGTGATGGCACATGTCAATACTATCTCTTAGCGGGCTGAGGCAGGACTGCCACAAGTTTAAGGTCAGCCCAAAACACATATGAAGAGACTGTCTCAAAAATAGAAAAGAAAAGAAAAAAAAAAAAAAGGAAAGAAGCCACTCTTTAGAAACTGCTGTTGAGAGTAAAATGATAATCTACAGTCTTTTGGGAAATCAGTTTGGCAGGTCAAATGTCTTAGGAGGCCAATACATTCATTGCCTGCTGCGCTGAGAAAATAATTCAGATGTCCTAGAAATGTGTATGCCTTTTGTTACAAAATGCCTTTTGAGAGAATCTACCCTAAGGATGTATGGAGATACACAGAGATCTTGAAACAGGTCTGTTAATTACATCATTATTGTACCCTGCAAAAAAATGTTTAAGCCAAGCATTGAGGCACATACTCGTTATCCCAGCCTTCTGGGAAGTGAAGACAGGAGGATCACAAGTTTAAGACTCTCCAAAAACAAGAGGACTAGGGTTGTAGCTCACTGTGAAGGTCCTGGGCTCAATCCTCAGTACCGAAAAAAGAAGGAACAATAGAAGGAAGGTTGGTTCAACAGAGTTATGTAAAAGTAGAATTTTGGTTTTGGGTTTGTTTAGAGGTGCTGAGACTTGAACCCATGACCTCATGCACACTAAACAAGCATTGTATCACTTGAGCTACATCCTTAACCAACAATTATGGTAATTCTGTACAAAAAATATCATCAACACCATTTTAAAAGTTACATACAATTATGTGTGGTATTGTGGGCCTAGTGTCAGCAATTGGGAGGTTGAGGCAGCAGACGTTTGAGATTAACCTGGAGAACATAACAGGATCCTGTATCTAAAATAAAAACGGGCAAGGGATTTAGCTTAGTGGTATATAAGTGCCCACCTGGCATGAACGAGGCAAAACAAAATAAAACCCCAAAAAAGCCAGGCATGGTGGCACATACCTGTAATCCCAACACTAGGAGACTGAGGCAGGAGGATCATCACAAGTTCAAGGCCAGCCTGCACTACACAGTGAGTTCAATGACCACCTAAACTACATAGTAAGACCCTATCTCATAACACAAAGAAAAAAAGAAAGTTCTGTGAATGCACTGTTGATAAAATTCATAGGTATTTAATGTTGTCTGAAAACATTAACCTGTCAACAAGCCAGCCATATATATGTAAATATGGATAAATTACTAGAGCTTAGATAGCAGTTGTCTTTGGGTAGAGTTATTTTCATATTCTTTTTACATCTCTGGGTTTTAGGGGGATGTTTTTCATTTTTCAATTAAGAAAGCCATTCTTATAACAGGATGATTTTTTATTTTTTAAGTAGGGCCTAGAACACTTAGTCACCAATTAGGTACTGAATGGCAGAGCTCCATCCCCAGCTTATGCCATGAATTTATGGGGAACAGGTTCCAACAACACAGGCTCCTTCCCTTAAATGCTTCTTTGGGCGGGGCAGGCTGGGGCTTCCTTTTTCTGATCATTTCCTTGACATGTTTCAGGAAGCTATCACAACTCTTTTGAGTATTTGAGATGCTCAATATGCACATTAACCCTCCTGGGGAGTATCTTGCCCTTAATTTGCTTGTTTCCAACAATGCCTGTAACATGCTGGGTAACTGTTGTAGACTCTTCCTGTTTTGTCATTGTAACATTTGTGTGGCATTCCTTTTTGCACAGTATCCATTCCCTTGATGTCTACATCATCACCCTTTTTGTAGATTTGCATGTATGTGGCCAAAGGAACAACCCCATTTCTAAAAGGTTTCCTCCTCTTTCCTTTTGTGTTTGTCATTTTGGCAAATTACTAGAAGATGGCAGTTATGGCCAAAAGGTGGTTTTTTGTTTTTGTTTTTTGAGTCTTCTCATTCAGTAATCAGGCTTACCTTGAACCCACTACATAGTGCAGGCTGGCCTCAAACTCAAGTGATTCTCCTGCCTCGGTCTCCCTAGTGCTGGGATTATAAGTGTACACCACCATGCAGGAATTACATTTTTTGTTTTGTTGTGTTGTGTGTCATTTTGAGGCAGAGTCTCACTATGCAGTTCAGGCTGGCCCGTGAGCTTACTTTGTAGTCCAGTCTGGTCTCGATCTCGAAACAAACCTCCTGCCTCAGCCTCTTGAGTGCTGGAATTACAGGCATGCACCACCAGGCCCAGCCATCTCTGAATTTTCAAATTGAATGTTTTTCTATTTCTATGGATTGCCTTTTTTTTGTACTGGAAATTGAGCTCAGGACCTTGTGTTTGCTAGGAAGGCACTGCCACTGAGCTGTATCCCCAGCTGGGATTGTTTTCACAAGGGGAAATGGCCAAGTGCAATGGTGTATGCCTGTAATCCCAGTACTTGGGAGGCTGAGGCAGGAGGCTTGCCACAAGTTCAAGGCCAGCCTGAATTACAGAGCAAGGTCCTATTTCAAAAGCCCTCCCCCAAAAAAAGAGAAATAGAGAAACTTCATGTTTAAAACCTACCATAAAGAGTACAAGTACTGAAAACTCTAATTATGGAAACTGAATAAACTAAATCAAATGGAAGATGAAAATGTTTGCTTTTATTTTACTGTCATGTAATATCTATATATTGAAAACTGAAGGAGCCGGGTGTGGTTACACACACCTATAATCCCAGCACTTGAAAGGCTGAGGCAAAAGGATCCCTCCAAGTTTGAGGCCAGCCTGGACTATATAATGAGCTCAAAGCCATCCTGGACTATACAGCAAGACCTTGCCTCAAATAGCTACCCCTCCCTCCCTAAAAAAGCCCCAAAATGAAACAGAAAATAATAGTGTTTTGGGAGGTTTGGGAAGTACTGGGGAATGAACACAGGACCTGGTGCACTGAACGACTTCCCAGACCCATTTTTGTTTTTGATTTTGAGACAAAGTCCCACTAAATTGCCCAAGTTGGGCTCAAATTTGTGATCCTCCTGCCTCAGCTCCCGAGAATGGTGGAATTACAAATGTGCAACGCTATACCAGGCTTAATTTATTAAAATGGTAGTACTGTAGGCAGTTTGTTAAGTAATGTTTTAAAGAAGTAACAATTTAAGCTAGATGCAATGTTACATCCCTGTAACCCAAGCTACTAGGGAGGATGAAGTAGTCGGATCACAAGTTCAGTTTAATGAGATTCTGTCTGAATCTCAGAATGTAGCTCAGTGATAGAGTTCTTTCCTAGCATACGTGAAACCCTGGAGTTCAGTCCCCATCACCACAGAAATATATGTAAATAAATAAAATTTTAAGTCAAGTACACTGTGTAGTCATAACAGTTGAGAGGCTTTTTTTCCTCTTTGAAATAAAATGGATTCAAAAAACAAAATAAAACAAAACCCCAACCAAAACAAAGTTGGGCATGGGGATATACCATGGGTGGCTGAGATAGGAGGACTGCAAGTTTGAACCCAGCCTGGGCAACTTAGCAAGTCCGTCTCAACATAGAAAATAAAAAAGTTCTGCAATGTGGCTAAGTGTGAAGGCTTTGGCTTCATTCCCCAGTATCAAACAAAAACCTGTCAGATGTGGTGTCTGTCACATGCCTGTAATCCTAGCATTTGGGAGGCTGAGGCAGGAGGACTGCTGTCAGCTCAAGGCCAGCCTGGGCTACACAGTGATTTCAATCTGCAAAACAATGAAAAAAGCAAGGTACAGACCAGTGGCAGTGCCAAGAGATGGGTTGTATGAGTAGGGGAGTAAGTTTTAACTTCCACAAGCACCATCAGTTATTTCCTATAAAGAGTCACCAGAAAACTTCAGCTCGAAGACAAGTTCCTTCTATACAGAAATTCTGAAACTCAATAAAGGAGAAATTTCACATAGCACCACAGGTCCCAGGTGAATTTTTCTGTATTATGCATATTCAAGACCTTTTCAATAAACAGATGGTCTAAGGCTTCAATTTGACCTCTTTCTTATTCCTGGGTTCCAGAACCATGTGTGCTCAATACTGCATCTCCTTTGCTGATGTTGAAAAAGCTCATATCAACATTCAAGATTATGTACACCTCACACCAGTGCTAACAAGCTCCATTTTGAATCAAGTAGCAGGGCGCAATCTTTTCTTCAAATGTGAACTCTTCCAGAAAACTGGATCTTTTAAGGTAAAAATCCCTTTTTTTATTGTATTCAAGAATGTTTGTTTTCCAATCCCTTAGCTGATAAATTTGATTTTCCTGACCACACATGAGATAGGGAAAATTAAGTTTAAGACATTTTTTTAGTTAAAAGGTTGCAGAATTTTTCAAGTCCTAGTTACTTCGCGTTAGTGTTATACAACCTAAAAATTCCTTAGAATCATATATCTATGATTTATACAGATAACTTATATATTTATTACCCAAACTAGTATACTTGACAATCAAAAACAAATCCTAATGTTTAAAGCTAGACAATGAGCCAGGCCTGGAGTCTCAGCTACTTTGGGAGTATATAAGTAGGAGGATGGCTTGAGCCAAGAGTTCAGAACCAACCTAGGCAACTTGAAACTGTCTCTAAAAAGGGAGAAAGGTTAGCAGTGAAGCTCAATGGTGTAGCACTTGCCAGGCATGCACTAAAGCCCTGGTTTCAAAACCCAGCACCACAAAACAAAAACCAAAAACATCCATCACACAGGGCTGGGGATTTAGCTCAGTGGCACAAGGTCATGAGTTCAATCCCTGGTACAAAAAAAAAAAAAAAAAAAAATCCCTCACAATAGGCATCATCCAGGACTATTACTGACAGAATGGAAAATGTGTGAGGATATACTTTGTTATACACAGCTTGCTACACATTGATACTTTTTTTTTTTTTTTTGGTACCGGGGATTGAACTCATGACCTCACGCTTGCCAGGCAGGGGCTTAAGCCACTGAGCTAAATCCCAGGCTCCCATTGATACTTTCTGAATATAGAAGAGCTAAACCTAAGCTAAACTTTCAGATAAAAATCTTTTTCTATAAATTATTTCAGTGCATTTTATACATAAGGGTGGACTTGTAAGCCAGGCATGGTGCTGCATTCTGGGAGGCTGAGATAGGATCACAAATTTGAACCCAGCTTGGGCAACTGGGTGACTAAGCAGACCCACTCTTAAAAGAAAAATTATATATATATATATAATATATATATATATATAAGCTAGGGATGTAGCTCAGGACAAAGGCCCAGGGTTCAGTCCCCATTACTTATATAGATGTGTATGTACACACACATACACACAAAGATAAGACTTCTGTTTGTTAACTTGTTAGTAAAATCTTGTGACAAATTAGTTAAGCCTAAAATCCTTTCAGGGGAGCCTGAACTGAAACATGCATTCCCCACCAAGAGATTTTTTAAAGTTTTAAACAAAGCTGTCTTTTATTACTCATTGCTTCTACCATGATTTACTCTTCATTCAGTCATCGCACATTAAGTACTTGCAGGACATGCATACAATACACTTTATCCCTCATCCATACTGTCAGTGGAAAGACAAGCTGATCAACAAATAAGCAGATGAAAAGTGTCTTAAGACATGAGGGCAGAGGGTTTAGCTCAGCTTAGCTTGGTAAGCATGCAGTCCTGACTTCAATCCCCGGTACCCCCCCCCCCAAATACGAACAGGTACCATGGAGTAACAATTTATTTCTTTTTTTATTCGTTTATTTTTCTGAGACAATGTCTCACTGTGTAGCTCAGGCTGGCCTTCAGCTCACTGTGTAGCGCAGGGTGGCCTTAAACTCTGTGCTGTCCTCTTGCCTCAGCCTCCCAAGTGATGAGATTACAAGCATACACAACACTACCTAGTTTTGAAATGGTTACCTTTGGCCAAGAGAAGTTGAAAGGTGATATTAGTTCCAAGTTTTACTGGTTATGTACAGGGAGTTAGGAGAAGAACTATAGGTAGAGATAATCACCATGTTCAGAAGGATGGGGGTATGAGCTAACCTAGGAGGAAAACTAGAAACAATTTAGGCTATAGCCTAATTTGAGGTACCAGATGTTTTAGAAAGACTGCAACTAGCTGGATGTGGCATACGCCTGTAACCCTAGCATTCAGGAGGCTGACACAGGAAGATTGCCACAAGTTTGAGAACAGCCTGGGCTACATAGTTCAAGGTTACATACCAAGCCTTATCACAGGTAACAAACAGGCTTCAACATAAAGAAATTTATACTTTTATCTTACAGAACAAATGGTCTATAAAAGAGATGACTAGGTTTGTGTTTTTAAAAGGTCATTTTGTGGTGGGAGGTCTCTCTTTGACATAGGGTTTCACTGAGTTCAAAAGATGGCCTTGAACTCACTTTGTAGCCAACGCTGACTACAAGGCTTGGCTTCTGGCAATCCTCCTGCCTCAGCCTCCCAAATACTGAGATTATAGGCTTGTGCCACTTCACCTGGCAGTCACTTTTACATCCAGTGGAAGTACCAAATGAGTGATCTTTGAGGCAGTGTCAATTGAGGTTTGCTAACATGAAGCCTCTCATGCCAGACATGGTAAAAGGCTGGGAGAGTAGGATTCTAAGTCTGAGGTTAATCTGAGCAACCTAGAGACCCTGTCTCAAAATATAAGGGCTAGGGATACAGCCCAACAGTCTCTGGGTTCAGTCCCCAGCATGCACACACAGGTCCGCATACATACAGTTAGATTGAGTGTATACCTCAGTGATAGGGCACCTACCTAGGATGTGCCTGGGTTTTATTTTCAGCACTTCTAGGAGGCAGGGGAGTAGCATGCCAGAATTCCACATGGCATTGTTATAAATGATAGCTCTATATGGTACTATCCTTGAAGACCTTCAAGTAGAAAAAAATGGGTGAAGACAGTAAATTGATGATCCCAACCCTGTTCACCAATGATAGTGAACCTTATAAAAGCTTTCAGCAACAAAAAGCCCACTGTGGCACAAATTCTGTAGGTTGACCACCACTGGCCTAAGCTACTGTGTTTCTTAGTTTTTAACAAAGTTTAAAAAGTGAGAACACTGAAACGTTAAAATAGAAGGGCTGAGGCTCAGTGGTAAAGCCCTTGGCCAGCGTGTATCAAGCCTTGAGTTTGAGCCACAAGACCACAAAAACATAAAACGAAATATAAAAAAGCTATAGGGTAAAGGTATAAAGGGGTGACTATCTTTGCATAGCTGTACAGTGTCTGTATTTTAAACATGTTACTACAAAAGTTAAAAAGAAAAATTTTGAAGTTTATAAAGTAAAAAAAAAGCTTATAAAGTTACATTAAGCTGTTAATTTATTGAAAAATACTTTTAATAAACTTAATAGGGCTTAAAGTATACAATGCTTATGCTTATAAAGTTTACTGTAGTGTAATGTCCTTGGCCTTCACATTGACTCACTACTTACCAGAGCAACTTCTGGTCCTGCAGACTCCAATCACGGGGAGTTCCCTATACTGGTGTACCATTTTTACCTCTTATACTGTAATTTTTACTGTGCCCTTTCTCTGTTTACATGCACAAGTACCTAATATTGTGTTATAATTGCCTACATTTAGTTACATCTTAGTACAGTAACACACTGCAGGTTTTTAGTCTAGAACAGTATAATTTTGTGTAATTATACTCTAGGATGTTCACACAAGGAAAATGCCTGATGGTTCACTTCTTAGAAAATGTCCTCACTGCAAAGCAGTGCATGACTGTACATGAATTCACCATCCCTCTTTTCCAGGTTCGTGGTGCCCTTAATGCCATCAGAGGACTAAGTGCTGCCACTTTAGAAGGGAAGCCCAAAGCTGTTGTTACTCACAGCAGTGGAAACCATGGCCAGGCTCTCACCTATGCTGCCAAATTGGAAGGTATCTGATTTTCTCAGAATTTTGGTAAAATGATTAGAAAATAGAAAATTAATTTCAGGGGGAGAGGGTATAGATATGGGAAGTAAATTTCTAAAAGAGTCCCTACCTGATTACTAACAAAATGAATTAAGGGGTTTTTTTTGGTACCAAGGATCAAACTGACGACCTCGTGCTTGCCAGGTAGGCACTTGGGCCACTGAGCTAAACCCCCAGCCTTGAACTAAGTTTTTATACCAAATTATCTTGACTTATACTAACAATTTTTCCCCTCCCAGGGATTCCTGCTTATATTGTGGTGCCCCAAACAGCTCCCAACTGTAAAAAACTAGCAATACAAGCCTATGGAGCTTCCATAATATACAGTGAACAGAGCGATGAGGTAAGGAGGAAAGCAATCTTCAGTAATATCTTAATAGCTTCATTTGTCCAACCATGCTTCTTTCCTTACTGGCTGTTGCTTTCTCTTCATCTCTGTGTTAGCATGCCCAACTTTTTCTCTATCTACACTTACTCAAGATGGTCTCATTAATTTCAATTTAAAGTAACACCTCTACTCAATTCTAGTCCTGATCTCTCCCTTTATCTGTCAGCTGCTGAACATTCAAATTCTTACTTGGTCCTCTTCAGAGGCATCTCAAAACTATGTCTAAAACCAAATTTCTGATCTTACTCCCCCTACTGTTCCTTTCCATAATCTTTGTCATCTTAGTACATGCAACATTTATGCTAGTTGCTGAAGGAAAATATTTTTGTTAACTCTCACACTTCACATCCAAGTCTGTCCTGCTTTCAGAACATTTCCATAATCCATCTACTGTTAATGGCCTCTATCTTCACCACCTAGATTCAGTAGTTTAACAGGTCTTTGCTTTCACCCTCACACCTCTTGTCCGTTTTCAAGAGCATCAGAGCTACCTATTTAGTGTTAAACCTGTTCTTATGAAATCAAATCCTCCTATTATTTCCCACCTCACAGTGAAAACCATTTTATTTTTTATTTTTTGATATAAGATTCTGCTATGTAGCCCAGGCTGGCCTCAAATTCACATTCCTGCCTCAGCCTCCTGAGTGCTGAGATTATAGGGATGTGCCACCGCACTCAGCTTTTGGAGGTTTGTTTAGTTTGGTGCTGAGGACTAAACCTACGGCCTTGCTCACATTATTCCCACTACTGCATATTATTCCCACTAATCTACACTCCCCAGGCAACTAAAGTTCTTGCATTACCTAAGGTCCAAATGAACTAGCTAATTTCTAGCTTTCTGACCTCATCTAACAGTTACCATCCCCAAACACACTGTGCCAATCACAGTACTTACCAGCTCTTCAGAAAGGTCAATCACTCCTACCTTGCAGTCTTGGCATCTGCTATTACCACATCCTTGGAATATTCTGTAGACCCACAGTAACTGTTTGTATCTGTAATTTGGCAATTTACAAGAGGCCCTTCTTGGTCAAGCCTCTGTACTACCTTCATTTAGTTTTCTCTACAGTACTTAGACATATACCACAATTTACTTATATCCCACCTTTAAGAAGATAACTCTCGATAACAGGATATATTTTGTTTACTGCCTTATCTGTCCACAGTGACTAAACAAGTATGACAAAAAAAAAATGGTCAATAAACTGCTAAGTGACTAAATCAAACCTTCTAAAAACTACTAGATGCAAATCAAGTTACTGTACTTTTTCAGTCTAGAGAAAAGGTTACAAAAAGAATTATGGAAGAAACAGAAGGCATCCTGGTACATCCCAACCAAGAGCCTGCGGTGATAGCTGGGCAAGGAACCATTGCCCTGGAAGTGCTAAACCAGGTAAAACAGCCTAATTAGTTCCATAGTTAGCTACTGGTAACGCTGTTTGGCTATAGATTCAGTTATTTCATGTGTAGATACTAAACTGTTTACTGATTGGCCTGTTTATATTTCTACTAAAGGTTCCCTTGGTGGATGCACTGGTGGTACCTGTAGGGGGAGGAGGAATGGTTGCTGGAATAGCAATTACAGTTAAGGTGAGAAAACAGCTTCTGACAAGACTTCTTGTTTGGCACTGAGGATTTATTTACATCATATTGCACTGTGGAAACTTGCTCAACATCCCCCAAACCACTATTCTTTCCCAACAAATCATGGAACCTGAGCCCTTTGGTGCTTCACTACCTGGTTCTTCACCTGTGACTTCACAGCACAGTGCTGTTACATTGAATGACACCTTCAGTCCGTCCCCTGTATTCCTTTTACCAAACTATTATCCACAACAGGGATTGCAAACTTCCCAAATTACCAGAACCAGTTGTAATACATACAACTTATTTTTTAAAAGGCTTGAAGGTCATGTTTGTTACATTTGTCAAAGAGAAAACTCTTAGGTAGAAATGTATAACCCAGTATGCCTATGTTAGCATGTACACAATGCTATCATTAGTTACAAAGTGTCTAATATTCCTCCTTGCAGGCTCTGAAACCTAGTGTGAAGGTATATGCCGCTGAACCCTTGAATGCAGATGACTGCTACCAGTCCAAACTCAAAGGGGAATTGACCCCCAATACTTATCCTCCAGAAACTGTAGCAGATGGTGTCAAATCCAGCATTGGCACAAACACCTGGCCTATCATAAGGGACCTTGTGGATGATGTCTTCACTGTTACAGAGGATGAAATTAAGGTAAGGCTCCAACAGGAACAGAAGTAACAAGAACTAATCTATGGGGCTTTACAAGTAGGTGACTTTATGACATATGGGAGTACCCTGCATGTATTGACAAACATTTTGAAAATATTAGGTAGGAATGAAAGCTGTGTGTGTATGCTTTATTGGTAGATATATACACACAGCAACATGAAAAGTCAAACTGAGCATACATCCTTTTTGGCCCTTTAGAACTGAACCTCCTGGACTTTGCCCTTTTCTTACCTCGTTTAACCTTACTTCCTCCTCTATCAACAGTATGCAACCCAGCTTGTGTGGGAGAGGATGAAACTACTCATTGAACCTACAGCTGGTGTTGGAGTAGCTGCTGTGCTGTCTCGCAACTTTCAAACAGTTTCTCCAGAAGTAAAGAATATTTGTATCGTGCTAAGTGGTGGAAATGTAGACTTAACCTCCCTAACTTGGGCAAAGCCAGCTGAGGGGCCAGGTCCTTATTAGCCATTCATTTGTGTAAAACAAAGAGATGTGATTAGCTCTACATATATAAAACTGTTGTTTTCCAAAACTCTTTAGTTTTCAAAATCCTAATGGAGAATACCTATTTCAGTGAGATTTAATAGTTTTTTGAATTAAGTTGCAGTAGAATAACTTCCATACCTAACTGAGATATTTGTTAGTTCAAAAATAGGGCAACCGGGGCCAGGGATTTAGCTCAGTGGCATAAGCGCCTGCCTTGCAAGCATGAGGTCATGAGTTCAATCCCTGGTACCAAAAAAAAAAAAAAAAAAAAATAGGGCAACCAAATGACAGGCTAAAGCAGAAACCACCAACTGCCCCATCACAACTTGCCATCCTGGAAGTGCCAACTGCATCAGTAGGCAGAATCCATTATTCCATGTCCACTTCAGGCATTGTTGAAGAAATCTTCCTTTTCACCCAGGGGACTGGTTCTGGTACATATGGATCATAAGTCCATTTGGGGAAAACTCGTTTATAGAGGTTCATCAGTACTGTGTCCTGAGATTTTAGCTTCCCATCAAAAGTACACTTCATGTGGCCATGGGTACCTGGAAAGAAAACAATGTATTAACTGGGTGTGGTGGCACACTCGTGAAATTCCAGCAATCGGGAAGCTGAAGCAGGAAGATCAGCTCAAGTTCAAGGCCAGCCTGAACTACAGTGAGTTTAAGGCAGGCCTGAACTACACAGTGAGACCTTGTCTCAAAAAAAACCCTTAAAAAAGAGAGAAAAAAGGAAGAAAAGAAAAAAGAAGCAAGGAAAAGAAAAGAACATGTTAGTAAAAGCAGGAAATTTTTGCAGGCCTATAATGCCAGCAACTTTAGAGCCTGACACAGGACAATCACAAGTTCAAACCCAGGCTAGGCAATTTAGCAAGTCCTTGTCACAAAATAAAAAACCAAAAAAGGGCTGGGAATATAGTTCAATACAAAGGCCTTGGGTCGATCCTTAATAACACAAAATTAATCAATTTTTAAAAATTTTTCTCCAGTTTTTTTTAATTACAACTTGTTTGTAGTACATAATTAGCGTATTCTTCATGTGGAGCTGGCACATGTACAAATGAATCTTAACTTTTTTAACCCCCTCCCCTCACCTCCCTCCATCTCTTGGCCCCCTTCCCATTTACCAAAAAAAATCCCCACCTACTTATTTGTTTATCTATTTTTTATTTTACTTATAATTAGCTCATTAATAATAAAAAGGATTAGGAGTATAACTCAGTGATTGAGCATATTTGCTTTTGCCCTAGGTTCTGTCCCCAGTAGGGGGAAAAAAAGAAACTTTAAAGCAATGAACTTCAAACCCAAGGCTCCTTTGGTAGAAGTGGAGAAATCTAGGTAAGGTCCCAAATCTCAAGATCCCTTACCTAAAGGCTCTTTGATGTGTCCCCTGCGACCCCACTTTGTCCTCAGTTCCACCGGTTTAAACCACAGTACATCCTCTTAAAACACAGAGAAGACCAAGATAAATATACTCATAAATGGAAGCCCAACCATCATATCACATAAAGGCAATCAGATCCCATCCTCCTCCATACCTACCTACCTCTACTGAAGAACATGTAACGCACTACTGCCATCTTAGTAAAAATTTTGAAGGGATGACCACTCAGAATAACTCTCTTGATGACCATTCTGTCTGGATCCACTGACAACAGATGTCCTGTAGCAACAAGGCTGTGCATCCCTAAAGGGGGAAAGGAAAACAATTATTCAGGGGTCTCATGTATTGATCTAGTCCATTTAAAGATCATATGTAACACATTCTTGGAGAAACCTTAAAATTAATATGCACTTCGATCCCCTCCTTTGTCCATGGTAAAGATCACTAAATGATATTCCTACTGAGTCTCTGCCCAAACCTATACTAAATATAGCTCTTTAAACAACCTCTACTGATTAGCTGAGAGTTGTAAACAGCAGAAAAAAAACTTTATCATCCCTGACTTATAATCACGAGGAGGCCCAGTGAAAACCATTACTTTTTCTATACTGTTTGGCTCCCAAATTAAAATACAAAGGTAAAAAGAAATAATAATCCTATTAAGGATAGGTAAGGCTATTCACTCATATAAACTCAACTCACCGTTGCTTTTCCTCTTGAAAAGAAGCACAGATGCAGGAGGAAAAGTAATTGGTGCATATACTGTTGCCACCAAGGCGGCATCAGCAGTCAGAAATCTCTGAAATTTGTGTTTATCCGCTGCCATGATAAAGGTTAAAACCAAAAACCAAAAACATTGTGAGAAATCATTGGGAAAAACTTTACCACAGCATTTTTTCCCCCAGTATTGATGACTGAACCCAGGGCCTCACACATGTTAGCCAAGCACTCAGCTATACCCCAAGCCCAACTGCCAAACTGCAATTCAAATCGAAAGCAGCTTGGGTTCTTTGCCCCACTGATTCTTAATAATTTTTCCTATCTCAGTACTACTAAAAAAATATAACTCAGTCCTATCTGTCTGTCCTTTTTCAACTAAGGACAGATATCTTGGGGACCAAACTACACTTGGGTTTCAAAAAGTTCTCGAGGTGATTCTGATGCCTATCACTCATACTTCATTTGAAAATCAGTGCTTTGAGACTCCCTCTGCTAAATCATCAGCCCTTAATCTTGAGCTGGAAATCATTTACTGGAAAGAGCCAGATAAGAAAACTTTTCCAGAGCACCATCAATTCTATTTTCATCTTTCCTGCCATTGCTAAGGGCTGAATAAGCTAAAGTTATCTTCAAAAGCTACTGAATTAGTGGGCAACACATCTTGCTACTAATATGTAGGAGCACAGTCGTTTTTGCTACACAAATATCCCTGGCTATGACTTTCCAAATTCTCATCTAGTCACAACACCTTGAAATTCATACTTTACCCAATTCTGGGCCACACCCTGCCCCTATTACTTCATGATGGCACTAGCACACTCGACACCAACTTCCCACACAGTGACACATCGTTTTTCATAAAGCTGCTTACTCTGATTCAAAACCTACTGAACAATATTCATGCCAAAGAAGCCTCAGCAACAGAGGTTGCATCATGGCAATGCTTCAGATAGGTTCAGACATTATGAATAAAAACATCACTGGCTTCTAAGAGTACTGAACTATGTATTCTGTACCTTCCCCACCCACCTCCTCATCAATAGTCAATCTCCTAAAAGATATTAAATGGACAAGAACCAAGATGCTTCCCCTCTACTAACCTGCAGTGTGCTGAGAGAATAAAGGTGAAGCTCGGAACCGTCTGAATCCACAATGGAAAATCAGTTCCTCTTTGGCTTTCACAGGTTCAGTGTTTCCGGGGTTGCGGCTCACTACCATGTTCAATACTGACATCTGAGGACCAAGTAAGAAAAAATTTCATAGTCTAGGAATACAATAACCTAACCTGAAGTAAAGCAAAACCAAACAACTATCAGATAAACAGATCAGACAATAATAATTAATAGTAGATGGTAAAAAAGACACAGATTTATCCTATAGCAACAGCTATCATTAGGGCAGAACATGAGTTCATCAGAGCTTTCATGAACCCTTTTAAATTGGCTTACCATCCTGCATCTAACATGAAAAAGGTCAACACCTGCCACAAAACCATCAGCCTTCAAATCATCTCAGAGAAGTCTCAGAATCACAGAAAAGACTGCATCAGAAAGATGCTTCAGACAGGTTCAGACATTTTGGGTTAAAACCATCATTGACTCCTCTTTTGTTCTTTGACCATATGGCACATTTTGCATCTCAGTGATCAAAATGTCATGAAGGGGTTGTGGGAATGAGGGATCCTCACTCCCACAAGATTTAACTTACCTTCTGTTCATGAAGTAGCAAAGAAAATGCAATTAAGGGTGCTCCTCGCCTAAAGTCCTCAGCCACTGAGACAGGGACTTCAGAGACATGAAGTGTGACATACCAGCCAACCTGCCAAAAGGAAGTAGAAAACAATCAGTATTTCCCTAAAGTCCAAATGATGATGAAACATTTCTCCAAATGCATTAAATTTCTCAAACTACCCTAAAGCCTGACCCTTCAAGATTGCTTCACACAGATATCTTGCCTTCTTCAGTTTACAGCTCTGATGCCTCTTTGTTCATAGTATCACTTTTATCTATGACTTACTGGTTCTCCAAATTTAATTATGAACAGCATGAAACTAAATTAAGCACTCTTATGCCAAGAGGAGTAAAGTGGGGCCAGGGATTTAGCTCAGCAGCCTAAGTGTCTACTTTGCAAGCATGAGGTCATGAGTTCAATCCCTGGTACAAAATAAAAAAAAAAAAAAAAACAAGGAATAAAGCGCCATGATGTGGTAAGTAGATGATAGGATGGATAAAGAAAGGCAAATACCTCAGCTCCTTCGGCCTCTTTTTCCTCAATTTCTTTAAAGATGCATTTCCTAGTATTAGCAAAGTTCTGAAACTGAAAGATACGAGCATAATCTCGAGGAAGGTTTTCCTTAGGATCCCATGGAGATGTCCGAAAGCTCTTGAGGCCTCTATATTTCTGAAATCTAAGATACAGGAGATTTTAAAGAAACTAAGAGTTTATATAGTGCTACACAAGGCTCATATCACTTCTAAACTACCTCTAGCTTAAAAGAACTCTAGTCATTATCTCAAAATAACCTAAGACCTTAAATCAAGATCACATACTGAAACAGCTTTTAACAAGTATTTCAGAACCACACCAAAGTGTCTCACTAACTAAAGACAGAAAATTTACAGTGGCTCCCTCATGTGCATCAGGGAGTTGCTCTTTAACATAACAAACAAGATTCTTGTTAATAGTTTTACCACGGGGGTGGGGGTAAAAAAAAAAAAAAGTTTTACCACTCTGATAAACAATATATATGGTTTAATTTCTCTGGCTTTACTGAGGTTCACTTTCAGAGCAGACACAATCATGTACATCTTCATAATTTTATTTTTGCTCTTATACTCAAATTCCCCAGAAGTCTTCAAAAACGTTACACTTAACTGAATATTAGCTCCTGTAGGAAGTATAGGTAATAGTATAGGTATGCTAAATTATCCTTACTAGTTCTCCTCATTACACACCTGTAGCATTAGTCTATACCGCAGTCTAGAGCATGATTACATACAGGCATGTCACCTTCTCATGTAGAATGTTAGCCTTCAGGAGCAAGGACAATGTGTTTTCCTTCTTTTGCATCACCCTGACATAGTTCTGACTTACAGAAGTTTTAAATAAAAGCTCGTTTGAACTTAAACTAGTTGACTAACCGAATTCTAGCAGGCACATCACGAGGTGTGTCTACTTCATCTGGAAACATCTCTTCCAGTCTTTCCTGTTTATATTTCTCCAACATTTTTTCCTCAGCCTCTTCATCCATTTTCTCATCATACAGATCATCATGCACAGACTCCCCTATTGTCATAGTTTCACATTCCTCCTCTTCCTCTTCTTCACTACTCTCATACTGTAAAATAATGGATCATATTATAATTACCTCAGAAATAAAACAACCTATCTCTACCCCAAAGACCATTAAGCTAGGAATATAGTAATTTTACTAAACATCCAGCCCCAACCAATATAAATTCTAATGAAAAGTCGTACAACAAAAATCTTAGCTAAGCATGATGGTGCACTTGTAATTCTAGCACTTGAGAGGCTGAAGTAGGACGACTGCCTCAAATCTGAGGTCAACCTGGATTACACAGTGAGATACTATCTCCAGAAATCAAAACTAAACTAAACTTATCCCCTAGTAACAACAGTCATTCCTAAGAAGCTGACCAAACATATCTCTAAAGGTCAGGACTGCATAATGGTTTATGCCTATAACCCTAGCACTCATGGGAGGCTGAGGGCAGAGGACTTTGAGGGGCTGGATATTTAGCAGCAGCACAAGCACTTGGCTGGCAAGTGCGAGGTCATGAGTTCAATCCTCATACCAGAAAAGAGAAAAGAAGAAAAGAAAAGACGACTCTGAATTTGAATCTAGCCTGGGCAATTTAGCAACTCAGTGATTCCCTGCCTCAAAATAAAAACTGAAAAAGGTCTGGGGAAGTAGCTCAGCAAGAAGGACCTGGCTTTAATCCCCAAGACAACAAAAATAAAAAATAAAGGTCAGGATTCCATTTTGTCTTCTGTTTGGAGCTACATATGAAAGTAGCTTAAGGGCCTATTGCCTTACCTGAGAGTCCTCTTCCATAAAATCCTCATGTTTTATATCATCATAGTCATCTCCTTCACCACTTCCATCACCTTCATCCAAAATCCATTCAGCTTGGTAACTGGATGTTCCTTTGGGGACCTTCTTTACCACCTTGGAACTTTGCTTCAACAAGTCTATAAAAGCACAAATAAGTAAGTTTTGTATCTCCTCCCCCCATCACCGGTTTTCTCTCCTAGCAAGTTACTAGATATTGCTGCCAACATGGCAAAGTAGCAGACATCATAAACAGAACACAATACTCCCCAATTTAATTTAGGTCTCACAATTAGCAATGCACATTTCAATAAAACTTGCAATAGAGCCAAAGTTGTTTTCTTGTTCACTGTAAGACAGTAACACATAATTTGAGAAATGAAGCAAAGCTGTGTCCTGTGTTTGCTTAGTGCAATCATATAGCATTCGAGGATCAAGGAGAATCATGACCTCCTCTGTAGTGTGTGCGAACAGCTTACCTGTGAACAGCCAGACCAAAACCCCAATTTCAGGTCAAATGAATAATAAATTTGTCACTACCAACCCTTTGCCTCACTCAGCTCCTCTTCAGTAGGCCAGGTTTGCTCCCCATCCATCGGATCTGGGATAACCTCTGTTTGCAAAGACTCCTGTCTGCTAGGGTCTGCCTTCATTAGGACCTTAAGGTCTTCCATATCAGCTACAGCATCAGTAGCACAAACCTGAAAACCAAAGGAGGTATTGACCAGTCAAGTATTAACCAAAAATCTAACACAGCAACCAGAAACATCCAGAAATATCTGTCATCATATAGATGCATAAAATAGTCAAAACCTATTAAAATTTTGCAAATGGTCAGTTTCTAACATTTTAACTCAATACCCCCCCCAGCTCGAGGCCTTTCTTAAACTGCTTATTTTATTTCTCCTAATAAGCTGCTTTCTTCAAAATTCTAAGAAATTCCTCCATCACTGTGCCAGATATCATATTATCTCTATCTTCAAACATATTCTTTCACTTTTGCTAAACTCATAAATCGTAACTCATCCTTCTCAGCACCAGGCTCAATCGCCACTACAGAACTGTCTCAATTTCCACAGCAAGTCTGTACTTTAACCATAACCTATCCTAATCTTTATTTCACAGGTTGTTATGGTTTGTGTCTAGATGTTCTCCAAAGCTTCATGTGGGACTTTTTCAGAGGTGGCTGAATCTAGTGTATTATGCTGGGATTAAGAGTATGTGATGAATCATTCCACTAATTGGTCTGGCATAGTCTGGTTAGGATTAAGGGCATGAGTGCTACATGCAATTTAGGGTGGGTAGCCCACATACAACACAAGGGACAGAAAGAGTCTTGTCTGCTCCCCCTTGTTGCTTTTGCTCTCTTCTGCCATCATGAAGGGTTGCCCCTCTGCCATGCGCTACCCTACAAACTGTGTCCTAAATAAACCTTTCTTTCTTTTTTGAACTAGCAGTTTCTTCATTCTAAATGCACAGACTACTTTCACTGAATTTAAATTTCTATCTCGGGGCTGGAGATTT
Organism: Dolichotis patagonum; assembly: GCA_004027295.1. Taxonomy (NCBI): domain Eukaryota; kingdom Metazoa; phylum Chordata; class Mammalia; order Rodentia; family Caviidae; genus Dolichotis; species Dolichotis patagonum. The sequence continues at coordinate 168,387 of PVJX010000665.1, forward strand.
AGCTCAGCGGCATAAGTGCCTGCCTTGCAAGTGTGCAGTCCTGAGTTCGATCCCCGGTACCGATAAAAAAAATAAATAACTTTCTATCTCACTGGGCTTGGTGGTATATACCTTCAATTCCAGCACTTCTGAGAATCTGAGGCAAAAGGATCACAAGTTCAAGTCCAGCATGGGCAACTTAGTGAGACTGTCTCAAGAAACAAGCAAGCAAAAACAAGGTAGGACTAGGAAATAACAAAAACCCTGGTTTCAATCTGTACTACTGCCAAAAAATAACACTGCATCCTGCACTAACCTTCTTATGACTCTACATGGTTTTTTTTTTGTTGTTGTTCTTTTTTGAAAGCAGCACTGGGGATCAAACCCTGGGCCTTGCATGTGCTGGGAAAGTGTGATGAGCTGCTGCCAGGCCCTAAACATGTACATATGTTTGGGTTCAATCCCCAGTATCCTTCCCAAAAGTTAACATGAAGCACATGATCCAGTAACCCCTGCAATCCTAGCACTTAAAGAAGCTGAGCCAAGAGGATCACAAATTGGAGACCTCCCTGGACTACATAATGGTATCTTATCTCAAATAACAAAAACCGTCAATATTGAATTGCATGGTGGTGTGCACCCAACTGTATGAGAGGCTGAGATATGAGACAATCACTTAGGTCCAGAAATTCAAGACCAGCCTGGACAACATAGCAAGAGTGCATCTCAAAACAAAACATTAATCTTACCTCCATCATCATGCCTGGATCCTTCAGAGATTTAATCACTCTAGGATTTAAAGGGAAAGGGTCCATAGGGGCATCAATCTGTTTCATTTGAAAATCACCATGTCCAACGATATGCAGCAAGCTATTTACATTCAAAGTCTGCCCACGAACATAGCCTGAGATTTTCAAGGTGCCCACCAAGTTATTCTGTTCACTAGGCACAAAATCAGCAGCATATGCAAACAAGTAGGCTCGCCGATCTCGAAAAGAAAGACGTCTTTGTTTTTGGTTAGCCAACTGCCTAAGCAGCAACTCTGCCTCCTGCTGAGTGTCTAACAGGAAAAGTTTATCATCAGGAAAGCGCTTCTCCACTACTTTACTTAGCTTCTTTCTGGAATCTACCTGCTTCTTCGGTGGGAGGCGAGAAATCCCTTGGATAGCTAGTGCTGTAAGCAAAAGAAATTTTCATTATATGAAAATCCTGCTGTAGTTCACAAACTAACACAAACCTAACAGTTCTGGGATCCTAGAGATCTCTAGAAACCCAACACCTAGCTACCTTCAAGAGGTTTCACTGAAACCAAACTTCATATTTTTCTTATTCTGGTTAAAGGACATCCCAGAAATAAAAAAAGCACCTTGATTAATAATTTGTAATTAAATGATGAAGTTTAATTTGTACATGTACATTCCAACACCAACTAAATACAACTCATCAGTTTTATTCCTGAGTCAGATGCCAAACACAGTGCCTAGAAAATGATAGGTGCACAACAAATGCTAATTCGCTTCCTTCCCTAGCCTATCCCAACTCACTTACTATAAGTGGGAAGGCCCTGAGCAAAGAGGCAGGAAAGGCAGTAATCTCCAGTGCTGTCCCAGCCTTCTAGAGGATCAAGGAGGAACACGATGGTATCAGCCACTTTAGCCATGTCTAACACAGTGTGCAAATCCCCTAGAAATAGAAGATACTGTAAGAAGTAGTGATTGGCACAAACATACTATACTCAAGAAATTATTACCGGTACTCAAACATAAGGTTGGAAAAATATTCCATTCGCTAACCTGGCTTTGCAGATGTAAAAAACCACCGATGTTTCAATCGGGGGCACAGCAGCATAAAGCGATGGGTGCTCTCCCATTCTTGTACGTGCACTGTGCCCATGTTCCTATCCTGAAGCAAATGAAGGGCTTCAAGTAAGGAAATTCTGTTATGCAAAGGCACCACCAGCACCTGATGAGGAGCCCCATCTTTGCTGCCTAGCTGTCTCTTCTCTGCCAGAACCTGTGGATAGAAAAGGACCAGAAAAATCTCTGTAATTCGCTCTAGTATTGCATTTCTTCCAACAGCACAAATGCACTCACGTCTAACCAGCACTTTTCTGGGTAAAGGCCGCATGTTAATCAGGGGTCAGGAAGCGGCAGAAGCATGGACCAAAGAATGCTCTAGCCAGAGTCTAAACCTGGAGTCTAAACGACGTGTGCTCTGGCGTTGTTCTCCGTCTTCAGCCCTTTCCAGAGTGATTCCCGAGTTCAAGTATCCACCTAGGAAGGTAGAAAAGCCACACCATCTCCCGAACTCCTCTCACCGCCTCTTTTTTCAGCTTTCGGAGCTGGCTGGCTCGATGTCTCTGGTCGACTCTGCTGAGCTCTTTTCTCACCTTCTTGCACAGGACTTTCAGTTCTACACGGCCTGAGGGAGCGATTAGAAAAAAACTGTAATATTCGGTAAGAGAAATCCAACAAAGAGGGAACCCCTTTTCGGCCCTCACAACTGGCCTTTCTTGCGGGTCCCAAGCCAGAGACTGCAGCCCAATCTAGGCCTGGCTGAAGCAGTTAACTAACAACCCTTTCTACCCTGTCACCTCACCCTTGCCGTCCCGCTGTGCGGATCCTCGACCCCGATGCCGCCCGCCTTTATGAGGTTTATTATGTTGCTTGAGCGGGCCAGAACGGTGCGCCGCCATGCTACGGCTCACGTGCGCTAAGTCAGCAGTACTTCCGGACCAAGCCGAGCGTTTCCGGTCCCTCCGAGGGGGCGGGACTCACGCACAGTCTCGCGAGGTGTTTACCTCCAGCCTGAGAGTTCGCGGCTTTGGAGTCCCCGCGGAACTACCGCGGGAACTTTTTCCACACCACAGCCTGTGGTTAGGGAGATTTAAAACGGAGGATATGGACTCTTGGTAACTTGGGCTCTCAGTCTAGGAACACTGTTTTGCCCACTTATATTTTCATGTTTAGTACTGTAAAGTTCCATCACGTAGGAAAATGTCGAATGGAACATACCCCATTCGTGGCAGAGGCCCAAGCCCCTGCTCTTAGCTATAGACTCGGGCACGCCGCTCTTTAGTTTGCAACAGCAAGTGTTATCACTGAGCAACCTTTTCTTTCCCTCCACACCTTTAAGTTATAAGGCAGAACGCTCTTGTCTCACCCTCACCAGCTCTGCATAAGATCTCGAGGTCCCAGTTACTCCAATCTGCCCTCACATAGACGTAAGAAGGGGCGTAGCTGTTCCAAAGGGGCGAGGGAGAATGGTTGTGGCCTTTCGGCCCTGGGACTCCGGTTCTCTATAACCTGGGGCTGCGCCCCACATCTTTTCCCATATACTTTGCAACCGAAACCGAAAGCTGGCCGTGAGATCCAGAGGAGCAATGGAACCAGAGAATGCTGGCTTTTCGTGGGCAGATTCGCGCTCTGGGGACCTAAGTGTCGGGGTCCCGGCATTCCAATCCCTTGCTCTCCCTCCCGTCGGGTGAGCGAGTTAATAGAAGTTTGCAGCCGCCCAGTGGGGCGCTGCGCAGGATTAGCCAACGCCGCTCACAATGCAGGCTCGCGGCCCCCCGGGCAGGAGCAGGCGCGTTGCCTTGACAGCGGCCTCTGAGGCGCGCGCCCGAGTAGGCTGCCCCTGGACGCGCCTGGCCCCCTCGCTCCGCCCTTACTCCCCCAGTAGCAGTGCGCAGCCCCCCCCTCCGGCTGTGGGAAGGGGCTGGGCCTGCTGCCTGACGTCTGTGTGGGGCTCGGAAGATGGCTGCGGAGGCGAGCACCGGGCAGTGGCTGCGGCGGCGGCGGCAGGCGGGAAGCGCGGCGGGCGGGGGCTACGCCTTGCGCTTGGGTCGCTGAGCCTAGAGGCGCGGAGGCGGCGAGGTCGCGCGGAGGGCTTGAGGGGCCGCTCGGCGCAGCCTCCCCGCCACACCATGGGTAGCGCCGAGGACGCAGTCAAAGAGAAACTGCTGTGGAACGTGAAAAAGGAGGTAAAGTAGGAGCCAAGACCCCGGGCTTGCCCTCCACCTCTTGGTTGAATGGGGGCTGGGGAGCTGAAAGTCCGCTTTCCACCTCAGCTGCCGACGCCCCCGGCCTGGGCTCTGGCGGGGCGGGGCGGGGGCGGGGTTCTGGGCCGTCTGCGGTTCCAGCACCTCTTTTTGATGGGGGCAGCGCCCCTAGATCCCAGGGGCCAGGGTGGTGCTCCCGGGCATGTTTGTTTCTCTGTCCTACAGCTCCCCGCCCTGTGACGGCAGCTGCACTAGGAGACCGAGATGGGGGGGGCGGCGATTTCTGGAGAAACTAGGGTTGTCCCTTCTTTGCTCCAGCTGCTTTGGGAGGGGGCGGGACCCTCGCAGGTCTAGTGAGGTACGAAGTGTAAGATTTGGAAGCTCAGCTCCCCAGAGTCCTTCGTCCCTCTCCAGTATCCTTCGGGTAACTGAGTCGTGGTTGCTGGAGGTTTCACCGCACACCTGACTGTTTCTCCCTCCACGCCTACCTGCTTACCCTGGAACGGAGTGGGGGCGAGAATAGTTTTCAAGACTTGGATATTTTTCTTTCTGAGGAAAGCTCTCACGGCAGAAGTCTTCTTTTCTGACCCCCCCTCCCGCTTAACCTTGACCCTGCTTATAAGTCCATTTCAGTTTCAGTGCGGGGGAGGGGTCCCCGAATGAATGACTCACCCTCATATGAGAGTTCAAATTCGCATATTAGATGAATTGGGTCTCTTTCCCCAACTTGTTTCTTTGGCTTGGTCTGCCAGATGTGTGCACTTTATGAGGGAAGGAGACATGCCCGTTTTGTCCAATATGTTGTAGCCCTTGCCTGGCACACACTGTAGGTACTCAGTACCTGTATGCTAAATAAATCTGCTGGTGTTGGAAATTGTGAGGTCTGGTGGGAAAGCATTGAATTTTAGAATGGCCTGGATTAAGGATTAAGTTACTTAACCTCGGGTCTTTTTTTTTTTTTTAAATAAGCTCCCACTTTGTAGTGCAAGCTGGCCTTGAACTCGCTATGTCACTCAGTGATCCTTCTGCTTCAGCTTCCCAAGTGCTGGGATCACAGGAGTGTGCCACCGTGCTTGTCCATTAACCTGAGTCTTGATTTCTTTGTCGTTTTATAATAGAGATATATAAAAAATTTGATAAGTCCTTTACCCTTCTTAGAGTTTCAGCATTAGAGCAGGCTTTGGGTTCTTATAAAGTTCTGGAAAATTCTAGGAAAATCCTAGCTGCTTTGCCTTAACATTTATTCCCTAACAGTTGTTCTCTTCTGTCTCCATGGCAGAGACATAGTTAAAGCCATCATCTTTCCAGCTTGCATGAGACGCTTAACTGAGATTTTGCTGTAAAGTGACCAAGGAAGGGTTTTATTTTGGTTTTTGTGGTACTAGGGATAGAACCAAGGGCTTTCACCCTGAGCTACCTGCCCAGCCCCCACCCCTTTAAATTTTGAGACAGGATTTCTCGCTAAATTACCCAGGTTGGGCGTGAATTTACCATCTTCTGCCATAGCCTCCCAGGAGTGGGAAGGTTTCTGAAACCAGAAGTATATCAAATCAGCATTTAAGCCTCAGCCTCTGACTTCCCCAAGGAAAAGAGAAATCTGGTGATTATCTTCAGAAAGAAAGCAATCAATTGATAGAGACTTTCAGTAAGGGTATAAACAAAAACAGAAAAGTAGTTGAAAACTACAGACAGATGTTCTGAGAATTATTGGTATGATCTAATTTAGTGGTTGATTAGGGATACAGCGAAACATTTTTGAGAACTGATTTCTTTTCTACCAGTACTTGGAAGATTATATTATTCCAGGAATGGTTACCAAAAAAAGTGAGAAATGTCTATAGTATTCCACAACTATGTATCTTTCTGCAAAAGTTGATCTGCTCTGAACTACGTGTATTTCCATTTCCCGTTCAGTGCTTGGTTTACCAAAAAACATTCTTTTCTTTCCTACAAAAAGAGATAACAGCCAGGTGTGGAGGCACAAGCCTGTAATCCTAGCACTCTGGACTCTGGAAGGCCGAGGCAAAAGGATCACTTGAGTTCCAGGCCAGCCTGGGCTACAAACTGAGTTCAAAGTCAGTCTGAACTGCATAGCAAGACCCTGTCTCAAAACAAAACAAAACACCACAAACAGAGATACCAGGCTTTGCATTTGGTGGCTCATGCCTGTAATTCCAGCTGCTCAGCAGGCTGAGGCCAAAGGCTTACAAGATCAAAACTAACCTGGGCAGTTTATCTAGATCCTGTCTCAAAGTAAATAAAAGGGCTGGGAATGTAGTTCAGTGTGAAGACCCTGGATTCAATTCCTGGTACCACAATAAAAATAGGGTGAGCGGGGGATATAGCTCAGTGGTGCAACACCTGCCTGGCAAGCACAAGGTTCTGAGTTGCATTCCTAGTACCATAAAAATATACAGAGAGAGAGAGAGAGAGAGAGAGAGAGAGAGAGATGGGGATAATTGTAGGCAAAGCTGGCCTTTTACAAAGGACCTCTAATGTAATTCTTGGAGCACCTATAAGCCTTCCTAACCCCCTAAAACATGCCCCACTGGCCTGCTTTAGACGGCTATAGATTTTTAGTTGTGACATTATGCCGTTTTAACACAAACACCTCTTGGGGAGTAATCTAGGAAGCTTTTAACAGTTTAGAGTGCGATCTGATCTGACCCGTTTGCCTAACCACTAACCATGAACTTTTCCAGCCCATCTGCTCTCCTCTTTCTTCCTCCCGCTCCTCTTCCCTCACCAGGCCTTGTATGCTGTACCACTCTCCAAACTGTATAGTGCTGAGTGAGGGGCCCTGAGTTATGCCCAGAGTTTATCTGTAAGATTTTACACTGGGACTGAGAAAATCCGTGCCCAGAGTTTATCTGTAAGATTTTACACTGGGACTGAGGAAATCTGTCTCTAACCTACAGAGTTAGTATCTCTCTCCTGGCATATTCCCAAGACATCACCAGCACTTAGATTAAGTGTTGGGAGCAACTGGAACTTCATATACTGCTAATGGAAGTTTAAATTAGTACAACCACCTTGGAGAGCATTTTGGCATAAAGCAGAATATATTTATCAGAAATTCCTTATCTAGAAGTATAAATTTTAAAAAGCTAGCATATATGTTCACCACAGACATGTCTGGGATATTTAAAGCAGTAATGTTCCAGCCCCAAACTGGAAACCACCTAAGTGCCAGTCACTTGTGGTGTGTTCACACAGTGGGAATGGACAGTTGACAACTGTATACAACATGAACAAATGTCACACACTGAAGAGCAAAACAAATCATTTACCAAGTACCATGCTAAGTACTATATATATGATTGATTGATCAATTTGAGACCAGGGTTCATTATATAGGTCAGGCTTGCCTTGAACTCGCTGTGCAACCAGGCTGGTCTTCCCAGCCTGAGTCTTCCTACCTCAGCGTCCCAGTGCTAGGATTACAGACACGCACCACCACACCTGATTCAAATTACTCAATTTTTTTTTTTACCGGGGATCGAACTCACGACCATGCGCTTGCAAGGCAAGCGCTTATGCCGCTGAGCTAAATCCCCAGCCCCCAAATTACTCAATTAAAAAAAAATTACTCAATTTATTAAAAAGGTGTAAAAACCTACAAAGCTAATGGTATTAGTAGTCAGGATAGTGGGTACCAATGGTCAGGAGTAGTGGCCAGAGGGGAATATAATGAAGCAGGGACACTTTGAATTGCTGGCTCCATATTCTTTTTCGTGCTCTAGATGGTGGTTTCAAGGGAATGTTTAATTTGTGAAAATTTACCAAGCTGTAAAATTTTTATATAAACTTTTCTGTATGCTTATAAAATAATAAAAATAAACAGTAAGTAAGCCAGGTGTGGTGGCAAATGCCTATTATCCCACTAGTCTGAGGGGCTGAAACTGGAAGATCACAAGTTCAAACTAAGGATAGACAATTTAGTGAGATTCTGTCTCAAAAAACAGAAAAGGGCTGGAAATATAGCTCAGCACAAAGGACCTGAGTTCAGCCTCCAGTACTAAAATAAATAAATAAATAAATAAATAAGTACTAAAATAGTAAATAACTTTTAAGTTTTTTGGTTTTGCTTTTTTTGGTGAAGAGCTGGAACCCATGGCTTCACACATACTAGGCAGTGCACTGAGCAATGTCCCCAGTCCCCTTGACTATTAAGGAAGATGTGACTGTTCACCCTATAAGGTATTTGGAAGCTTTTGTATCTGAAGAGTAACCTGAAACACCAGGGTTTTAGAACCCAGACAGATAAAATAAGAGCATGAGGCAAGTATCCCTAATACATGGATGAGCCTAGCCCTAATCTTAGAAAAGAGGGAGAAAAAGAGACACAGTTTGTTTTTTCTGGAGCCTCTACTGAAACTGTGTCCCTAAAGGACGGTTTCTGCCCAGAAGCCTTTCTCCAGCTGAGTGCATCTGAGCAAATGAGCAAACTGCCTCCTATCCCTGTTCTCCAAGCCACATATTTCCATCTGGCCTTGAACCTCTGAACTGACCAGTTGGTGGGTTTTGACATCATTTTTCCAGGTTTCCTCTCCAAAAGGCTTGGAGAAGGCTGTACTGAAGAAAGTTTGCTTCCCTGCCTTCCAAGCTTGTCACCTCTGTGAGTGTCTAAAACCCAGACAACAGTGCAGAACCAAACTATTTACCTGCTTGGAGGCTTTTCAATTTTTGGCTAGGCACTCACACGAAGTACACATTCTGCAACTGAACTACACCCCCCCAGGCTTCCTGAGTCCTTTGATCAGAAGAAAATTAAATATGGTTAAGTAACCATGCTGTCCATTGTCCACAGGTAAAGCAAATAATGGAGGAAGCTGTCACCAGGAAATTTGTGCATGAAGATAGCAGCCACATCATTGCTCTGTGCGGTGAGTGAATGGCTTAGGGACGATGGGAGGTAGATTTAGAATTTAGGACATTTTCCTGGGACCAGAAAAAATAAGTGTTAAAGTTTAGTAGCTCTCAGATCTCACTGCAAGTCCAAATCAACCCAGAAACTTTTGAAATCACCTTGTGCCCCTTTTTAGACCTACTGAATTAGGATCTTCAGGCCCTGAGAATCTCTACATAGTTCCTGTAATTCTTAAATTATAGCATACGTCAGTAACCTGAATAGTTTGTTAAGGGATATTCCTGCATCCTAGCCCTGGAGTTTATATTTCTGGTAGATCTACAGTGGGCCTGAGAATCTGGATTTCTAACAAGTTCAAAAATGAAGCTGATGTTGCTGGTCCAGGGATTATACTTTTAAGAACTACTGCTTTATGGGGCCAGGCATTTAGTTCAGTGGCATAAGTGCCAGCCTGGCAAGCATGAGGTCATGAGTTCAATCCTTGGTACCAAAAAAAAAAAAAAAAAAAACTACTGCTTTAAGTAATTTGGTTGGAAGCCACTGCTCTGAATTATCCATACCTTAATTTTGGTGAACAGTTGATAATGTGGGGGTGCTTTCTGTGCCATATTTACTTTCTGATTAATCCTAGACAGTTTTTCGGTCATCCTAACTTTCCACGTGCTTCACTAGATGCAAAAGAACATGCGTGTAGGCTAGGAGGTATAGCCAAAGCTTCCTAGCCATACAAAGGAGAAAATCTATGATAGATCATTGCTTCCTTCTCAACTTGAGGATTTTTTTTTATTTTTATTTTTTTGTCTTTTTGAGACAGGGTCTCACTATGCTGTTGAGGCTGGCCTTGAGCTCATTTTGTTGGTCTCAAATTTGCAACAATCCTCTTCCTGCCTCAGACTCCAGAGTGCTGGGATTATAGGTGTGCATACTACACCCTGCTCAATTTGAAGATTTTTTTGCCTTTGTAGAGGAAAGCTAAGCTCTACATACAGAATTTTCTTGAATTTCTAGGAATTTAACCTTCTATAAACTTTCTTCTTTTATTTTTTTTCTTCCTTTTTTTTGTGTGCATGAGAATGTGTGCACATGCGCATACACATGACCATATACAGTAGTGGGGCTGTGCACCTGTGCAGTACTAGGGCTGAAACCCAGGGCATACCTGAGAATACATTCAGAAGGTGTAGTTTTGGGGTATGTTTTGGTTACCTTTCTCTTGTTGCTGAGACAAAATACCCAGTGCCCAGAATTAAAGAGGGAAAGGTGTATGTAGCTCACAGTTCGTGGAGGTTTCAGTCCATAAGCGTCTGGCGCCAAAGCAGGGTGGTGTGGCAGAAAGGCAACAGTTCATGGTGGTGGCAGATACTAAAAACAACAAGAACAAAAGGGGACCTTTATATGCAGGCTACCCATGAGTATAGCACTCACACCGCAAATTCCAGCACTAGACAGTGAACCTTATCACAAACTAGATCCGGATGCCTCCAAAAAGCTCCCCTCATGACTGCATGAGGCTTTGGTGGGAACATCCAGACAAAACCATAACAGGATGGTTTGTTTGTTTGTTTGTTTGTTTGTTTTTGAGAGAGGGTCTAGAATTGAAGTTCAAGTTGGCCTTTAAATCACTATGTAGCCCAGGCCAGCCTTGGACCCAATGTGATTATTTTGTCTCAGGCAGATCAAGTGCTGAGATTATATAGTGTGGGCTACCACACCTGACTTAGAAAGTGTGCTTTTTTTTTTTTTTTTTTGAGGTTGTTTTGTTTTGTTGAAATAGGGTCTTGCTGTGCATTTCAGGCTGACCTTCAACTTAACTGTGTTGCTAAGGCTGACAGTCCTCCTGCATCTTCATGGCAATCCTCCTGCCTCAGTCTCCCAAGTGTAGGTTATGGGTGTGCTTTTTTAACATCGGTGTAGACATAATTACTCTTCCCATAACTCCAACAACATTCACTAAGGGCTTGAAATAGTTTTCCGTGCAGGAAGATGGCATGACAAGATGGACAAAGTCTATGCCCCAGGGACTTAAATTCTGTTGAGGGTGACAGAAAGAAAACCATTGCATAGATAGATATATAACAATAAGTAGTAGCAGGTGTAGGAGGTAATCCCAGCACTGGGAAGGTTGAGGCAAAAGGATTGTTGCAAATTTGAAACCAGCCTGAGCTACAAAGTGAGGTCAAGGCCAGTTTGAATTACACAGTGAGACCCTCTCTCAAAAAGACAAGAAAAAAGGTAGTGATAAGAACTATAAAGGAAGCCAGCCTGGTGGCACTTGCCTGTAATCCCAGCTATTCAGAAGGCTCAGGTAGGAGAATTGCAATATGGAGCCCAGCCTGGGTAGGTTAGAAATTTAGCAAGACCTTTTCTCAAAAAAACATTCTTTTTAAATTTAAAAAGGCCAGACCTTTCAAGTAGCTGTGAAAGTGTTAGAACACACCTATGGCCCCAACACTGGGGAGGCAGAGGCAGGAGCATTACTGTGAGTTCAAGGCCAACGTGAACTATATAGTAAGACCTTGTATCAGACAAATTAATTAATTAATTTTAAAAGGCCAAAGATGAAGCCAAGTAGGGTGTCATATTCCTGTAATCCCAACACTTTAGAGGCTGAGGCAGGAGGAGCCCCACAAATTCGAGGCCAGCCTTAACTACCTAATGAGTCCAAGGCCAGCATGAACTACATAGTAAGACCTTGTCTCAGAAAACCAAGAATAAATGAAGAAAAAGACTGTGCTGTAGCTCAGTGCAAAGACTAATGTTCAGTCCCCAATACCAAAAAGAAAGCAAGAATGTAAGCAAGCAAGAAGAGAGAAAAGAAAAATATATATATGAAGAAAAATAAAATGCAGCTGTGGGATAGTAGTAGGGAGAAGACAGCCTGTGAGCAGAGAGATTCTCAGTGACACTGGGGTTTGAATCTTGGTGACTACTTAAGCCACCATGGGCAAGTTTCTTCCATCACCCTCAGTTCAATTTAAAATCAAGACAGTGAAGCTGAGTGCTGTGGTGCACACCTGTAATCCCAGCTACTTGGGAGGCTAAATTCAAGCCCAGCTTAGGCACCTTAACAAGACTCTGAAAATAAGAAATAAAAAGGACTGAAGATGTAACTCAGTGGTAGAATACTTGCCTAGCATACATAATGCCTTGGATTCAATCCTCAGTATTAGAAAAAAGTTTTTATCATGGCAGTGATTCCCGCCTTAAGGAATTTTTTGTGATGGTTGAGTTGGTGCTTGAATGTTCCTAGCCGCATAAGAGTACAGAAAATGTTTTGCAGGATTTCAGTTCACACCACTTTTTGGATAAGTTTCTCAGTTCCCTGAGATTATGCACTGATTCCCAGGAGCAATCTGATCTCACCTGTTCTTGGCATCACCTATGCTGGAGAAAAGGCTAACCAGTCTTACATTAAGTAGCTGTGAAAGAGTGTTAGAACACTACTTCTTTTCACCTGTGCTGTGTTCCCTTGTTGTCCCCCATGTCTGTCATTGCTACCAAGACTGCAGGTGGTCAAGTTTTGCATAGCTCAGTGCTAGGCTTTATTGAAGCACACACACTAGAGAAAACAAAATCAAATAATGCAAACATCTTGTGCATAGGTGCTGTGTTTGGGTGGCTGTGGGAGATTAGGAAATAGGGACTGGAGGAATACAAGCAGAGGAGCTGTGGGTATCCCACATTCAAACCATTTGTCTGAGGAACAGCTATCTGCTCTCCACTTGGCCCAGAGTCCTCTGGAAACAGTGTGGCTTTTGGTTTTGTCTTCTGTATGGAAGCTCAGGCTCTTTCTAGCAAGATGGGATATCACATTCAAAAGGAATAATTTTTCTTTTTAGGAAGCTTTGCTGAGCTAGAACCAGGCCTCCAAATCTCCAGGGTTCTGAACTCAGTCCAGGAGCAAAGGCAGCCCAGTTCTGCTACTCCTCAGGAGGTGCCCCAGGACCATCAATACAAATTTAAATGCCCACAGAGTCAGACAAAAGAATATCCACAAGCAGAGACAATAGGAAGCATCAGGGACAGGGTGACCTCATAGCTCTTTGCTTGTGTGAAAGTGTACTATTCAGCTCCTATCAAAGTGTGGGCCCAGGTTTCCTATTGCCTCTTTTTAAGAGAAACTGGAAGCCTAGTATTGTATATGAAATTTCTCACTTTGTAAATGATAACCACTAATTCTCATTTTTAAAAAGTTGTGTGGACCCAACAAAAGGCATTTGCAGACCTCTGCCAGTTGCTGCCTGTGCCATGGTTTCAATACATAATCACCTAGGAGAATGTGAACAGGAGGGGTTGCCAACAGTATCAAGCTAAATGGACCTGGGGCATTTGAGACTCACAGAAAACAGAATTTTTAGCCATGCACGATAGCACATGCCCATAATCCCAATACCTGGCAAGCTAGGGCAGGAGTTCAAGACCAGCCTGTGCATCATAGTGAATTTAAGGCTAGCCTGGACTACATAGTGAAACCTTATGTCAAAAAAATTGAAAAACAGAAACGTAGAATCTTTGTGTTTTGTCAAAATTAATATTTCAGTGTTATCTTCCTTTTGTTCCCTGCCCATACCCACTTCCATGCAACACACACACACATACAGAGCAGAATTAGGATCACGGACTCTTTTGGGAAGGAAGAGGGAAGACTAGACATGTTTGATTCAAAATACCACACTTCAGGCTTTTTAGAGATTTTCGTATGCCAAGCTCCCTACCCCTGGAAAAATGCTCAGCAATGGATTTTTAATCTGAAGTAAACCAGACATACTGGGTCTTGCCATTGTTCTACAGACATACTGGGTCTTGCCATTGTTCTAGCCATGTCCAGAGTTCAGCTTTATTCTGGAAGAATAGGATTTGGGGGAGCTGCTTCCAAGCAGTTGGGCATAGTGAAGGCTTTGGAGGCTGGTCTGACTGCGGGGTGACCGCATTCCCAAGAGCATTCAAGTATGCTGGGGTCTAGCACCACTGCATTCCATGCTGGCCATCTGTTCATGGCAGAAGAGGGGTAGGAGGTTACTGAGACGGCCAGGCTAGGCAAGATGAGTTTCTCAGGGTCGGGGATTTAGTTCAGCGGCATATGTACCTGCCTGGCAAGTGTGAGGTTGTGAGTTCAATTCCTGATACCAAAAAAAAAAACCACAGGTGAGTTTCTCATCATACAGATAGTTGGCCAGGCATGGTAAACTATGCCTGTAATCCCAGTACTTAGGGAAGCTGAGGTAAGAAAATCACAAATTTGAGCCCAGTCTGGGCAATTTATTGTTTGTTTGTTTGTTTGTTTGTTTTGAGACGGAATCTTGCTGTGTCATTTAGTCTGGCTTTAAACTCACTATGTAATTCAGGCTGGCCTTCAATTTGCAGTGATCCTCCTGCCTCAGGCTCCTGAATCCTGGGATTACAGGCATGCACCATCATGCCCAGCTCAGTCTGTGTAATTTAGCAATTTACTGAGACTATCTGAAAATAAGAGTAAAGGACTGGAGATGTAGCTCAGTGGTAAGGCCCTGGGTTTAATCCCTGGTACCACAAAAAAGAAAAAAAAGGTATACATACATTTGAATTAGAAACGGAACCTTCCTGGAGAACCCTAGAAAGGGAACTGAAGAATTCCTGGGTTGAGACTGGCCATAGGCCAGGGAACCAGACTTCTGTTCCCTGTTAGCCAAGCAGAAGGGCAGAATTTGCAGGATTGGGCTGAAAAGGCACATTATTATTTGCTGTGGTTGTTCCTAAACCTATCTGTCCAAAAGCCAGTCAGACCCTACAAGTAGAACCTTCCTTGTGAAGCTGTTGCCAGGTAAAGGGGCTTCTACATTTACTGAAACTTACAGCAGAGCGTGTCTGCTGTGCTGCTCAGCTATGCCACCTCTAAGCTGTGATGCCAGAGAATTCAGACCCGGAGAATGGGCTCAAAACCAGCATCATGGAAAAGGAATCTTTGATATCCCCTTTTTATCTTAAAATGTCACATTAGGTTTACATAGAGTCTTTGTTTTTTGAGCTTTTTGTTTGTTTGTTTGGTTGGTTTTGTTTGGTTCTTTTGGTGCTGGGATTTGAATCCATGGCCTTAACTCATACTGAATACATACTCCCCAGACTGGTCTTAGTTTGGATTTTATTTATTAATTTATTTATTTATTGGTACCAGGAACTGAACTCAGGACCTTGTGCTTGCCAGGCAAGCACTGCACCACTGAGCTATATCCCCAGCCCATGGTCTTGAATTTTAAAGAATTACTATTGGGGCTGGAGATGCTGCTGAGTGATAGAGCAGTTACCTAGTACACATGAGACTCTGGGTTCAGTTCCCAGCACCACCACCCCGAGACTTACTGTTGGAGCAAATTAATGCTTCCTGTTTTTGGTGTGGCTTCATGAACCGACTTCCATAAACTGGTATCTCTTGCCACTCCTTGTCTTGGAGGGGAAGATGCTTTAATCATGTATTTGTACACAGACCATTCAGGGTCAGAATTAAATAACAGTTTGTTCCAAGCTTTGGTTTTAAACCATGCATCTGAATTAGTAATGCATGGGCTTAAGAGGCACAGTTATTCCCTTACCAGTAAGGAGTGTGAGGTAACTGAGGCCTCAAACCATGAGCCCAGAGAATGCCAGATCTGAGAGTGTCTGCTTCTGTGTGTCTCTGTTTGCTCTGATTGGGTATGGGGACTGTATTTTAACCTTTGGTGTGTATAGAGAGAGGCTTCTGGCCTGGCAGAACAGGTTCTTGGACTCCACTTGTCTTCTACCACCACCAGCCCCTAGGCTTTAGAGAAGGGTCCAGGCCCAAGAGGCCAGCCCTTCTCAGTCACCAGCCTCCTTGCTCTGCCCTTACTCGTGCAGCTGGGTCAACCTGAGGGTTGTTTCAGGCTGAGGATGAGCTGTAATGGGAGGCGGGGGTGGAGTCTGTAGGGCTGGAAATAACAGGAGCTCTATTAACCAGCTCCCTGTTGCTAAGCAGCTTTCATTAACCAGGAAGGTCTTCCCTGCAGTGAGCTCCTTTGGGAATGACAAGAAGATGCTAATGAGCTGGGAGATAAGCAGGTGCTACAGGAGGCTTCCGTCCCACCTGAGAGATTGCAGTCAGAGACAGTTTAGCATATTCTGAGATTCAGATTCTAGGCATTTTCAGTAAAAGGGATTTCTCCTTCTCACCCAAAGATTGAACAGTTCATTTTCAGGCCAACTGACTTCTGTCTTGTATTCAGAAGTAATTAAGAATGAAAGAAGACCCTCTAGAAAACTGGATCCCCTTACCCTGTGCTGGATAATGACAGAGGGTGTGTGGCAGTGTGCTTTGGGGCTGGGTCTTTAGAATCACACAGACCTGGGTTCACATCCTGGTGTGTTGCTAACTGTGTAACCATAGCCAGTCATTCATCTTTACCCTACTACCACAATGTTGACTTGAGTATTAAAAGAGCTATGCAGAGCTGGGAATGTAGCGCAGTGGCAGAGCACCTACAAAGCATGTACAATGCTTAGTTCAATACCTGGCACAGGGAAAAATGAAAAGTTTTTGTTTGTGTGTTTGTTTTTGTTTTTTGTCTTTTTGAGAAGGTCTCACCGTGTCGTTCAGGCTGGCCTTGAACTCATCTTGTAGCCCAGGCTGGTCTTGAACTTGCAACAGTCCTCCTGCCTCAGTCTCCCAAGTGCTGCAATTACAGGTGTGCATCACTATGTCCAGTAAAGAAGTTTGTTTTTAAAGGGGAAACTAGGTGGAAAAAGAAATAGGGATAACAAGTACAGATGATTTTCTTGGGAACTTTTACATAAAAGGGAGCAACTAAATGATACTGTACCCAAGTGAAGATGCAGGGCCAAGGAAGGTGGTGGTACTGTTCTTTTAGGTTGGAGAAGTCATAGAATATTTGTGTTCAAATATGTTAGGTAGAACAGGGTAGCCTGAGACAGGAGCACAACCAGACCATCCGTAAGTGTGGGAGGGAAAGTGGGGTATGAACACAAGGGGATATGGTTGATACTCATGGATGAGCTTTGGCATGCCAGACAGTAATTGTAAGCACTTTGCACCTCTGCATGTGTCTTTTTGCCTTCTACCACTCATTAAGATGATACCTATTATTTTCTCTAATTGAAGCTAAAACTCAGACAGGTTTAGTGATTTGCCCAAAATCAACAAGCTAATAAGGAGAGGCGCCAGTGTTTGAACCCACATCTGCCTGGTCCAAAATCTGTGCTGCAGGGGGATTGTGTGCCTATGAGGGCTGCCCAGGAGTGGAACCTGGAGGATTGAGAGCATTGAGGAGGAGGTAGCTGCAGTCATCTGACAGGCTTTTGGTGTCCAGAGACACGTTGGGAAACAGTGAGTTTCTTGCTGAATTGGGTGAGTGCTCATTGTGTAAGAAGCTGGCCATGGCCTGGCTCCTTGGGAAGCCACTGTGAGCCTTATATGTGCAGATTCTACTCCACATATCTAGCAGGGCAAGGAAAATGGTATGACTCTCATTTCTGTCTTTGATTCTAGAAAATCAGGACAATTACTACTCTTTCCATCAGAGTCTGGATTGAGAATATTGCTTTCTTATTTTCAGTGTTGAGCAAAGCTGAATTTCCCCCTGCCAGTGGAAGTAAAGAGCCAGTGTCCTCACTGTAGGGTGAGAGAAAATGTATGTGGTTCCTGTAGAAATGTTTGTTGTGAGTGGTTCTAGCCATTACCAGTCCCTGAGTGGAAACACCAGTCTGAAGTAAGAAGGAGAGAAGCTAATGGTGATAGCTGGTGATGTCTTTTTTTTTTTTTTTTGTGATGTCTCTTTGTTCCTCCTGTCTCATCTGCCATATGGAAGCGCTAGCTTCCTATGTAGCAGCTGGGGAGAGCTATTCATCTCCCTACGTATGTACTTTTTGTTTTTGTTTCTTGGTACCAGGAATCAAACTCATGACCTCTAGCTTGGTAGGCAAGCACTTATGCTTCTGAGCTAAATCCCCAGCCCCTTGTTTTTGTTTTTAAGACAGGGTCTCAATTTTGTAGCCCAGGCTGGTCTTGAACTCACAGTGATCTTCCTGCCTCAGCCTCCTGAGTGCTGGGATTACAACCATGCACTACCATACCTGGCCAGTACCCACTTATAAAGAGCTTACCATCCTGCCCTTTTCTTTCTCCCCAGGGCAGCTACACCTCCTGGCAGTGCCAATCATACTATCCAGTGGCCTCATGGCATTCAGCTTTTGAAAGTTCTGCTCAGAGTAGTGTCCCCAAAGCTCCAGGACCAAACAGCCACCTGTGGCTGACTGCTCTGCCCATATTCCCCTCCCTCAGATTCTCTATGGTAACTACAAGTGAACTCCCCCATTCCACAGATGGCAGCTGGGTGTAAAGATGAAACTGAGCCCGAGGCAGGGAAGCAAGCAACCCTTTTCACACTTGCTTTTGTCCATCCCCACCTCTCCTGAGTACCTTGGGCCTAGCCTCATGTCATCTACACTAACTGTAGATGCTATGTCCCTATACTTCAATCAGACTGTGCTAGTCCTCTGAATTCCTGGCTAGACTGGGGCTGGGCTTGTCCAGATCCCTTGGCTGCTGGCCCTGTTTTAAATATAGATGCATATACCCAGGAAAGGCATGATGGAATGGGACCTTTGCCAGAGCCTTATTTCTGAAGCCCCTAGACTCATTGAAGACCCCTTGTTAACCACTGCCAAATTTCCTAGAAGCTGTATACCCCCATCCTAGTGCGGGAGGTTGAACTCAGGACCTTCACACTGAGCTACATCCTCGGGCTTTTTTATTTTATTTTGAGACAAGGTCTCATTAAGTTGCCCAGAATGGGCTTGGTACAAACTTTCTGATGTTTTTGGTTTTGGTTTTGGTTTTGGTTTGACTGGGTGTCAATATATAGTGCAGGCTGACCTTGAATTTACTGTGTGGTCCAGGCTAGCCTCAAATTCACAGCTATCATCCTGTGTCAGCCTCCTGAGTGCTGAGATTAAAGGTGTGCACCACCACCCCCAGTTTGGGCTCAAGCTTTCAGTCTACCTGCCTCACTCAGGTTCCCAGAGTACTGGGATTACAGGTATGTAATGGATTATAGGCCCAGTACTTCAGTTCATTTTTGTGAGCTCCTGGGCATGGACTAGCCTGTGGAATTGTTTCTCTGATCCCTGCTCAGTTCAGGTTATATACTGCTGACTTAAGCAGATGTCTCCACAGAGTAGGGAACCAAGCCATTTGCAAGACCCTATTTGCTAATGGAGCTGGTAAAAAAGAGTTGGTGTTGTGGACAGACCTAGCCTTTCTGGGGTTTGTGAATTTGAAGAGACCTTCGTGTTGTTCTCATGATGGGAACTCTTAATGGTCACCAACTTGATTATGATACTTGTTACTTTGAATTAGTAACACACTTACCTGGTAAAAGTCCAAACTGTATGAAAGTTGTGCTCCAAAGTCTTCTTTTCTTATCTTTCTTCTTTTATATGTGTGTAGGGAGAAAGGGGGTAATACTGGAATACACCTTGGCCTTTGCATTCAGCTACATCGCCAACCCTTTTATTTATTTAATTTATTTTTTGAGAAAGAGTCTTGCTAAATTGCCCATGCTGGGCAGTTGTAGATATGCACCATTACACACTGCGTCCCCACTTCCCGTTTGCCCACTTCTTCTCCTGTTAATATACAGGTTGCTTTTGAGTTTTTTGTCTGGTTTTTTTTTTTTTTTTTTTTTTTTTTTTTTTTTTTTTTTTTTTTTTTTTTTTTTTTTTTTTTTTTTTTTTTTTTTTTTTTTTTTTGAGACACTCTTGCTATGTCATCCAGGCTGACGTCAGACTCACAGGGTCTGACTACCTCTTACACAAGTGCCACCACACCTGGTACAGATCACCACTTTTGTACCTTGTGATAGAGTTTTTTCTTTCTTTTATTTTAATGAAAAAGATGTAATTTTTGTTTATCCATCCCTTTGTTAATTGAAAGATACTGTGCAATGAGACTCTCCTGCATCTTGCTTTTGAGGAGCTTCCATTGTTAGTTCCTAGAGAGCATCTCATTGTTTTTCAGAGTTGCATAATTTTCTACTGTGGGAACCTACCATTATTTACTTGGTCTGACCTTTTTTTTTTTTTTTTTTTTTTTTTTTTTTTTTTTTTTTTTTTGTACTGGGAATTGAACCCATGACCTCACGCTTACCAGGCAAGTGCTTGAGCCACTGAGCTAAATCCCCAGCTTGGTCTGACCTTATTGATAGACATGTAGATGGTTGCCAGTCTTTTGCTGTTATAAATCAGTAATTGTGCAGTTATATCTGTAGGAAAGATTCCAGAAGAGTTGGCAGACCAGAGGTTATGTATACATTGTAGATAGTACCTTATTGTCTCTATAGAAGTTGTATTAGCCAGCCTTCCCACTAGCAGTGTACAAGCAGATTAGCAACTTTGAATATCCCCTCCACCTGTGTTCCCTTGTCTGCTATGAGTTAATCAGTGGCTGAGGTGTCAGAGTAGGGCCCTGGAGGATTTCATTAGCACTTGTGTTCTCCAGCCCCAAACAGCATTTGATAAACTCCATAACTCAGTGGGGTTAAGGAACACATCAGAGGCTGGAGACTGGGCCTGTAGCCCTAGCCTTTCCCTGGGTAGACAGCATCAAACCCTTAGTAGTGGGCTTCCAGCAAAGTGCTGGAGTTAAATTTAGTTCATACTGAGAGCTGGGGTTCCCTGAGTTGTCCTGTCAGTGGGATGGAATAAATGACAGTGGAGAAGGTAGCTAGGTTAATCTGTCCCAAGTTTTGATGACCATCATAAGATCAGAATGGGCAGTGACAGCATAGTGCTTGTTGAGTTGTTTTTCTATGTTTTGATTCATTTGCTCAAACCTTTCTATCCCAACAAGTGTTGGGTTTTATTAATTAGCACAAATTTTCTCATATAAAATGAGCCAGAGCCAGACACGGTGGTGCATGCTTGTAATCCTAGCACTCAGAAGGTTGAAGCAGCAGGATCACTGCAAGTTCAAGGACAACCTGGGCTTCAGAGTGAGTTCAAGGACAGCCTGAACTGTATAGTGAAACCCTATGTCAAAAAAGAAACAAAACAAAACAAATAAAATAATAAAATAAAATGAGCCAAATAGTACCAGGATTGATACCTTGTGGTACATCCAGAGTGACCATAGGTGGTTCTGGGACCCAATGGGACAAGGGGGCCTGAAATTCTCACAGTCTGGGGTCCAGGATCCAAACAGCTCAGTTAGTGGGAGATGGACCCAGCCTCTCCTACATGGCCTTCATCCTAGGGGATGGGGAGCATGGTGGCACATCTGGGGCAGAAAGAAAAGTAACTATTCTGCTGGGTACCCGTCTGTCAAGCCTTTATATGGACTTCCTCTTGGGAAAAGGTGCTTGACTGTCCCCCATTCTGTCTGCAAAAGGGCTTCCCTGGAAAATGTCTCAGAACAGAGTTGGACCTTATTTTGATGGCTCTGCTAGATGTTCTGAGTATGGTATTCACTGTATATTGAATGAAGGAAGAGGAAGTGGGAGGATTATGTTTCAGTGAAATATTTGGGTTTCTACTCAACTCAGAAATCTTAGAGGAAGCTGAGTATAGTGATGCATGCCTGTAGCCCCAGTACTCAAGAGACTGAGGCAAGTAATATTTCCCTTTCACATACTCCCTACTGGTCCAAAGTAGCTATCTGCTCGTGCTCTCTGCCCCCACCCCTCTTTTTCCACCCTCAAATAAATTGTCGTTTTTATTTAGAAAAAAAAGAAAGAGACTGAGGTAGGCAGATAAAGAGTTTAAGGCCAACCTGGGCTTCAAATAAGGCCCTATCTCAAAAATTAATTAGTTCATTAACTAATAAAAAAAGTCTTAGACCAGGTATTCTTTTTGGGATCAGCTAACCTTGTTTAGAAGCTAAAAGTGATGGGGGGGAGGAAAAAAAATCTTACTCAAACATTTTAGATCACTCCAAAAATTTCCATGCAAATGACATAATTTTAGGACACTGTAATTCAGAACTTAGAAGCCCATCTACAAACTCCGTTAGGCTAGGATCCTAATTCTCTTACCATTTTTATTATTTTTGCCTACACACTGAACATGGTAATATTTTTCATTGCACTTGCTGATTCTCGTGGGAGACTGCTGTGAAGAAAGGTTAGAACAACTGTGATTTCAACAGTCACTGGCTAAAGAGCACATGGAACTAGGCCAAAAGCATCTGACCTAAAGGGTCATTTGCTTTGCTTAGAAAGTGAAGGGTGAGGAGGATTTCTCCTTCACCAGATACAGCCTGGCACCTTGCCCAGTGTTTCACAGAAGGAACTTAGGGCATGTGGTGTAAGCAGAGGAGCTGGGTGTGATGTTTGGGCTTCCCTCAGCATTTCCTCCTTGAGTATGGCTGAGAAACACCCCTACTGTCCAAAAAATCTTGGGCCTTTGCTGAGAGGCTGACTGCCAGGGTTGGTGAGGCCCAGCAGGGTGGCTACTCCCCAGCTCCCCGCCTGGCTACATTTGCAGTCGCCTGGAGAAGGTGGGAAGGCTAATGATTCATTATCCCTGCAATTAGTCACATCACCAAGGCACATTATTCCCTGCAGAACTTGGTACCACCTGCTGCCTCTCTGGCTGTGTTCAGTGTGCCTTCTTTTCCCATCCAGACAAGGAAGTCATTACAGCCTTCCTTTGGGCATGGGCCTCTAGCTGCCACAGCCCCAGGACCAAGAACCTGGGACATGAGTCATCTCCACACTGCAGGGCCACATAAGACTCTAGGGACCAGAGGGACTGACCATGGGAAGGAGAATGGAGAGACCTAAGCCACAGATGACCCTACGTGCCCCAAATATAAGTGATACTTGTAGATATCTCTGTCTCCATAAACATGTGCATAGATGTGTGTGACCACGGTGTGAAGGAAAGGATTTGCCTGTTTCCCTCCCCTAGGACACCCCTAGCTAGCTGGCTATGGCCCCAGGGCATGGTGATGAACCCATGGCATGTGTGTTACAGCAGGCTGTTTATATCATTGAAAGCTCTAAAAGGTTCGCCATCACTGCCCTAGGAACTCTCCTCCTCCTCCTCCTCTTCTTTTTTCTTTTCTTTTTCTTTTTTTTTTTTTTTTTTTTGAGATAGTGTCTTACTGTGTAGTCTAGGCTGGTGGTGTCCTTTTGCCTTAGCCTCCCTAATACTGGGGTTACAGGCATGTACCATCCCACGGGGCCCCTCTCCCTTCTTGACTTCAGTCCAAGAGATGGCCAAACAAAACTCCTTTATAGGACTATCAGTGACTGCTTGTCAGTTGCTCCTAATTGAAAGTCTATTTTGATATTAATTCCCTAAGTCTAGATTTCATGTCCTAACAGTGCCAATAAAATTAACTTGACATGGCTTCTGTTCTCCCATTTCTAAAACAACAGAACATCCACCCTCCTCTCAGGCAACTTATGATCTTCTCTCTGGTACATGAAGTCTCCTGAACCAGACTTACAGATTGGCTGACAGGGTCTGAACGGACAGGGTGAAGAGTCAGGAACTGACCTAGATCTGGTGCCTCTCTAGAACCAGAACCTGTGCAGAGTACTTCACACCTGTCTTACGTGACATCTCACACAGTCCTCAGATGTCTTCTCCATTTTGCAGATGCTAAAACTAAGACTTAAGCATTAAGTCACTTAGCCAGGTTTCCCAGAAGCAGCAAGTAGTCACATCAAGCCCATAGTTTGGTTTTCTCTGTCTCCCTGTCTCCAGTACACCTCACTCAGTCTGACCTGAGTAATGGCCACTCACCTACCCCATGTACACACTATAGTATTCTTCAGATTTTTTGGTTTTCTGTTTTCTTTCTTTTTTTTTTTTTTTGTACCAGGGATCGAACTCACAACCTCATGCTTGCTAGGCAGGCACTGTGCCTCTTAGCTATATCCCAGGCCCCAGAGTAGTATTTTTATTTATTTATTTTTTTCAGAGTTAGTATTTTTAGAGTCTGCACATATACAGGTCAACAACTTCCTACCTTCTCCACCAGGCCCTTCTTTCCTATGGGGTCTCTCTTCAGTAAGTAGGATTCAGATCGAGACATTTAAGTCCAGCTCCTAAAAATATGAATGAATAAAGGGAAGCCCTCCCATTAAGAAAAAAGCTCCTAAAAATGTGAATGAATAAAGGGAAACCCTCCCATTAAGGAAAAGCCCTCTCATTTTTCAGAAATTTCTCATTTTAGCTGTGCTCATCAGTAGGCTAGAGGTTGCTGTCAGAACTGATCTGTGCAGTAGCTTCATCAATATTTCAGCTCCTCTGGAGCCCTGTTCCTTAGCAACCACATCACCATGCTCTCCAGGAGGGCTGTTGGGCTGTATGCTCTCTGCCTGTCTGTCCTGTAGGTGCTGTCTCTGCTTGCCATTGTGATCGGGTGTAGCCATTCATGCCAACCCTAGCCAGCAGCTTTGATCCTCAAAGCTTTATAGGGGTGATGCTGCAAATAAGAGGTGAGGGAGAGGGATACTCGGCATGTCACAGTTCTTTCAGGCCTACCATGGGCAGAGCAGAGGGACAGAAAGGAGGTCTGAAAGATCAGAGTATATCTTTTGGGCCTGTCCCTACTTCCAACATAGGTCAACGCTTGACACAGTATGGGAAAGAGGAGGCTCCCCTCTTCTGCAGGCTCAGCTGCTGTTTTCCTTTGTGGCCCAGGTGCAGTAGAAGCTTGCCTCCTGCATCAGTTGAAACGCCGTGCTGCTGGCTTCCTGCGCAGTGACAAGATGGCAGCCCTGTTCACCAAGGTGGGGAAAACGTGCCCTGTGGCTAGTGAAATTTGCCACAAGGTACAGGAGCTGCAGCATCAAGTAGAGGGCAGGTGAGCTCTGGGCCTGTACCTCCCAACCCTCCCTTCTGCTCTTTCTCTTGGCATTTGCTCCTTCCCAGGACAACCTGCTTGAGGGTTGGCTTTGTGGCCCATGCCTTGCAGGACCTCCTCTTGGGTGACGGACCAGCCTGAAGATAGGAGTCACCATGCTCTCCAGGAGGGCTGTTGGGCTGTATGTTCTCTGCCTATTTGTCCTGTAGATCAGAGACTCATGGAGACTCAAGGTCCTATCCTCCTTCAGGATTTTTTTTTTTTTTTTTTTTTTGTACCAGGGATCAAACTCACAACCTTGCAATCCTATCCTTCTTCAACTCCCAGGGCCAGCCTAGGGAGCGTCTGGACTCCTATGTTGTGGTACTGGTCCCTGTTCCTAGTGCCACTGCCATAGAGTTCACTTGCACTCCTGAAGCCATCTCCCACTTTGCAGGAAACCTTCAGGAGGCAGCCAGGAGGCCCTGCGGAGACAGGGCTCAACCAGCGGGAAGGCTTCAGCCCTCAGCCCACAGGCCTTGAAACATATATGGGTACGCACAGCACTCATCGAGAAAGTTCTGGACAGGGTTGTACAGTACCTGGCGGAAAACTGCAGGTGACTGCCCCATCCCCAACTGACCCCTCCTTTGTCCCAGCTTCTGCACAGGCCTTTAGCCCCACCCTCTACATGCTTGGCTATTCTTGACAGTCTAGACATGCCTCCATCTTCCCTTTTAGCACTCTAAAAGCTTAGACCACACCATGCACCTAATTTTAAAGCTCCATCCTATGGACTCACTCCTTCTTGGTGACTAACATGAACCTGGTCTTTGTTGGGACATCCTTTCCTGGTGAGCTTGACTGCTCTGGACTGAGTCCATGAGTCCCATCAATCACTTTGTCTCCTGGCAGCAAGTTCTACGAGAAGGAAGCATTACTGGCAGACCCTGTGTTTGGGCCAATCCTGGCCTCTCTTCTAGGTGAGCCTGAGAGATAAGAGGCCTATGTGGGGCTAGTAGTGTAAGGGGCAAATGGTAAGGGAGGCCACTGTAAGCTAACTATCCCTGTTGCCACAGTGGGACCCTGTGCCTTGGAATACACGAAGCTCAAGACAGCTGATCACTACTGGACTGACCCTTCTGCTGATGAGCTGGTCCAGAGGCACCGTATCCGGGGTCCCCCCAGTCGTCAGGACTCCCCTGCAAAGCGCCCAGCCCTGGGGGTGGGTGTCCCTTTCCCTGTCCCTCATGCTCATGCATCTAGGCTATGCTCATGATCCTGTAAGGAGGGGAAACTGACCCCAAGGTGGTAGTCATCACAGAAGAGCCTGCTGTAAGAATTTCAAGAGCCCATCTTAAGCCATAGCCTAAAGTAAAGCAGAGGCAGAAAAGGGACTGGGGTCAGAGAGAGAGCGTCAGCATGGAAGCCTGAGCATTCTCAAGTCCAGCCTGGAACTGAGCCATAGCTTTCCTGGCAGATCCGGAAGCAGCATTCTAGTGGCAGTGCAGCAGAGGACAGACTAGCAGCCTGCGCCCGCGAGTATGTGGAATCTCTGCACCAGAACTCCAGGACAAGGCTGCTGTATGGCAAGAACAATGTGCTGGTACAGCCGGTAGGAAAACTTAATGCCACCATGGCTCACTTCTGTCCCCCTTTTCCCCTCTAGCCATAGCTGTTTCTTTCCTGCAGCTCCTGGCCAGAGAGAGGGGAAAGCACACACTGTTTCATATGACTTATGCCCATCATGGAGTTGGCAGGAGCTAGGGATGGCATCAATCCTGGCAAACTGAAAACCAGGCCATCCAGATTAAGGAATGGTGGCCAGCAGACAAGGTCATTACCCAACTTGGAGCTGGCTGGCCCAGAACACGTCTGGCATCTAGGAAGCTGACAGGGTAAAGCCAGTGTCACCAGGCCAACCAGGAGGAAGAGATGCCCAGATCTGCCATGTAGCTCCTGTCTTCCCTTGCTTCCTCCTAGCCTCCAATCCAGCTCCCATTGGCTTGCACTATTGCCACTTGCCACCTGGAACTCATTTCCATGAGCCATCCCAGGGAGCCCCCCAGCCTCTCATTGTCTCTGTCCTCTGGTGTTTCTCCTCCTTATAGAAGGAAGACATGGAGGCTGTCCCTGGCTACCTCTCCCTGCACCAGTCTGCAGAGAGCCTCACCCTGAAGTGGACCCCCAACCAGCTCATGAATGGAACTCTGGGGGACTCTGAGCTAGAAAAGAGGTGGGGCCCTTGACATTTGTTCCTGGGGTCCAGAAAGGGAGTAGGGGCTTGATCCCCGGCAGGGAGATGGAGAGACTTGGCCTGCGTTAGGAGGCACCCTCACTTCTTATCCTAATGCCAAGATTTGCAGCGCGGGGCACCTGGGGCAATGCCAGTTGCTCTAGGATTGAGCAAAGCCTGGCCAGGAGAGGTTTGCCTGAGCCAAAGCTCTAGGCAGCTGAGCCGTAGGCTCTATGCCATGGGGGCTCAGAAGGACATGGTTGGCTGAGATCACCTCAGCAATAGTCATCCAGCCTTCAAGATAGTTCCCAGGGGTGAGAAAGTCACTTGCGGATGACAAGAAAGGATGACAGGTCTTGAGACATAGGAACACCAATCTGGTTCCTTTTCAGCGTTTACTGGGACTATGCCTTAGTGGTGCCCTTCAGTCAGATTGTCTGCATCCACTGCCACCAGCAAAGTAAGTTTTCTTGTCCAGGACACAGCAGTGTGAGGACAGAGATACTTTCTTTCTCCCAGTCATGCACTGCAGGGAGCCCATTGAACTTCTTGTCTCCCTCTCATTGCCTTTATTTTTATTTTTATTTCTACTTTATTTTTTGCCGTGCTCGGGTTTGAACTGAGGGCTTTGTGCATGCTAGGGAGCACTCTACCACTGAGCTTCACCCTGGCCCTCCTGCTGTCCCTATTAATGCAACTCCTAGGCCACACTCCAGCTTGACTGTTCTCCTACCCAACCTGGAGAGCTGGCTAGTGGGGCCATGGTGATGGACAGTGAGGTCTCAAGGAGGGACCCAGCCTCATTCGCCCACATTCATTCTCCAGAGAGTGGTGGCACACTTGTGTTGGTGAGCCAGGACGGAATCCAGAGGCCACCACTGCACTTCCCACAGGGAGGACACCTGCTGTCCTTTCTTTCCTGTCTGGAGAATGGGCTGCTGCCTCGAGGACAGCTCGAGCCCCCGCTGTGGACCCAGCAGGGGAAGGTACCTCAAGCATGGGAAGAGGCTCTGGGTATAGGGCTGTGTTGGGTGGTTCATCAGCCTCCTCCCTTTTCCCCACACAGAGCTCTTAGGAGCAGCCTTGGGTGGGACCCTAGGTGGGATTTTTCCCTGGACAGCCTGACCGCCCCCTCCCTCTGCAGGGCAAGGTGTTCCCCAAGCTACGAAAACGCAGCAGCATGCGATCCGTGGACGTGGAGGAGCTGGGCATGGGGCGGGCCACAGACTACGTGTTCCGGATCATCTACCCTGGGCACAAGCATGAGCACAGTGAGTGTTCTGAACTTTCTCCATTCAAGAGAAGAGAGGTGATGAGGCTGAGTGCTGCATCGCCCAGAAAGGGTGGCAGGCAGCATCCACTGATCAGACCAGGTTGAGACAAAGGATTCATCACTTAGTCTGTCTTCTGGACCTTTTATCCACAGGTCATCCCTTTGTAAGTTTACCTCTCTTCTGCCTGGTTGTCTTCCCCATTTCTTCATCATGAGACTCTTTGCTCAGCAGACCCAAACATCACTGTGCAAGATTCTCCTAGTCATCCTTTCATGCTCTGCCCCAGAAAAAAAAGAAAGAGAGAGAAAGCGTGAGAGAGAGAAAGCGCGAGAGAGAGAGACTAGGACTAGATGAAGGACTTTTCCGTCTCTCTTGAGCCTGTCACCCAGCCTCCACAAAGTGGTCTGGGCATGGGATTTGTGCTTCTTTTTGGATGGTACAAATTGTTCACCGACTTCCCTACAGCTAGAGTTCCCCTCAAGTCAGCTCTTGATGAGAGGAGTTTTGCTGAAGTAGAAGTTGCATCTGAAGCTGGTGGCTTGCAGGTTGTATGTTAAGAGCCGGTAGCCCAAAGGTAGCCAGACTTTCACGGGTTGTGCATTGTCCTAGACACACACCCCAAGCCCACAATGTCTATCTGTAATTGTGCACTAACACCAAAGGTCTCTTTCTGGTCAGACCCATAGGTTTCTCTGGGTCAAACTCACATTTCTTGTAGAAATGGTCAGGGAATTTGCCAGCCCAGAGTGTTACTGCCAGCCAGACTACCTGATCCCTAAACTTCTTAACTGGTGCCAAAATGTTGTCAAGTTGTCTCTGTATTAGAAGACAGATGACCCAGACTGCAGATAGATGGATAGCTAGCTAGCTATACCATAGATTACCCCAACAGGATCAGAAGGCACAAAGTGTGAGGGATTCCACTTCCCTCCCAGATGTGCCTGGCAAGGAGACAACTTTTGCCAGAATGTATTTGCAAGCCCTGTATTTATAAGACCAGTGCTCTAACCCCTGAGCTATAGGGCCACAAGCCCTGTATTTAATCTTAGGCTGTTGCATGATTTAGATTCTTTATCCTGCTTTGTCTCTTCAGTCAGTGGCATTCCCCAAGTCTGGTCACTTCACTGTTAGGAGTATTTTCATAGAGCAGAAGCCAGGGCACCAGAGGCTGAAACTCAGTTACTCTGGCTTCTCAAGAGCAGCTATGGGAAAACCCTTGGAGGAGCAGAAGGTTGAATTTATAGTCTGAAAAAGGGATTTGGTGGAATCTTCAGATTCGTTCCAGCCTGAATGTGGAATCTGAAGAATGATCAGGAGTTACCTGCCAGCATTTATGTGTGCCTAGCCTCAGCCAGCTTTTGCTGAGCTCCTGAGCTGCCAGCCTGTCCCTAATAGCCCTTGTCTTTCACACCCTTCCTCTTAGTTCTTGTTCTTCTGTTCTTCCTAGAGAGGACCCCTCCAAAGAGTGAAGCTCTGTAGCTGCCTCCCAGCCCTGCCCCTTCTTTTATTCTCTCCCAAGTAATCATCAGAAAGGCTCTCAGATCCCTGCTTCCCCTCTTCTGTGCCTTGCAGGTTCAAGGTGATCCCAGCCTCTGCGCCACTCACCTTAAGGAGGAAGTTGGTTCCTTCTGCTCAGGGACTAGGGTCCTCATGCCTCTGCCTCTCTCGCTATTCTCTTTGAGCAGTCACTATTAACTACCACCACCTAGCGGCCAGCCGCGCGGCCTCGGTGGACGATGATGAGGAAGAGGAGGATAAACTACACGCGATGCTCTCAATGATCTGCTCGCGGAACCTCACAGCTCCCAATCCGATGAAAGGTTTTTATCCCTCCCCCTCCCTGACTTTCCTCATCCTCCACCCAACCCCCTGGGCCCACCTGCCACCCACTGCAGGGGCTCAAACATCAGTGTTGGCATTAAGGGACTTGTAGCCTGGGTGGTTTCTTCTGTCAGGAGCCAGATTAGGGAGGGAACAAGGAGGCCAAACAGGA
Organism: Dolichotis patagonum; assembly: GCA_004027295.1. Taxonomy (NCBI): domain Eukaryota; kingdom Metazoa; phylum Chordata; class Mammalia; order Rodentia; family Caviidae; genus Dolichotis; species Dolichotis patagonum. The sequence goes on from PVJX010000665.1 coordinate 198,538, forward strand.
GCTGACAAGAAGAGAGATTATAGAATGAGTGGCTCTGGCTATAAGGAAGGGGCTTCATATTGAGAGCAGAGAAGAGGTACAGAGGTATAAGGGTGACTGCCTCTTGGAGGTCCTGAAGGGCCTATCTGAGCCCCTCTCTACCCCTTAGCTCAGTGCTGACAAATGTCAGGTACGATCTCATTTTTTGCTTCTGCTAATTGGAAAGGCCAGCCTCAGCCCTGAGCCATTTTGTTTAGTTTTGTTTTTTGAGACAAGGTCTCACTATGTAGTGCGCACTGGCCTTGCGCACTCACAACTCACAGTGATCCTTTTGCCTTCGCCTCTTGAGTGCTGGGTTTATAGGTGTCCACCACCATGCCCAGCAACCCTGTGCTTCTGACTCAGTTGAACAAAAAAAGGACAGAGATAACAGCCCCTTCCTTTGGCAGGCATGTGGATTAAAGAGGTCAAGTGAGGAGTGGGAGCATCACTGGAGACCCCAGGGTTCAGTGTTACCAGTAGGCCTGAGGGTTCCAACAGAGGTGACCAGTACTTTAGCATGAAAGCTAGAAATAACTGCAGCAGGGTATCCAGGAAGGGACATAAGTAATGGCAATTCCTGCCCCACATGTGTTCCTTGTTAACTATATGGGTTTGAGCAAGTATCTTACCCTCCCAAAGTTCAGTCTCCCCATCCATGCCAAATGCTGCTTTGAGGATGTCAGACAGGTGTGTTTCCACCCTCACAACTTGAGTCCATGATTACAAAGATCTCTTCATTGGAAATGACACAGCACAGTACCCACAGTCCCTTGGGGTCCCTGTGCTCACCTCCATCTTCCTTAGCACAGAGCTGAATTGGTGAAGAGTGAACCCTACTCTTTAGAGGACTGCCAGCCTGGGGCTCAGTGAGGACCAGAATTGGGGCACTTGAGGAAAGGTGGGTCTAGATGAGATCAGGCCAGCTCCATGGAGTTTAGGGAACTTTTCCAACATCTATGGTTTTGAACACACCCAGCATCCTCTCAGTCATCCCTGCCAGCTGTCACCCTTCCTGCCACTCACCTCCCTTGGGCCTGCCCTCCTTCCCTTCCATCCCTTCCAACAAGTCTGTAAGAAAAAACATACTACTTCCCATGTTTATTTCCCACACATATGCCTGCCACCTAGTTCTTTGCAAACTTGGACTTGAGGCTGCTGTTCATTTATAGGTTGACTTTGAGTTGCATGATTGAGTTCTAAAAACGGGGCTAAGGAACCCCTTTATGCCCTGTGAACTGGCAGCGAGGCTGAAGAGTAGAAGGCTCTGCAGAACCCTTGTCTCGGCGGACTTTACAATAGGAAGCCTATCCCTGACAAGTCTTAGGGCGGAGGCTTCCAGAAGCAGATGTAGGCCTGTAGAGATCAGAGGCCTCAGGGTTGATCTGGGCATCCACTTGGAACTTGGAATGGACCAAAATTATTCTGGCAGCTCTTGGAACCTCAAGATTTAGAAAAAGGGAGAAGGCATGATAACAGAACCTGCAAGTTCTGGGGAGAAAGGTTGGGGATGGGAGCGCCCACCTCTACTCCAGTCCATAATGACAACACTGTTGAGTCCATTTTGCTAGCTGTTGCTTTTCAGGCCTGCAACATGCTTGACTTGTGCATGTCATTCAAGTGGCAGGTGTCCAGATTTTCCCCCACCCCTCTTCTCCCTTTTCCAGTTGCCTTCCCCAAAGAGCAGAGATGCTGTTCACTCTAATTCTGCTCCAGGCCAGGCGCCTTTCACTCAGAGTCTTAGGGGCTGTCGGGTTCACCCAGGTTAATTGTTTCCTTTACACTTTCCTCATGCTCAGAGGAGAGAGTCAGAGTCAAAGCTGACCCAGTAGATCCCTCCCATCCAGCCTGTTGCCCCTCACCCAGTCACTCCAGAGCTCCAGCTATCACACTGGGTTCATTCAGAGACGCAGTGTTCAATGCTGGCTGGTTCAGCTCCTTCCTGGAGAATTAAGGTGAAGAGCATTGACTCAGGCTTGGTTGGGCCCTGCTTTCTGGACATGAATTTTTTTTCCTTTGTCCACCCCCAACCCATGCCCTCTACATCTGCCCCCCTTCCTGCCTGCCTGCCTGCCTGCCGCCTCCTGCCTGCCTGGCTGAGTCAGCTCCTATCTTGGCTCTTTCCAGGACTGGCCCCTCCTGCCTGCTGCAGGGGCATGAGCTGGGCTCCTGTCCCACCCTACCTGCTGCACTTACCCCTTCCCTCTCTTCTTCCTAAAGTCTCAGGCATGGCTTGCAACCCCTCACTCCCAGAGCCAAAGCCACCTTCACTAAGTATGTTCCCTTAATTTGCCTCCTGGTGGAGCTGAAGGGCCAGATAGTTACACAAATCCCAGCTGTGGGTCTGGGAGGGGGCGTGTGGAGGCAGGGCAGCCCCTGAGGGGATAGGAAGAGAATCGACTCCATCTTCCCCACCAAGGCACACTCAGCAGGATTCTGACTTCAAGGAAGAAAGCAGGCCCAGGCCTGCTCCAGACCACGGTAACTAGGGTCCAGGCTGATCCAGGGCCACATTAGATTCACCTAGAAAGTCGGTGCTGAAAGAATCATCCTCAGCACACGTGCTCTATCCTCGTTCTTCACTCTTCTCTGCTCTCTCCCTCTCCCTCATGGTGTCATCCTTTGTCCTTTCATTTCCTGCACTCTCTGCTTCATCTCTATGGCTCCCTGGACCTAGCAACATCCCCCCAGGGAGTATCTTGTCTACTTTTGGCCATGGAAACTCTCAAGGGGCTTGAGTTCTGACCCATAGCAGCGAGGCTGGCTGTGAAGGCTCTATCTGCAGTGGCATAGACTGTCCATCTTTTGCAGCTACACGTTACTCTATGACTGCCATTTTGGATGATGGGCCTGTGTGCCCAGCCACCATCCCCATAGTCCCTGGCACCCAGGGAATTTGACGCTCCTTGCAGCTCACCTGTGAGAAGAATGCAGTCACACTAGGCTGCAGGGTGTCTGGACTTGGCAGGGAGCCCTGTTCCTACTTAACCACTGTTCACCAGATCCAGAACCCCTCAGAAGGTCTGAGTGCCAAGTGGCTCAGGGATTCCTTGGGGGCTTTGATCAGTGGAGACTCTTCCTAGGAGCGGGGAAATCACAGTTTGGGTATTTCAGACACACCTTCATGAGCATCTCAGAGTTTGCCCAAGAGAACCAAGCTGAGCCCTCAAAGTCTGGACTAATGGCAATTTCCAGAACCCAGTCTTTTGGTGTTCCTCTTCTTTCCACCCTTTACTCTAGAAAGCAGTTGTTTCCTGGTAATAAGATGAAGGTAGGTAGACACAATGACTCACTCAGTCCACGTATGTTACCACACGTAGAAAAGACAGCCCTCTCGAGGCTTGGTGGAGGCTGGGAAATATCATTTCTGTTTCTGGACTCTGGCCCAGGCAAGGACCATCCCTGTGGTTTTGCATCAGTGTGTGACTTCATGCTGCAGCTCTGGGCACAGAGGTGGGCATGCTACGGGGCACATGGGGGAGGAGGCCTGCCAGGTGTTGACCATAGCTCCTTCCTGCCCTCAGATGCTGGTGACATGATCGAGATGCAGGGCTTTGGGCCTGGCCTGGCAGCCTGGCACCTGGAGCCCCTGTGCAGCCAGGCCTCTTCCTGCCTCGCCTGCTCCTCCTGCAGCTCCCCATATGCAACCTCTAGTCACTGCAGCTGCGTCCCTGACAGGTGAGTGGACGGGGCCCAGAATACTAGCTTCTCATTCCCGTATCCATCTATGTGTTTATCTTTGTCTTTATAAACTATGTCAGTTGCATGACAGTGTGTTATCTGGAGCTGGGCAGAGTTGGGTTTATATTTCACTTGCGTTACCCATGTGACTTTGGCAAGTTGCTTAGTCTTTAGAAGCCTCTATGTTTCTAAACCTCAGTTTCCTTACCTGTAAAATGGGAATAATATCACCAGCTTTCTAAGGCACTTGTGAGGACTATGTGAATACCTAGACTTGTGCCTGCACATAGTGGATGCTCCTTCCCAGGTTAGAAGCAGATCTTGCTATCAGGCTGTACCTTTGTGTACACTCAACCCCTGTCAAGGCACCTGCCATGTGGAAGGACCATATAAACAGCCTTTGTGTACTCTTCCTTCACCTGTCACTTTTTTGTTGGTTTGTCTTTTCAAGATAGAGTCTCATGCCTTGCAAGCGTGTGGTCGTGAGTTTGATCCCCAGTATAAAAAAAAAAAGGTCTCATTATGTAGTTCAGGCTGGCTTTTAGCTCACTTTGTAGCCCAGGCTGGTCTTGAACTCACAGTGATCCTCCTGCCTCAGCCTCGTGAGTGCTGGGATTACAGACATGAGCCACCATGCCTGGCTTTGTCCGTTATTTTTTATCCTGTTCCTCCTGGTGACCCTCAGGAGGTATTCTTCTTTTTCTCATGTGGCACCAAGATTCACACAGGCAAAGTAAGATGCCCAGAGTCCCTGTGTAGTAGTGGCCAAGGGGCAACAATTTTGTGGGTGGATGCCAGGGATGGAAGCCTGCTGTCAAGCCTTGAGGCTATAGATACTTCTCCCCACACCATCTCCCATGCCCTACCTGCCTCCCATGCCAAAATATCCTCGTCTCTTCCCAACAGCAGCCATAAACACTGGCTCCCTGAGCCACCTTGTTTCCACAGGTTGCCCCTCAGGCTGCTGTGTGAAAGCATGAAGAGGCAGATCGTGTCCCGAGCCTTCTATGGCTGTGAGTGTGTGGTGAGGTGGGCTGCGAGGGGCTGGGGTGGGGAGCACCTCAGTCACAGCCTCCTGGCTGCCCAACACAGGGCTGGCCTACTGCCGCCACCTGTCCACGGTGCGGACCCATCTGTCAGCGCTGGTGCATCACAACATTATCCCACCCGACCGGCCCCCAGGGGCATCAAGAGGCCTCACCAAGGATGTGTGGAGCAAGTATCAGAAGGACAAAAAGGTGCAACTCTGTGCTTCAGAAACAGAGGCCAAGTCAAGGGCTGGGGTGGGCAGAAGTTGTACACAGGTGTGTGCTATGGGAGCAACTTCTGTAGCCTAAATGGGCATTTGAGTAAAATACAGTAGGGGATGGGGTTGACAGGCCAGGACTTATGGCCATGGAGTGATCCATGTGACAGTAGAGGTGATCAAAGATGTGTAGGTGTACATGGGAAGGGACTAAACTGGGAGTTCATTCTGCCTGTGTATTGCTCTGTGACCACGAGCAGATCTTTGCCCCTTTCTGAGCTCATTTCCTGTCCCATAAGCAGGGCAGCTATACCTTGGGACTCAGGAGGACACAACTACCCCTTAACAGGGTTTTCCATGGGATGGGCTCACCTGTCTGGGCCACAGTGACCATGGGGCCTGCACAGTCTTTCCTCTTGGCTCCTTCAGAACTACAAGGAGTTGGAGCTGCTGAGGAGGGTTTACTATGGAGGTGTGGAACATGAGATCCGCAAGGACATCTGGCCCTTTCTGCTTGGCCACTACAAGTTTGGCATGAATAAGAAGGAGATGGAGCAGGTAAGGGAGCCTATTCCCATGGCACTAGGGAGATGGGAACTGGTCCACAGAACTTCAGGGAGGGGGGCCTCAGAAGCCTCAGCCCCTTTCTAGCTGGAAAGAAATGTGGCAGAGAAAGATGGTAGCAGAGTCCCTGTGGTCCTCACTTGAGGCCCCACTCTAGTCTATAGCTGTCCCAGCCCCTGAGGAGGAGGCCCTGGCACACCCTCCCACCCATGGTCCCTGTGTGGTCTGAGCACAGGTGGATGCAGCGGTGGCAGCAAGGTACCAGCAAGTGTTGGCAGAGTGGAAGGCCTGTGAGGTGGTGGTGAGGCAGCGGGAGCGGGAGGCCCACCCAGCCGCGCTCACCAAGTTCTCCTCGGGCAGCAGCATTGACAGCCACGTGCAGCGCCTCATCCACCGAGATTCCACCATCAGCAATGATGTGAGCCAGCTGGCCAGAGGGTGGGGGACCTGGGATGGAGCCCAGGAGCCTTTGACACTCAAGAGTCCTAAGCATCAGCCCAGCCTCTGATACTGACTGGCATTGAAACCCTGGGAGGAAGGCTTACTGTGTTTGTGTGTCATTTTGTTCAGCTGAAAAATGGATAAGTGCTGCCCTGCTGCCTACTTCTCTGGGAGCCGTAGGAACCAGATGAGATAGTTCTGATAGTTCGCTGTGTTCTGTTTCAACAGATGAGCAGGGCAAGACAGGTGTGTTGGGATTTAAGGAAGCCCTCCCTAGAAAGAACTAGACAGAACTCAAGGCTAGCAACAGGCACCCCTGGGTTCAGCCCTGGATCCACTGCTGATGAAAAGAGCATCTCTAGGCAGGAACTTCCCATCTCTGGCCTGGGTTCTCTTATATTTGCTCATGTCTCTGAATTCAGAGGCTGCATAGAGAGTTCTTGTCCAGAGAACAGGAACATTTAGAGCAGTCATGCTGGTGTGCACTGGCAAGATCCTCCCTCCCTATGACTTTTTCTTACTCCTTGGAGAAATTATTCCAGACCTAGTTCCTAGCATTAGTGGGTAGGTCTTCCTGGCATCACCTCTGCCTATAGATTAGAACACCTTCCCCACTTTTTTAAGGTACTGGGGATTGAACTTAAAACATTCATATTGAGCTATATCTAATGCTCCCTTCCCCATTTTTTGAATTTTAAAACAGGGTCTCATTAAGTTGCTAAATTGCCCAGACTGGGTTCAAATTTGCGATCCTTTTGCCTCAGCATTTCTCAGAATGCTAGGGTTATAGGTGTACACCTCCATTCTAAGGCTCTTGATTGTTTTAGAATTGTATCCTTATCCAACACTTCAGATTTGTTTTGTTTTGTTTTGTTTTGTTTTGCTTTAAAAGCAGAACATAGGGCTGGGGATTTAGCTCAGTGGCTTAAGCGCCTGCCTGGCAAGCGTAAGGTCATGAGTTCGATCCCCAGTACCAAAAAAAAAAAAAAAAGCAGAACATATTTGAGAGAAAGAAAACTTCTGAGAGAGACAGAAGAGGTCCCAAGTAGGGTTTCTTGCCCAGAGTGAAAACTACATTGAGCATGCCTTTCCCTACATAGACCAGTTAAGGGGGAAAAAATCTAATCATGTGTCTTATTTTCCCCATGACTCATTCATGGTAGTGAGCTTTTGCCATTTGATAGAATGTTTCCTTTTACTTCTAACCTCTGCCAAGTTTGCTCTCTTGTCCTGCTGAACATTAAATACAAAGAATATGAAAGAATTTGCTTTCCCTAAAACCTCCAGCCTGCTCCCTAGCCCCAACATTGCCCCAGCAGCCATATCAAGACACTAGGGCAGCTCTCCTGGGCTCCTTACCTAAGGCTTTGTAGAATGGCAGTCTAAACTGGCCACAGGGTGTCAAAGCTTTGGCTCCTTTTTCCATGCGGCAGCCACAGGATGTCCTGTGTACTTCACATGACCCAGGACTGGATAGGACTGAAGATAGTTCTCCCTTACCCAAAGCCTTATTTCTTCTACTTGTTTAGCTGGGTCTAATGCCAGCTTGGCAGCCTGTGCTGACTACTGTGGGTGGGATTAGGGATGTGAAGAGAATTCTCCATCCCAGCTCTGGTCCAACCCAGGGAGACAGGGGCTTCAGGAAAGTCCTGGAGTGCAGGTAAGAGCTGCCATCTGTTCACTCCCACCAGGTGTTTATCTCTGTGGATGATCTGGAGACCTCAGGGCCCCAGGCCCCTGAAGACACAAGACCAAACACTGCACAAGAACCAGGAGTTGGGACTCCAGGCACTGCCATGGTGGAGCAGCAGCAGTCAGTGGAGTTTGACTCACCAGACTCAGGGCTGCCATCCTCCCGAAATTACTCTGTGACCTCAGGCATCCAATCCAGCCTAGATGAGGGCCAGAGTGTGGGCTTTGAGGAGGATGGCGGTGGAGAGGAAGGCTCCAATGGGCTGGCCTCTGCAGCCCATGCTTTTTCTGAGCCCCAAGATCCCAGCCAGGAGAAGGCTCTACAGGCCAGTGAACTGGAGGCAGATGGGGAGCTGGCAGCTATGTGTGCTGCAGCCTACACTGTACGTGGATATCCCCCAGTACTGTTCCCAGAGGCCTTCCTAACATGCTGACACTTGGGAACAGGCTGTAGGATGGTGGGGTGCTTTCCTGGAGGGAATACCAGACCCATCTCTCAGCATTCCCAGAGCATTCTATTCTCAGAGTACCCTGGGTTCTCTATTTGGCTCTATTTCTTCATTAGGGAACCACCTCATGTACCCACCCAAGGAGAGGCTTGCCAGCCTCATTGCTGAGAGCTATCCACTCTTCCAGATAGAATTACTGGACACTGTGGCCTTAAATCTGCACCGCATAGACAAGGATGTACAGAGATGTGACCGAAACTACTGGTACTTCACACCCCCCAATCTGGAGAGGCTCAGAGACATCATGTGCAGGTGCCAGCTTGGGGTGGGGAGGCTCAGAGTGGGAGGCAGGAATCCCCTGTTACTCTGTGAAAGATTCTGTCCAGGCCAGGAATATAGCTCAGTGGCACAAGTGCCTGCCTGGCAAAAAAAGATTCCAACACACACCCTGCTGTATACGCAATCACACACAGCACCCCCTGTCAAGATGACTTTCCCTGTACTACCACCCCCTGCATTCCCAAAAGTTTTGAATCTCTGCTTTGACCATACTTCTTCAGGAAGCCTTAGTTGTATTTATCCCCCTGCCCCTCATGCCAAGCTGTGATGGCCTCTTGTCTCTTTCCCTGGGGCCCCAAGTACCTTGTGAGCAAGGACCATAGTAATAACCCACTGTCTTAGTGTGGGATGCATAATAAATGTTTTAGTGTCCTGGAAAGGCTGACTTTAGGTACCAGGCTGCTCTAGGGGCCTTCTCTCCAGGGATCCCTGCAGGGAGGAAAGGATGGTGCACAGCTACAGTGACTGTCCCTGGCATTTCAGCTACGTGTGGGAGCACCTGGACATGGGCTACGTCCAAGGCATGTGCGATCTGCTGGCACCACTCTTGGTCATCCTCGACAATGGTGAGGGATGCAGAATGGAGGTCACCAAGATGAAGATGGTTTGGGGTGACAGACTGGAAAAAGAAGAAGGTGGCTAGGTCTGGGAGGGTAGGAGTGTAAGCCAGCCCATCTTCAGGCCTCACCCCTGTCTCCCTGTAGATCAGCTGGCCTACAGCTGCTTTAGCCACCTCATGAAAAGGATGAGCCAGAACTTCCCCAACGGGGGCGCCATGGACACCCACTTTGCCAACATGCGTTCCCTCATCCAGGTGAGGTCTGCAGCCACCTGTGGGCCCAATGACTGCTGGGCTTGCACATCTGCCACATGGAGGCAAGGAAGTGTTCCAGAAGTGTCCTTTATGTAGAAGTTTAATTTCTATTTTAAAAACCATTGTTATCGATGTTACAAATTGATGAGTAGTATGAGTGTGCTTGTGAGTCTGGTGATGAAATACCCAGAAACTTGCACAACTCCAAAAAGACTACAGCCCAGAGAGACAGGTGTGGCAGTAAACTTAAACACCCTCAGTGAGACCTGGGCAGCAGAGGGCAGCACAGCCCCACTGGGTGTGGTGGGTGAAGGTGGCAGAGAGACAGCATCAGGTTGGTCTCTCCCTCTCTCCTATGAGATCCTGGACTCAGAGTTGTTTGAGCTGATGCATCAGAATGGAGACTACACCCACTTCTATTTCTGTTACCGCTGGTTCCTGCTGGATTTTAAGAGAGGTAAGAATTGTGTTAGTTTGTGAGGCTGGGTCTGTCAGAGATCCCTCTTTCCCTTAACTCCACCTTACAATGCACTAGAGATGTGAAAAACTCCCAATGCTCTTACCTAAACAGGCTTACTGCCGGGGCCTATGTGTTCTTTTTAGGGTTTTTTGTTTGTGGGATATTTTGTTTCATCTGGTTTGGTTTTGTTTGGGGCTCTAGGAATTGAACCCAGGGATGTCACACCAAGCTATATCCTCAGTCCATTTTTATTTTGAGACATGGTATCTCCAAGTCATTAAATTGCTTAAGTGGGCTCAGACTTGGTGTCCTCCTGCCTCACTCCTCCAGAGTGCTGGTATTGCAGGCATGTACCATCATACCTGGTTGCTTTTGTTTCTTTAATGGTACTGTGGATGGTGCCCAGGCACTCTGGATCCTAAGCAGGTCCTGTGCCCCTGAATTGCACTTACGGTGTGACACATGTTCTTAACAGGATATAAAGTGATTCTATGGTTCAGCCAGAGTTCAGTACCACCCTAATAGGTGATGGTTGGGGAAACTTTCTCAACCCAAATTTTCCATGAGTAAAAAAAGGAGACTTGCCCTGGAGAAGTGAAGTACTGATACAGTCTGCAGGAACCAAAGAGAAGTAGGCAGAAATAGCCAAAGAAAAGGGTAGGACCTTCATCTTGAGTATAGAACATCCATTTTTGTTTGTTTTTGTTTTGAGACAGGGTCTCACTATGTAGTTTGGGCTGCCCCTGAACTCACTAGGTAGTCCAGACTGGCCTCGAACTTACAGTGGTCCTCCTGCCTCAGCCCCCAAGTGCTAGGATTACGGGTGTGCACCACCACACCTGACTAGAACACTCGTTCTTAAACTAGGCTATATGTAGCCAGGAGAGTTCCACATCTTGGCTAGTGGAGCACTGTCTTCCACATGGCTCCATCCTGAGACCTGTGGGCAGCCAGAGCAGCCAGGCTTAGCTTTGGCGCCAACCCTGTGCCTGAGACCGGTGGGTATCACCCTCTTACCTTCCCCAGAGCTGCTGTATGAGGATGTGTTTGCTGTATGGGAGGTGATCTGGGCGGCCAGGCATATCTCATCGGAGCATTTTGTCCTGTTCATTGCTCTGGCCCTGGTGGAGGCGTACCGAGAGATTATCCGCGACAACAACATGGACTTCACGGACATCATCAAGTTCTTCAATGGTATGAGCTGGTCCACCCATCCTGTTTGCCCCAGCAGAGGCATGGGGGCCTACACTCCTGATCTGGGCAGAATTGGAGGGTTCTCAAGAACACCAGGGTCCCTCCTCTGTAGGCAAGATGTCAAAAGCCCACCAGGTGGAAATGAACCAAGAGTAATTAGTCACAGGGCCCCTTCCCAGCCTATTGCCCTCTCTCTGGGCTTCCCCCAAATTATCCCTGTTTCCCCCAGAGCGGGCTGAGCGTCATGATGCCCAGGAGATCCTGCGGATTGCCCGGGACCTGGTCCACAAGGTGCAGATGCTCATAGAGAACAAGTGAGTGCTGTGGCCCGGAGCAGCAGCACAGAGAGAAAGCCTGGGCAGCAGGTGCCCTAGGCTCTAGCAGGGAAAAGTTCAAGGGCATCACAGCCCAGACTGCCCCACCCCTAGATGACCCTACCTGTCTAATTGTATTCTAACAAAGTGATTGTGAGCCTGGGGTCTGACTTCCAGTAGTGCTGGCCCTGTGGGGCACGTTAGGGGCCAGGATGCCCTCAGATCACAGCTGTCATGGGAGGGGTCAACCCTAGGGAACAGCTGCCTTGGGGGACACTGACTGTGTTCCTCTTTCAAACGACTGGGGAATAGCCCCGCTGCCACCTGCATCTCAGCCTGGACTGTTCCCCATGCGCCTCTCAAGCCAGCCTGGGGCCTGTAAGGCCCACAGGGGCTGCAGTGGCCTGGGCGCCACCTAGTGAGAATGGCATCAGGCAAGGGGCTCTGTGCTGAATCTCTCCTGAGAGCTCCTTACATCCCCAGATGTCCATTTGGGCATGAATCCTCGGGCCAGGGGACCTGGGTCGCCCTCCAGGCCCTCTCCTGAGAGTCGGACACTTGGATATGGTCCTTGGGTAGGAGCAACCCACTTCAGCAGCACTGACACTGCCTCTGGGCCACCTGAGATAACACCATGTGCTTGCCCCACTGCACAGTACACCCATGTGTGTCAGTGCAGTGTCATTCTTAACCACCCTGCCCTTGCTTTATGCATTAGATGCATCCCAGAAACTGTAAATGACACTTGTCAGCTGGGTGTTTTGGAATGCAGTAGGAGTGCTTGCTCCCCTTGGGAACCCAGAGCTATTCTCTAGGGAGGCAGTCCTGCCTCCGCCTTCTCTTGGGGTCAGGACTCTGAGCTTTGTGGCAGCCTGTTGCCTGTCCCAGGCATCTGCTAAGTTCCTGGGGCAAAGGGAGTTGGGGGATGCCTGCGCCTGCCCAATTTGTCCCTGGTGAGAAGCAAGGCCAACCCTGCCTGCCACATGCCACTCAGGATGCTTAGAGACCCAGGGACCCAGAATCCCCTGGGAGGAGCCATGTTTGCAGGGGTGACAGGAGGGCTCTAGCTTCTGACCCAAAGCCTAGGTGTGCTGCTTGTTGTCATCCCCTTTCTCCCTACACCCCAACACATGCAAGGCCCCACCTCTTGGGACCTGGAAGTCATATCTGGGCTTGTGACTGCCCAGCAGTCACCAAGATATGCAGACTTCCTGTTTTTGAGAAACATTAGTAAGGAGACAGCAGCCCTTCTGCACCCAGCATATCCCTTCCAGCCCGTCTCTGCCCAGGCACTGCATGGCCTGTTTGGGGGCCAGCCCACCCCACTGCCATACCCTGTCATCCATGAGTCCTTGGCCTCCACCAAGCACAGGTGGCCGTTGTGTGCCTGCCATAGTGACTCTGGTTTTGTGAGGAGCAGAGTGTATGTTTTTTGCCTCAGAAACTATACTCGCCAGTATAACAGACCAATAAACAGCATTTGGCATTGCTTGAGGCTCAGGCGTGCTTGTGGCGCTGACACTGGATGTTGAGTTACTGTGTACTGGGGAATTCTGTTCACTCTATCACCAAACACAAGGGGATCAACTCCAAAGATCCTGAGGGCAAATGGAACCAAAGTTCCCAGGTAGTGGGCTGGTCAGGGAGTCATGGGTGATAGACCTCAGGTACTCAATGCAGAGGGGAGGAAGGGCTCCAAGCCATGATTCCTTTCACAGTGGATCCCACTTGCCTGCCCTTCAGACCTGCTGCAAGCGAAAGGCTGGGTCTTGACTAGCCCCTCCCTCCATCCTCCAGGCATATCCTCCACTCTGGCTGTGGCTCCCATTCACTAAGCAGACGTGTGTGTGTGTGTGTGTGTGTGTGTGTGTGTGTGTGTGTGTCTGGTACGGGGGATCAAACTCACAACCTCGCTCTTGGTAGGCAGGCAGGCGTGCCGCTGAGCTAACCCCCTCGGCCTAAACAGCCTTTGAGATACCTGGGTCAGGGGGCTGGGGATATAGTTCAGCGGCATAAGTGCCTGCTTTGCAAGCACATGGTTGTGAGTTCAATCTCCGATACAAAAAAAAAAAAACAACGAGATACTTGTGTCAGGTTGGGCTCTATAATAGGGGAGAGGACCCAGCTACAATGATTAGGTCCCAGGCTGGAGATTTAGCTCAGCAGCACAGTGCCTACCTAGCAAGTGCAAAGCCCAGTACCAAAGAAAATAATAATAGGTCCTCTCCTCTCCTGCCCTCTCTCCATCCCAGAGTGACAACTCCAGTAACACATGTTTTCTGGCTGTATGGGACATTGGCTTTCTGGGCGTTGAGTCTGCTGTTAGCTCAGAACTGAAAATCCTAGCCCAAAGGCTTTGAGAATAGAACACACAGTGGTGGCAAAGAAGCCAGTTCATTCAAGGAGCTCCGGGGCCAGGGGATTGGATAAGCTCCTGTGGGACACTTTCCATCCCACTACTGGTTCTGTGGCCTGGAAGAATCAGAATTCCTTTTGCTGTGAGCACCTGGAAGAAATTTCAAAGGCCTGGGTAAACTATTCTAGGAGCAGGAGCAGTGAGGCTTCCAGCAGCCTCACTGCTCCCACAGCCAAGATGTTGGGGCAGCGGAGGCAGGGGGCGGTTGTCTTATTTGTAGCAAAAAGTAGGAAACATGGTGGACCCTAAAAGCACCATCATGATGGAGACACACCCAAGAAAGTGAATCCTGCCAGAACAAGGGTAATAAAGCAACTGGATTCATGCTTGGGGTTTTTATTTTCCATCACCCTGACCACAGACCCTTCTCATGCAGGGTCCAATCATTCCTGGATGATGTCCATTAGTACAGAGGGAGGGGGGCTTTGCCCGCCCTGAAGCTCTAGTCAGAGCCCTCCGATGATACTGGGTTATCAGTGTGAGACCAGAGTCTTCATCCATGTCTTCAGTGCTGGGCACAGTAATGCCTCTGAGTGGACACTCTTAAAAGGGTCCTCCATAACCCAAATCTTTCCTGTAATTGTCACAGGCCAGTGGACATGACCCAGCTCTTCCTAGAGCTTCCAGCAGAGGGAGCCCAAGTCATGAGTGAAAAGGGCTGGTGCGATGTTGGGGCCCTGGGAGGGGTCTGAGACTGCATTTTCCTTAAACCTGGTCCTACTTCAGAGAATACGACTCCAGGACATTTGTAGCCACTATTACCATCCTTCAGGAGAACCTCCTGCAGTGCCTGCCCTGGGAAGAGAGGCAGTCAGCTCTGCTGGGACTGCGGTAGAGATGAGAAGCCAGACTTGTCTACAACCAGGATCAGCTAACTGCTCCCTAATCCTGTTCACTCCCACCCTGCCTGCTAAAGGGCTAGACTGGGAAGACAAAATGCAGCTATGGGGACACTGGTCTTCCAGGCCCAGCTGGGAGCGTGGCTTCCTAGCCTCCAACTTTCAATTCCTTCCCCTTCCTTGAAAGGACAACTTTGTGGAGGCACATATGGTGGCTCACGCCTGTAATCCCAGCATTTGGGCTGAGGCAGGATGATCGCCACGAGTTAAGAGGTCAGCCTGGGCTACATAGTGAGTTCAAGGCCATCCTGAATTACATGGCAAGATCCTGTCTCAGGAAAAGGAAAACAAAAGGCAAGACAGGATCGCTTTGTGAACAGACACCCCACCATCACCACCAAACTTCCTTGCTTGCCATGACTATCACCCCCGAAGTGGTTTCTCAACCTCTGCCCAGATCCTGCCTTTGCACTGTACCCCTAGCAGTGCCCAACAAGGGTGCCAAATGCTAGGGGACAAATTCTCCATCAAGGTGAAAGCTAACTAGCTCTCACAAGCCAGGCAACCATGTGACTTTAACAAGTCACTGGGCCACCTCAAACCTGCTTCCTTGTCAGCCCAAATGGGCAAGCTCTTGGCTTACTTACTCCACTGGGCTGTTAAAAGATGAAACGAGATAATGTTTATAGAAATTGTTTGAGGAAGTATAAAGCTTTACAAACACATAAGGAAGACCAGAATTAACTCTCAGAGCTTAGAGCCATAGGGATCAGAAAAAGGCGGTCTGAGGTCTTTTTCTAACTTTCAGCCTGTGTCCCCCAAACATCCTGGGCTAAAGACAGGCTGTCCTCTACTACTTCAGGCTGGATGGCTTTCCCTTCAGGCTGCTGCTGCCTCTTTTTGCAAAAAAATAACCCAAGTGCTGCAGGCTTGCAGCTCCATTTCAGATTTCAGTGCAGTTTTATTTCAGCTTTATATTTTATTCCAGGCAAGTGCTTATTACATGGATAGTATTCATGTCTCAATACCTAAAGTCTTGGAGCATGAACAGCCACTAGAATACAGTTCAATAGTAAAAATACAATATGTACAAAATTAGGGTTTTTGTATTTTTTTTTTTTCCCACACAGCAGATGTATCCAAACACATAAAAATCTCTACAGTCTGGGGTCGCTACAGTTTATATTTCAGGAAACGGAGACACAGTGACCAAGTCCTCACTGTAAACAAGGGCCACCTCTTTGGGGGTTGGGGATGGGACCCTGGGATAGGGGGAGAAGCAGCTGTTTCCAGAGAGCAGGGGTTCTGGTGACCCACTACACTCCAGGCATTCCCTGCCCTTCTTTGGCCCCCCAAGGAACCACCTTCCCCCTCTCCCCCGAGGTAAAGACTCCCAGCCAGCAAGCCACTCTAAACACCAAAGGTTAAGTACAAGCATGAGAGGTAAGGTTGTGTGTGTGTCTGTCCCAGGGAGGGAAGGGCCAGGCGGTCCCATCGGGTGAGGACAGATATGGTCCTAACAGCTCTCAGGGGGGAGATGCCCGAGGAAGGGCTGGGAGGTGGCTGCCCACTTGGGCACACAGCATCACAGCGTTCACAAACAACAAAAACAACAGCAACAACACCCATTGTCACCAATCTGGACATAGTCATTCGGCACTAGATTTGGACACCCCCACTTGGGGGAGGGGCACGGGGAGAGTAGGCAGATGATGAGGTATCTGTGCAGCCTGAGGGCAACTGGCCAACTCTGGTCTGAACTGTGAACTGGCCTCAGGACGAGGGGAGAGGTGAAGGGGTGGGGCGGGTTCCCCAAAGTTCTCTGACTGCTGGCACCAGACTGCTTTCCATTGTCACAAGAACAGTGGAACCAGCCCCCAGAGCCAAGGTGTCAGTGGAGGTGGCTGCAGCTACAGGAAGACAGCCAGCTTGGGGGCTGAGGTGGTTAGGCTGGGGCAGCAGGGTGGAGACCCAGTCTTAGGTTGCCCTTTCCCCACCTCAGGAGAGACAGACATCCCCTGGGGAGTCTCCAAGAACTTGGAATCCCTAGGCCTCCAAGGAGTCCTTATCCCCAAAGTGTTCAAGACCTTTGCCAGCCTCCTCAGTGCCTGCCAGCAGGGCACTCCAGAGGATCCTGAGTTCTCCCCTCCTGGTTCCCTTGCCTACCCCCCTCTCCAAAGTGCAAACTGCACATCTAGAACACTGGCTGCCTCCCCCTACACTGAAAGGCCATTGGTGAGTGTCCAGTGGGCAGCTGAATGTGCATGCGTGCATGTAACTGAGTGTGTCTGACACAAGGCCACTTGTAATAAATATCCACATAAAAGCCAAAGCAGTCTGCAGAGGCAAGGACCACAGCATCCCCCAGCTCAGGGCCTCTCACTTCCCACCCCAAGCTCAGCCCCGTCCTTAGCCCAGCTAAGGCCCTTTTTTCCACACCAGGGAGGGACCCTCAAACTGCCCACTGCAGAAATGGGGCCCTGAAGAAGGTGACACAGGCAAAGTCACTCCTCTAGATAATTCCCAGCTTTGGCCCAGCTCCCCTCTATAGGCCCTGTCTGGAGAGGGGCTCTGCGATTTGGCCCAGCACCTGCATTTTAACTTCCTGATGTCTCAACAATGTGGCTCCTCAGTTTTTAGAATCAGGACCAGCTGCAGGTCCCAGCCTCCCAGGCTGCAGAGCTGTCCACAGCCTCATTCCTTGGGGGAAATGTGCCACACTGAGCAGAAATTGGGGAACCTGGGGAGTGAACACCGGACACCACCTCTTCACCACCTTGTAGAGGTGAACTGCCAAGCCCAAGGACTAGGACAGGTCCAGAGCAGTGCTCCTGCCATGCCCAGGCTGCAGGGACAGTTGGGATGCATGCTAGCCAAGCTTCACCTTCCTGAGCCCCAATCTCAGCCTGTCCTCAGGAAGCCAAGAGTTCAGCAGCAGGGGTTGGGAAGCTTGGCAACAGCCCAGGGTTCGTTTATTGTGGACAGACAATTGTTTTAAGTAGTCTCTACTGTATCAAGTCACAGTGACTGCAAGTGGGCCAGAGGCCTGGGCACCCACTTATCTGGACAAAACTCCAGACCAGCCACGTCCTGGGATCTGTCACCATTACTCAAAACAGGACCCCTCATCAGCCCCGTCTCTATCCAGCCTTCCTGCCAAGTGACTTCTGTTGTGTCCCCTGCTCCCCATTCATCCAAAGGCCTAGGAAAACACTGAGGCTGGAGAGGAGAGGCCTGGGCACTCAGCCACCTCACCAGACACAGCAATAGCAGCAGCAGCACAGGAAGGTGGGCAGGGTAGGGAGAAGCCAGAGAACATGACAGCACTTCACACTGATTTCAGGGTACAGGGTAGGGAGACAGGAGCACAATGGAGCTGGCACCAGGCTGGACAGGTGGCATGTCCATGGGCATCTTCATCATTTTTATCCAATCCTGGTGCAGCAGGGTAACCCCCTGCCCTGCACCCAACTCCCTGGGGGCCCCTTCCTCCCCTGGCTCAGAGTCTCTGCACCCCCTTCCCCTAGGAGGCCTGGGGGGTGGGGGTGGGGCGGGCATGGGCCTGGCTGGAATGTGTGGAGCTGGTGGGTGGGACAGTGGGGGACAGATCCCCCTCCCTGCCCCCACTGGGGGCCTCTGAGTGGCCTCATCCTCAAGCCAGCTTGAGTGTGCTGACTGGAAAGGAGGGCATGGTGACCATGGTCACAGGGTTGAGCACTGTCTGGCCCACCAGCTGGGGGTGGTGCACCACCTGGGCCCCCACAGCTGGCTTTGCCATGACGGTGGCTGGGGGCCCTAGCCCCGCTGTGCCATTCACTTGCTGGTGTGAGAGTGTGTGGGCAATGTGGCTCACCGCCACGGGCTGGCTCACTGCTACGGGCTGTGGGTACAAGGGCAGCTGTGAGCCAAGGTGGGCCACATGGTTGAGGGTGGCAGGGTGTACTGTGATGTGGCCAATGGGGGGCGTGGCAGGTGCCAGCTGCACAGCAGGGCTGGGGGCCGAGGGGGCGATGTGGGCAATGTGCTTGCCCCCGGGCCCCTGCAGAACATGGTTCACAGTCTGGATGACTGAGGCGTGGGTGGTGGCCGTGTGGGCAATGACCGTGGAGCCACCCCCGGCTGCGGCCACCAGATGAGCAGGAGCTGGTACCAGTGTCTGGGCTGGGGTGGCTGCTGGGGGAGGAGGAGCTGGCAGAGGGGTCTTCTGCAGTGGAGGCTGCGGCTGCACAGGCAGGTGGGCAGGAGACAGTGCCACTGGATGAGAGTGCGGGTGCGAGTGTGGGTGCGGGTGGGGAGGCAGGGGCGCTGGGGCGGTGCTGGGGGGAGGCAGGGCAGACTTCAGCAGCTCCGGCTGGGGACGATGGCTCAGCTTAGGTGGGCCTAGGCCTGCCCGGTCCTCCTCCATATCCTCGTCTATGTTGTCCTCACCTTCTGTGGGGAACATGGGCCAGGGAGCAGGTCAGAAAGGCTTGGGAAACAAGTGGTCAGAGGCACAGATGCTGGTGGGGGCTGGGGATACAATGGGGCTGAACAGGGGATATATTTTCTAGCAGGCGAAAACCTAGAAAAGGGACAAAGGCCAAGGGACAAAATCTGTAGCGGAGAGAGTATCTGAGGGTGGTGGAAGAGTGGATGGGCCAGGGCTCACCAGAGGCTGTCGAGGTGGAAGCCTGGTCGTCCTCGGGCTGGCCCGTCTGCCGGAGCACGCGATCGATCTCTAGCACGTCCATCCATTGGCTCAGCTCATGCTTCAGCTCTGCCAGCCGCTGCTGTGTGGCAATCTTCTCCCGTGCCAGCCGCTCCATCTCGTGCTCGTACTCCTTCTCCTTCCTCTTCAGAGACTAGGGGGCAGGGCAGGGACAACAGAACACTATGAGCAGCTGTGAGCTCAAATCCCACCCCCTACCTGCCAGTCTCCATAGACCAGTGTGCAGCCACCAGGGCAAGGGACCCCCAAAAGAGGCAGTTAGGGATCATGGCTGCTTCCTGCCCCATGGCTCTGCCCAAGGACACCCAGCACCCGAGGCACACAGGGCTCTTAGGCAGGTACACAGATCCAAGCTAAGTCCTGATCCAAATACGGGGTCCCCCTGCCATACTCTGTCTTGGTCCTGAGGGCTTCATCATCTCAGGGGAAGAGACTGCCCTATCTCTCCTCCTCACGTCAGAGACCTCTCCCACCATTCACTCCATTCCACCAGTGTCCCAGGCTTCCTTCCCTGGAACCTATTCTCCAAAGAACCCGAACAATCCTGTCCTCCTCTCACCTAACTACTCACCTGTCCCTCTGGTAAGAACATCATCAGTGGAAGATGACCCACCCAACTCTGTGACAGCATTTGTTCCTCATCTCTTCTCCGTGACCTGCCTCCATCTCCTTCCCAGTGGCTGCTGGCTGTGTACTCTGCTCTGACATCTGGGCTGCACCTACCTGTGCTGCCTCTCAGCTACCCCGGTAACGCACCACTCCCCACGCAGAACCTTCCCACAGACTCCCCAGCATGAACTCCCAACTGGGGAACACGGCCCACTGTCCAGTAGGAAATGAGCTCAACAGCACCCATTGACTCTCAGCACCCCTGGAGAGGCTTCTGTCCTCATCCACAAATTTCAGGTCAGCCTATCCCACTATGCCAGTGTCACTCATTGCCCCAAGAATACAAGAGGGCCAGGCACGGTGGTGCAGACCTGTAATCTCAGCGTTCAGGAGGCTGAAACAGGACGACTGCCACAAATTCGAGGACAGCCTGGGCTACACAGTGAGTTCAGCGGCAGCCTGAACTATACAGCAAGACCTTGTCTCAAAAGAACAAAAAAAGGGCTAGGGATTTTGCTCCATGGCGTAAGTGCCTACCTGGCAAGCACAAGGTCATGAATTCAATCCCTGATACCAAAAACTAAAAAAGAAAGAGAGATAGGACAGGGTAATCTCGACAACCTTCCATCTATCAGGGAGCCAGGTGCTAAGTGCTAGGTATCTCACACTGCAGCATCATTCTTGTTTCCCGAAGGATCAGTAGCAGCTTGAAAAGGCCAGCTCTGGGCTGCCTGGCATGCACAAGGATGTGAGTTCAATCTCTGGCAGGCACAAGGATGTGAGTTCAATCTCTGGCACCAAAAAAAAAAAAAAAAAAAAAAAGGCCAGCTCCAGTCTCACCTCTCAGCTCCCCTCCACACGAAAGTCCTGACTGATACCTGATGAGCCCAACTCATTTACATCTCGCAGACCTCCCTGTGGGCAGCTCTCTTCACCTAGGCACGCTGGACTGCTGTGTCCACCTGACAGGCAGCCTTTTCTCAACCTGCCCCTGAGTGCCTAGCTCTAAGCCTGCCAGTCACATCATGCTCTTCTCAGTCTGAACTCCAGCTTGTCTTAGGTTTTCTCTTGGAACCATCTTCCAGGATGATCACACTTGGATCTTCCCTCCTTCATCCGTGGGCCTTAAATGCTCCTGCTCCAACACCACACCTGGCTGCCACCTTGGTCTTTCCTCAGCCTGCTGCCTCAGAGCACTTCTTAGCACTTATAAGACACTGTTCGCTCCCCACCCCTCCACCCCCAGTCTTTTTGAGACCAAAAATTACTATGCAGTTCAAGTTGGCCTAGAACTCACTTCCTAGCCAAGGCTGGTCTTGAACTTGCCATGATCCTCCTGCCTCAGCCTCCCAAGTGCTGGACCTACAGGCATGCAATACCACACCCAGTTGTTTATACCACACAGCTGGGCATGAAACAGGAGACTCTGGGCTTAGTCAGACACTGGCTCATCCAACCACTGAACTGTCTCCTGTGCATGCTTTCAGTCTGTCCAAGTGAACACACTGTCCTTGCCCACCCTACAGTAAAAGTAAAGTCTGCTCTATAGTTTCTTTCTTTTTTTTTTTCCTTCCTCCTTTTGCAGCCTTTCTTGAGTGGGCAACAGTTTCAATTCTGACCACCTGCTAGGCCCACTGCCCAGGCTTCTCCAGCAGCCCCAACTGTATTTCTGACCTTCCCAGTGAGAGACACCTCGAACCATCATGCCTGTGACACAACCCAGACACAGCCACAAACTGCACTGGCCCTGACACGTGACACCAACCCAAGACCACACGCAGCCCCCTTCCACTATCCTGGGGTTGGTTAACCTGTGTTTTTTCTCATTTCTACTAGAAAGAGCAGGAAAGACCTTCCTTCGCCTTACACACATATACCTGTGTGCTTCCTAGCTGGCTCCGCCTTGGAGGGCTGGACGTGACATCAGCGCCAGGCCCATGACTCAGCCCTCACTTAAAGCAGGTGGTGTGGGGCTGGAAGTACCAGCCTGATCTCTACCCACTTGCAGTGAAGCTACACTTCTGGGTCAGGGGAGCGAGTGTCAGGGGCGCGAGTGTCAGGGGCCAAAACCTCTTCTCACCTAGCCCAGTTCCCCATAGCCCTATAGGAAAGTCCCCACAGGAGCCTAACTTTAGTCCACACTGCTCTGTTTTGGGGTATTTTGCTTTTATGTGGTGCTGGAGTTTCAAACCCAGGCCTCACATGAGTTAGGCACATACTTTACTCACAGAGCAAGCCTACTTGAGTGCATGCCTAGCCCTGCCTGTGTCTGTCCACTTCACCAGGGCTTCCTTCAAGTCTTTTACTACCTTCAAGCAAGGCTACACAATCTAGTTGGGGACTTCTAACTTCCCACAGCCGCCTCCTCTCAACAAACTACCACATCCTTAGCCTGCACTGCTATCTCCAAGATTAACTTTTGACTCTCACCTAATGCCTGCCAATCCCTATCTCTGCATGGCAATGCTTCTAACCCCTTTTTACTTTCAAAAGTACATTATCTTCCTGCCTGTTAGAAAAACTCTGGCCTGTGCAGGGCTCTGTCTTCTACTTTGCTTCATTAATCCTAATGAAGCCTACAGGCTTCATTTTGAAAAATCCTTTCCTAAACAACAACTTCCCTAACCTCCCAAAACAATTTTTCCCCCCTAGGTAGTTCAGGCTGGCCTCAAACTAATGGCCATTCTCCTGCCTCAGCCTCCTGAGTGCTGAGATTACAGATGTGCACCATCACACCTGGCTCCAAAACAGATTCCCCCATGCCTAGCTCTATTGTATTCCCTGACACAGCCAGAAGACCAAACCCAGCAGGACAGAACCCCCCCTTTCTTTGCTAGCCACTGTATCCACAGAAGCAGACCCACAGCCTCGCTAAAAATACTTGAACGAATAAAGCAATGAGTGTTGGTAAGTGGAGGATTTTGAGTCTTGTGAGTTTTCCACTGTTTCTGCTTTCATTACCAGCACCTAAACAAGCATTCCTTACAGACAGCCTGGGATCTTCCACTCCCTACTCAGATCAGGCCTAGTCCTAAGGAGCTTCACTCTGCTGCTCCCACGGAATCTGTTTCTGATTTTCAAATCCACGTGTTATGCAGGGCTCCTCTTGCCAAGCATGCAACTATATAGAGGAACCTGCCATTCCATCCTTCCTACTTCTCAATAATTCCTATTAAGTTAATGTTCAGACTGGTGCAAATTACTTATACGAAAAATCTCAATCATCCTAACACCTCTATGGCACTATTTTTCCTAATTCTCATCATCAAATACAAGAGGAAACTGATATTCTTAAAAATGTTACAGCACATCCACAGCGATTTGGTAAGGAGGCAGTTGTGTCTAAAGAGAAGAAAATTTCACCTAAGCCTAAACTCTATAAGAATATCCTGAAAATAAGCTGCAGGTCCTTTTTTCCTAGCCTCTTGGGGACCCTCTTGCAACCCGAGCCCAGATGGGGGGAAGCCCCGCCCCTCTCGGAGCACGCGCGCACCCACGCGGACCGGCTTTGCTGCGTCACTCGCTCCACCGCACCCTCCGAGGGCCCAGAAGCCCCGCCCACGCTCAGCTAAGCCAATCCGCACACCCGACTCCGCCCCTCCGGCTGCCGGGAAGCTGCCTGGAGGGGCGCCAGCCCTCTCTCCCGGGCCCAGGAGGGCGGGCACAAAGGCGCGCGTTTGCGGGAGGCGTGGAGGGAACCGCTGGCTGGCGCAGCGAAGCAGCACCGCCAGCAAGTCAGGCTCCAGTTACTTTAAGGCTATGACCTTGGCTGTGGAAGTGAAGGGGGTGTGGGAGCACACCATCGACTGTCTTTACCACTCCACTCCTCTCACTGGGGCTGTAACGCCGTCCAGCCCCCCAAAGCTTCTCAAGTGGGCTGAGGCTCGCCCCGCCCATGCTCGCTCCGCCCCGCGCGGCTGGGAGCCCTAAGCCCCTCCCATTGCCCTAACGGCTCCCAGTCGCCCGAGGAAGCCGAGCGTGACTTCCCTCCCCCTCCCCCCACGGACTCCCCGGCACGCGGAGCCCTCCGCAGTTTCCAGGGAAACCGAAACTCCGGGCCGTCATGGCAACTGTTTTATCTGGCAGCTCCTCAATCTGCAGCGCAGAGCTAGTGCCTAACGAGAGGAGACACAGCCAGGTGGGTTCCCTAAGAAAGGGGACCCCTTTAAGCCAGGCGGAAGGAACGCGTGATGTTTTAAGATTCAGTGACAGTGCTGTCACACCGCCGCAATCCCCAGCTCCCAAACTCGGGGTCACTGCGCGTTAACCGCTGTTAACTCCTAAAGGCTGTTAATCCTTTAGGAGTAAAAGTAGGGGGCTTAACCTGCGCATCGCAGTGTGGACGTGAGGCCACACCCAGGCCCCCCCCACACTAGTCACTGGGCCAAATCCGGTTCCCGCCCAGGCACTGTGGGCGGGGAGGCGCCGGGCTTGCCTCCCGCAGCACTCTTCTCACCGGCTGAGTGCAAACACCGGCAAGGCGAGGTCGGGCGGCAGGCGCCTGGGTTGCCCTAAACCCACAAAAAGAGCCTCTGTATCTCGCGGGCGCAGAAGCCCGCGTGGACACGCCGCGCGGGGGAAGGGAAGACCGGGAACCCGAGCGCGGCTGCCACCCTCCCGCGCACGCGCGCGCCCTTCCGCCCGCCCCCTCCTGGGCTGGGAGCCCCACTGACGTCAGCCCGGCCATGTGCTCAGCGCCCGCGTGGAGGCGGGCGGGGGAGCCGGCGACTGCGGGAGGGCAGGGTGGAGCTGCGGGAGGGAGGACTGTGGAGCCGGGAGGAAGCAGGCGCTGCAGCCCGCTCCGCACCACCCTCCGCTGCTTCCCTCCCCCATACCTGGATGTACCGCAGCGCCGTCCGCAGCACGCTCAGATTCGAGGTCTTCTTGTCGTCCACATTGGGGATGTTGCGCTTCAAGGTCTCAAAGCATTCCTTCAGATGGGCCCTCCTGGGGAGAGGGGGTGAGCGCCGGTCAGCTAGCACTCAAGAAGGCAGGGGCTGGCGGCAGGGAGGGAAGGTCCAGGGAGCCTTGGGGGATCAAAGGGCAGAGGGAGCGCCGGAATGGGCGGGTGGGCCCAGAGTCACACACGCACACACACACACCTGTTTTTCTCCAATTTGTTGTGGACTTCTCTGGTTCCGATCCTGAAACCCAGACAGACAGGAGGCTCAGGAAGGGCCTGACTAGGCGGCCTTCCTGACCCCCACTGCCACCCCCACCCCAATGTCACAGGGTTTTAAGTCTCCAACATTCTGTCTGTGAGAGCAGCAATGGGAGGTGTTGGCCCTGTTCAAAGCCTCGTTTACCCCTTGCAGGGCACATCTACACTAATAATCCACAGCCTCTGTAACCCTAAACCCAACCCTAAGGACACAAAGTGACCTGGGACTGACTCGGAAGCCCCCTACCCAAGAGGCCCATAATCCAGTACTCTGCCCAAAGGCGTGCGGGGGGGAGGATGAGAACGAGGGAGGGGTCAGAGGTGACAGAAGCAGAGAGTAATGGCCATTCATTCCCAGAAGAGAAACAGGCAGCGTGAGAGGGTGTCCAGACAGAAGAGGCGCTCCTGGGCTGGGCAGGAGACCTGCTCTGGTACACACAGCCCAGGGTGTAGACACTTCTGAACCTCTCCATCCCACCAGTCCCGACTCTGCCACATCCCACTCACCCCCCAGGCCTCTTCTTCTGTTCGCTGGATTTGACTTCTTCCGCCGGTGCCAATTTCAGGGTCCCAAGCGTAGGTGGGGGTGGCTGCTGGGGGGCCAGCTGGGGCTGGACTCCAGGGTGCGGCGCTATGGTCAGGATGGGCGTGGGAAGGGGCTGCAAAGGCTTGGGGCTGCCAGTGGGAGCAACGGTGGTCTTCGAGTCCGGCAG